>JAZEWT010000013.1:595771-652346 GCA_036362905.1 Mordacia mordax
CCCCCCCCTTTTGCACCGATACCGTAAATGTTTCGCAGAATTACCGAAATCGTAGCCTTACTCATCGGCAACTTGTGTGATCTCTACTTTGTTTTTGTTTTGTTTTATTTTAACAATATGATTCCCACGCCCTTGCCATTGAGTCCGATATTTGTAAAAAAAAAAAACTCATTCAGAGGACACTGGAAATATCTTGTGACTCCAAAGCCTGATATCCAGCACAGGATGTACAGCTTTTGGATTGCGTGACTCACGAGCAGAACGGTTGCAAATTCACATCCCGATCGGAAGATCCACTCATCGTATTGTCCCTGCGAGGTAAATGAACTGGGCGACGCTTTATGGAAAAGTGGAGCGTTCTTTGGAGAAATTCACCATAATAACGTGGAAGTGCCACCACTGGCTCAGGGGGCCGTGGGCAGCAGATGAGTGACATCCCACGCTCAATTGATCCGGAAAACCTTGGGACATTTTCGTGACAGACGTGACAAGTAAATGCGAGAGACAAACGTAGCTGCTTTTGTTTCATGACGGACGAGATTTTTAGAGCCGTCATGAAATCCATCACAAGCGGCTGGCACGTTGTGCTCAGCCTTTCATGTTTCTGTCTGAGCGCGTTAGCCTTTGAGTTAATTTCGAGATTTCGCACACTGGAGATTGACGGGTGGCAGCGAGAACGGCTGCTGTCAAACCTACGGAATACCCCCGCTTGTTGAAAGCGTGTTGTGCAATCGAGCGTGCCCTCCCCCACCCCCAATGTTGACGACAGTGCCACTTCTGACGGTTACTCATCGTTGAGATTTCAGACATTAGTTGCGTCGTTGGGCCCAAAAGACGCGCGGAAGCTGTCGTTACACCAGGCGGTTCGTTTTTTTTCTCTGTAAAAGCTGGACGGAGCCGTTGAGCTACGTAGCTCTTTTTAACAGTTGTCCAAAAAGGCACCCGATGCGGGAATCATTCTTGTCAACGCAGCCGAATGCAGGGGTCAAGATTGCTTCCAAATACTGCAATGACGAGGACGGTTTGCGTGAACCGCGTTCAAGTTTAGCGCCGCCCGCTTCCGCGTCTCTTGGGAGACACGCGGTTGTATTCCTGTCGTAGTTGCTTTCCATCCGTGCAGATTAAACGCTTGGGTGGAAAGTCGTGATGATGACTGTGGTCAGAGAATCGAGTTCTAAACGGACTTTGTACACACAATCACGTTAAGTGTGGGTTGCTTGCGATGTTAGATTGGTTATTATTTTTCCCTGACTTTGAGACTTATTTCCGTCCTGAGCGCGTTTTACTTTGTGCAGTCGGGAGTAATTTACTAAATAAAATGCGGAAACCAAAACTATGGTAACGAAAAGCTACAAATGTAAATTACTTTATTATATCAGAGTATAAAAACAAGGGCATGGAGGACAAAACAAACGTTTAACCAATAAACACGTTAATCGCTTTGAATAAATCACGACAAACACCCAACTGCTCGGTTCACACGTGGCAGAAGCATTCTGTGATTCACGTGAGATTTTAGAAACAAATGAACTTTACATTAAGGTTAATTTTTTAACTGGATGATATTTATTCAAACCGTAGGGAGGGCACAGGCTGTAGCTTGGCCATAGGGATGGCGATGGTGCTTGGTTTGACATCCTGTAGCCACGATGCGCACGCTCACAAAGTGACTTGGGCCCGATGATCAGTGGGAGCCACTGCTTGGTCTCGTCGCGCGCTGTTGGAAGAAGCCAGTGGCTTGGTGTCGTGCCAGCCCAGTGACCTCGTGGCCAAAAACAATTGCAGCCGTCAGCCGAGGGCTTCTCTGCTAACGCAGGGGCGCTCGACCTCAACGGACCGCTCGGTGGTGGCTGTCGCGGCCCACTGATGGGTCACGACCCGCCGGTTGAGGTGGCGGATGCAGTGCATTGTGCATGATCTCTCGTGCCGGGCGTTTTGCGAGGGACGGCCGCAACACCCGTCGCTTAATTGCACATTGCTAGTAATTGCACTGTAAAGGTACCAATTAATTATAGAGTGCAGGTAATTGTACGGTACATGTGGCGATTTTGAGGAAACCTATTTGGAAGGGGAGCTGAGACTAAGCCTTTGGCAAAAGTCTGCTCAGCTAGGGTTGCCACCTCGGAGACACAACATTCCGAGACATATGGAGGTGGTAAACCGAGTCCCAGATACAGCGAGGACTGCTGGCAACGCTCGCTCCGCCCGCATTATGAATCGTGGCTTCTGCCACAAATACCCGCAGGATTCCCAAATAGGGAGACTATGCTGGATCAACCAGAACAGGCGGAAAGCCTCCGCTCTGCCCCATTCTCGAACATCCGCACCGGTCCCATCCGAGGCGGTTTGAGTCCCCTCTCGAGCACATTTTTGCGCGGAGTTTGCATGTTCTTTCCCTGTTCTGAATGAGTTTCCTCTGGGTTTTTCGATTTCCTTCTACAAAAAAACATAAAATAATTAAATAATAATGTATTAACTTTTTTTAAATAAGTTCATTAATCAATTTGTTTATTAATTGGCCGATAACATCATAACGTATATATGACGCGGTGTCTGGTGAGTTGACGCCGGCTGACCACCTGACTCTGACTCCTCCCCCACCCCCTCTCTCTCTGCGGTTTCCTCGCGCCTCTGAATCCTCGCCCATAACCAGGCGTGGACTTTGCGCTGCGCGTTATGCATCACGTTATAATTATTCGCACAACCATACGTGTCCGCCACTGGAAGCATCCTAGGCTCAGCAATCGGGTACTGGAGGTGATCGTTTTAAACCTGGCAGCAGCGTGTTTCTGGTTTTCGTGCTGTGCTCAGTCACTTCTCTCACTGGTGGGAAGTGCGAATCTGCGGTCAGGCAGGGGTACATTATCTGAAAGTCATATTGAACCCTCGCCTGGGAAGTCTCTGTGTCTCCGTGTCCTAAGGGAGTCCGTTGTTGTGGGTGTCTGTGTTCGTCGAGTCATACAGACTGCGTGTTCGCTCTGTCTCTTAACAACTCACGGTTTCAATTCCCCCAGTGCTCGCGTCATCTCCCAGCATGACACTGGCTTGAGGTTTTTCGTGTCTTTCTAAATTCAAAGTGTGCGTGCTGTGGCCGTATGCTGGGCTTGTTCGAGATCAGAAGAACGCGCAGTGTTTGGACAACAGCGTGTGTGGGTTCAACGCTTCTGACGAGGAGGCTTCATTGAGAGTTTATGAATCGTCACGAAGCGAGGTCGTGATTTGTTCGAAGGGTAGATAAATAATTTAATGTGTTTATTTTATTATATGGCTGTGCACTGTAGCGCCTCTAGTGGTTGTAGAGGTCACATGACGGAATTCCATACGTAATAATTATCTTAAACACGTGATTCTGACATTATGGTTGGACACACATCGCGAGCAGGAGTATCGATGTTTAATCCATGAACCATGAACCGATCCACCGCCCCAATGCTATTGCTTAGCACGAATTGCCCATGGCCAGTACTATTTTTATTAATTCACGTGTACGCCAAGCCCTCGTGCGACTGTACCATGCGGCTGCTTGGGGTTTTTTTTGATCGGTAAAGCGAGCCGTTCCAACACCTGACAATGTATCCGTTGCCAGTGCACTCACTGAAATGAGACCATGGTCGGGACCAGACAGCAGCCAGCGCCGAACGACATTTCCTTTGTGCTGCGCGCACACGCGCGTACACTCACAGATACAAAGACAAAGATCGCCCGTATAGCCTGTGCAGGATGTACGTTCAAGGGCTGTTAGCGAACACCTGTGAAGGCCGGCAAGGCACACATAGAGGGGGTGGGTGGCCAGCGTCACGGCTCGCCGCCTCTGTCTCGCTCGTGGGTGTGTTTACGCATTCCACCCGACATGCATTTAAGGCTGAGTCGACCTAGCAGAGGCCCAGGACCGGCCACGTGAGGAGGGGGTGAGTGACCAGCACGGCGCCCAGCCGCCTTTGTCGCTCTACTAACAATGTTTACACATGCCACTAAGTATTCATTTTAGTCTGAGTCAACCTAGGGGAGTCCCACGACCGGTTTAAAAATAACGCAATTTACACACCCATGTAACACGCACATTCACAGACAAAGATCCCCAATATCGTCGCACCTGACTGTTGGAGCAAGCGCTGCTCGCGAGCAGCACCTATGGAGGCAGGAGCACGCGCGGTATACGAGTGAGTGGGAGGACCGTTCACAAACACACATGTACACACACGCCATCCTATGTTCCCCCACCACATATGCATCAGGGCATCGATCGTGGCATTTCCAGCGGCTGCTTAGCAAGGAGTTTCACACAGAGCAGACGAGTCCCTTGTCTTGTGCTTGAGCAGAGATGTAGTTTACAGAGAGATAAGCAAGCATTGCCATTCACAATAGACAGGTTAATAGATTTTTAAAAATTATTGTTACAGCAGAAAGTTCCCAGTGAGCTTGCAAGCTCTGCATGCTGGATCCTACGACGCAATGATCTGACCAACGCAGCAACGTTTAAAATCACAAGGCGACGGAACAAAACTCGGAGCACTAATTTGAGCAAAGACTACGTTGCTACCGCCCTCCTGCAAACAATCGTACTCACGGTTCCCCCGACGTGCTTTCGGAATGTCGTGAGAGTCGGCGCGATGTTCGACGTTCCGCCACACGCGCCCCTCGCAGTTGAAGGAGAGGAGTGGGCGGCGGCTCTCTGCGCTTGCTGAAGCAGGTCGTGGAACGGAACGTCGGGAAACGTGCGGAACGACACGCGGCACAACCCGAAAACACATCGGAGCGCTGAATTTCGTAATCGCGGTCAAAATGCAATTGACAGTCTCCCAGCGTCTGTGCCATGATCAAGGGCACAGCTGGCTTGGTTTTGAAAATATAATAATATTAATGTGGATTTTGTTTCTCTGCACAAAACCCTGGTTAATAGCCTGCAAATATCTGGCGGCAGGTGGTAAGATTTGGGCCTCACAGAGAGAAAGGCCTGCCCGGACGGTTGTCGTGTCACAGGAATCCCGCATCCAGAGCTTGCAAGCTCATTGGGTACTTTCTGCTGTAATAATAATCTATACATCTATGCCGGGAGAGTTTCGATTGCCGCCTTGGGCGCCTTTTCATCGCGGAGTGTCTATGTTCTCTCCCTGTTCTGCGTGGGTTTTCTCCGGGTTCTCCAGATTTCCTCCCATTGCAAAAAAAAGAACTGTAATTGGCCGATATCAAAATGTATAGGACGCAGTCTCTGGTAAATGTTGGCGCTGCCTATACGCGTGTCTACCTTCCCCCGCTTCCCAGCGGTGGCCTCGCACCTCTGAATCCTCGCACATAACCGGGCGTTTCACGTTGGAGGCATCATCAATAGACGACTGATGATGCCTTCCACGTGGCAGCGGAACGTCGTGAAGGAGAAAGAAAGGAACACTCGACACGGATGTCCCAAAAGAACGGCTATTTTCAGAGCAATTCTCATCACACATCGAGCCGTGATAGCCTGCATCAGTAGATGAGATGTGACGTGAGTGGTTTAGGGTGTGCTAAGCGAACAGCGAAGGCACGGCGATCTTTAAAAATAACATAGGAAAAATCACCACCATCATCGTTATTATCTCCGTTGCTTATTATATCCCCTGCTTTGTTTCAGCGAGCAGTATATATGGACACACCATAATCAGTAGACAGGTCGTGCGGTGGGATAAAGTGTGGGTATTCCCACCAAAACGGCTTGACAGCGTGAAAGAATAGGCCAAACATCATCCCGAGGGATTTTCCAGGGCCGTCTCTGTTGGAGTTCCTTTCGTCGGCAGTGGCGTGAGTAAGCAATTGCAGGCTTGCGCCTTTACCTTTCGATGTGAGAGGGCTCTTCGAGATGCTCAGATAGGATGTTTTTACGAATTGTTTTTTTTCCAGTATTGAATTTGTTGTAGCCACACTGTCGCGATACAAAGTAAAACTGTAGCTAACGATGGTAAACACATCTCAAAATGGGTAATATGAAGTGAACATTTGACGAAGAAATCCTTGGTCTGAGAATTCACTTGTGGACTTTTCACTACAAGGCTTCCTTAAAAAAAAGTTATTTTTGATTTTGTTTTTGATGTTTTTTATTTATGCCTGTGTGGATGGAATTTTAATCACCTTGTAATAATAATACAAAATAATAAAAAATATATTCCTCCAGAATATGTAAACAATGCCTTGATTTTGTAAACATTTTTTAAATCAATAATTTGAATACAGATAAAAACCAACCATCATCTTTGCAGTGTTGCAGGTTTTCACGGCTCGATGCATCAGAATTTCCTCCCAAAACTGTTCTTTCAGGATAGCCGCATCGAGCGCTCCACCTCTCTCCTTCGCGACGTTTGACATCACGTAGAGTATAGCTCGGCACACTCATCTTCACTCACCTGAAGATGCCTCCAATGTGGGAGATGGAACGTCGCGAAGGAGAGGGGGGAGGGCGCTCGACACGGCTAGCCTGAAACAACAGCTCTGGAAAGCAATCCTGAATAATCGTCTTTATTCAACTCGGTGGGACGCCCCCCGGCAATCAAGATCACTTACGTCTGCCCCCCCATCCCATGGAAAGCCACGTTTGTATCGTGCTGTGTCTTGGCGTGGTGATGACACCCCCGCCCCCCACCGCGATCTTTATAGATTTCTCCTGCAGGCTGCCTGTGCTCCCCACTAAAAAGACTTCAGAACCACTTCTCGAGACCAAGACGCATGCAGTTTGCAAGCAGTGCCTACTTTAAAATTCGGTCACGCGATGCAATGCAAGTTGATGATTGTAAACGTGTCTCAATCTCCGCCTTGTTAACTCGGTTTATAGTCTTCATCTATTGATCAGTGACCGAGATGGACGGGCATGATGCCCTTGAACACAACACACGAATCCAGACACGCACAGCCTTGGGATCTCCGCTCGGCATCCGCTTAATCCCGGTAACAGAGTCGCGGGGGACCGGAGCCTATCCCGGCAGACAAAGCGAGCACGGGGGTAGAGAGCACGCAAACGATGCACAAATGAATGTCCGTGCCGTGAGGCAGCAGCGCTGCCCACAGCACCACCATCTGCATCATCAACATCAACTCGAAGCGTTCCGACAATTTCTGGTGGAGAACGTCCTTTAAACCAGCGAATGATGTCGGTGTTCACGTCTAGACGTATGAGAACTGTGTTCACGGGCTGCTCTTTCGGAATAACCGTGTCGAGCGCTCCGCCTGTCTCGTCCGCGACGTTTCACCTGCCACGTTGGAGGCATCAGGAAATGCGTTCACCAAGTGCCATACTCTTGTACACCTGTTGGTGGCGATCTCTCATTCTGGAAATGGACTCGACACCATATTACACAAAAGCTAAAATAATATTATTGTTGCTGATTTGCCGTTCCCGGCGATGGACTGGCGTCCCGTCGTCGGGTGTATTCCTGCCTTACGCCCTGTGTTTCCGGGATAGGCTCCGGCTCACCGTGACCCTATATAGGATTAAGCGGTTTCAGATAATGAGATGAGATGAGACCATATTACACATTCCAAATTACAATGCAGCATGTTTCATTTCTTCGTTATTTTCTATACCGAGGACAGTATTACGATACGTCAAGGCCCGTTTTTAGGAGTATCTTCCATTGTCCTCCATACACCTTTGTTATGATGGCTGCGTCACCTTCCTTTATTTTAAAACCGTAATCGCAGAAATTCTGTGCAACGCCATTCTTTCGGGAAAGCCGTGTCGAGCGCTCCTCCTGTCTCCTTCGCGGCGTTTCACTGCGCGCGTTGGAAGCATTGTCACGCGTTCTGCAAACCTACGTCACTACAAACCACAAGAGTTCAGTAGAAACCAGAGTTCAGAGTTCAGTGCAAACCATAGGAGGTCAGTACAAACCAGAGTTCAGTACAAAGCACAGGAGTTCAGTACAAAGCACAGGAGTTCAGTACAAACCAGAGTTCAGTACAAACCACAGGAGTTCAGTACAAACCAGAGTTCAGTACAAACCACAGGAGTTCAGTACAAACCAGAGTTCAGTACAAGCCACAGGAGTTCAGTACAAACCAGAGTTCAGTACAAACCAGAGTTCAATACAAACCACAGGAGTTCAGTACAAGCCACAGGAGCTCAATACAAACCATAGTCCACCAAGTGATGGCGCAATGGTTGCTGAACTGTGCTATGAACCCGGCGACCCGAGGTCCATTCTGGGCCGCAGCTAATATCAGCAGTGAGCGATATCTGCACCAGTTCTGGTTTCCCGTCCTCCACGCCCTGTAACAAACAGCGTAGCCACGGTCCCTACAGCCGATAGTGTTTACATCTCGTAGACAATACAATTCGGGACATTTTACTTTTGATAACGTTTCATAATCGTACTCGCGTATTGGTCGGGGTGCAGGCATTGTGTTTTGTTGATTTACAATTCAATCAGCTTTTTATTTGCGCTCGGGAAAAAAAAATCCCCAGCTGATCAAGGGCTCCAACAATATTGTGGGATGATGATTGCTTCGAAAATCTGCTCTCTCGGGACAGCCGCGTCGATCGCTCCCTCTCTCCACCTCGCGACGTTTCGCCTCGCACGTTAGAGGCATCCTCGGGCGCGGTGTGCGTGTGTCTTGTGCCTCTGAAGTGTGAGGGGAAACGTCGCGAGGTGGAGGGAGGAAGCGATCGACACGGCTGTCCCGAGAGAGCAGCTTTTCGAAGCAATCATCATGCAGCGAGCTATGAAAACCTACATCGTTACAATATGGTAGGATCTCAATTCTGACCCAGTATACAGAATCCTGTCGCCCTAATCGAAGCCACCGCGTTATTTAGCCTCTATGGCAGCTGATCCTTCCCGAAGTCAGATCGGAACCAATATTTTTAGAAGCAAACTTTACTCTCAAACAAGTAACTGAGCCAAAATTTGAGGACGATTGGCAGAGGGATTTTTGTGCTGGAGCCGTGCAAAGAGCGTTGCACACACACACACACAAACTGCACTGGTATATAAATCTTATAATCGTATGACCCTCATTGTCAATGTCGTCGCGTATGGCTGTGGTTTTAATGTTATAATACTTTGCTTCTTTTGTTGGTTAGCGTCTTGAGTTCAATTACAAATAGGAGTTGTACATCTACATTTTAATGACTAAGTAGACTAAGAGAGTAAATAGAACAAGGACCGTTCGTGTATTTGTCAAAATCTCAGACTTTTAATGACTTGTTCCGAGAAAATGTATAGATTTCCGAGATCAGTTGTCTCATGAAAAAAAAAACCGGACAGGTGGCAACTGTATAATATCAAACAACCGAGATCACCAACTCACAAGTTCCCCCCTGCTTTCAGACGTGGATTGACTGGAGGGGCTTCAAATGCTTGTTATTACGCATTGGAAATTCCACATTCCCATGACAAGGGCTGTTTGCGAAAAAATAATCACTTGTGATTTCCCGCTCAGCGGAGCGAACATCATCAGCTGGTGCGGGAAGGTCTTTTTCACGGTGCCGCGGTGGAATAATCCACAGAGCTTCCGCACATTGGCTAAACTCCTTGTTCCGTTTAGAATTAACATCGCTGCCCCACTGCGTTGTATCGGAAGTGGCTGCTTAATGTTGAAAATGTAATTTTTAAAAGCTTCACGTTCAAAGCATAGGAGGTAAGTTGACCTTTGATATGAGCAAGACCTTTTCTGATTGCAGCTCTGGCTATATTTGTCATCAGGACCTGTGTAAATTCGAGCAGCACACTGGGGCAGACAGGGACGTTGATGGCTGGAGACCTCATGCTCTCTAGGGACAGGACTGTCTCATCTGCATTAGAATATACTTTGCTGCTCTTTCTGCGAGTGAGATTCACACAGCTTACCGGGGGGTGTTTTTAGTGTACCGAGTCGAGTAAGGATCTATTATGACCGTCAGGAAACCAGGGATCTATGGTAATAATGATGATAGGTTATGTACCATGTATCACTCTGCAACCTCGGCGAAAATAAATACCATCACAGAATATGTTAACGACGCTAATCTTGTAGAGCTAAAAAAAACACATTTCGACGCTCTCTTCTACTCATATCCTGAGTCATTCTTTCACACGGCAAGGGATCGATCAGCAGCGTGTATACGTTTGTGTAGAAGTTAGTGGGCGAGTCAGTGGGCGACACCAGCAGTAGACGGGAAGAGGGGGTCAAACGTATTGTTCGTGAGGTCCAGTTCCAAATACAAACACCAAGACACAGGACAACAGACTGGTCACGACCGTCGCTCTCCCTATGCGCTCTCCTCTTGCACGCACACAGGTCACCTACAATCGCCTATAACGGTATGGGTTCAAGTTGAAACACGGGTGTATTTAAAAAATACGAGTGTAGCTTAACTTTGGCCAAATTTCATCCAATTGTTCTCAATGCTGCTTCATTGTTTTTTTTCTCTTCTTTAAGGACCGGGGTGATGGTTTCGTAAGTAGAAATAAATACGTCCTTATTCTACGATACATAGATGTGCATCTTCACAACAACAAAATACCCAGTGAGCTTGCAAGTTCTGGATGCGGGGTTCCTGCGATCCTAACCAACAGGAGCAGCTGAAGTTGTGGGTGGAGAGAGATTTCAATTGTAAATTTTCAAGGGATTATTTTAGTCCTGGGTGTCATTAATACAACAGCATAATCCGAACCTACGTTAGCCCTAGAGGGCATCTGCCATGTGGTAGCCGCATGTGTGTCCCGGCCGACAAAACATTGTGTGCAAAGAGCAACATGTATCGATGTATGTTGTTTGCCAACATCTTCAGATAAGCACCCATTTACGTCACATCGGCCAGGTCAAGGTATCTGCTGTAAAGCCAGTGAGCTGTGGTTCTGTCTCTCTCTTGTATCGCGCGTACAAAGCGTTGTCAGGAAGTATTTACTTTGGACATTAAAAGAACACGCAGATTACCCGCGCTACCGGGTGAGCTTCTTCCAGGCATGTAAGGTGTTCCTCTAGATCCCTTAATAATAATAATAGTATGTGCATTTCTAAAGCGCCCTTCACCCGAGGGTCACAAAACGCTACACCGAGCTCTGGAGAGAAAGGTATTGTCGATACTATTTTCTGCTGACGTGACTGCTTGGACTTGGAAGCCTATCTGGATAAAGATGAAACTGTGCTCAAGGGTTGGTGGCAGTGCAAAAGTGGGGAATCTAAAGCTGAAAGTTTTAAAGTTTCGGAAGCATAATCAATTAGAAGGAAGTAATGACGAATTAAGACTTGGCGTTGTAAAACAAACATGAAAATGCTACCTCTCGTATATCCATCACATTTATGCCTAATTCGGTTGAAGTGAATATGAATGATTTCGTCAGAAGCTAAGCAGGCTTGACCCTTGTTAGTATTTGGGTGGGAGACTGAATGAATATCAAATGTTACTATGATTTAGCAGACACCATTATCTGAGGTTATAGGATTGCACTCCAAGGTGGCCTGCGATGTACTGGCGTTACATCCTGGGTGTCCCCCCGCATTGCGCCCTCTGTCGGCCGGGATAGGCTCTGCCCCCCCCCCCCGCGACCCTGTACATGATCAAGCTGCTATTGATAATGAATGACAATGACGGAATGATGATGATGCTTATAGGGACCAATGGAGACTGAGTCCTGCCAATATCGCTGCACCCTATCCACTTAAAGCTGCAGTCCGGCGACAGACCACGTGGTAACAGTGTGCGTCATGAGAAACGGGACTCAGAATTTCCTCTTAAGAGAAAGAGTTGTCTTTTCACGAACAAAACCCACCCCCACCTCCTACCCCTGTCGGAGCTTTGCGAATACGGCTACAGTGCAGTCTTTGGTGGTCAAACACGTTCATGTAACACTGTTTACGTAGCCGTGTACTGCAATGTTGCAGAGTACCTGGAATAATAAACATTGTCGAAGTCGTTTTCATTCACTTATTTTACTCACACGCAGTGTTTCATAGCGAGAGGTGTATTTTTCATCGAGTATCACAAACGTGTGTCAATGTATGTTTATCACGGCTTTGTGTACGAGAACTACTCTCAATTACTGCTATTTCGGGATATCCGTGTGTTGAACGTTTCAACTTCTCTCCTTCGCGAAGCTTGGAATGATGATGATTCCTCCAACGTGGGAGGCGGAACCGTGCGACGCCGAGAGGAGGAACGCTCGACGCGGCTCACCTTGATCAGCAACTTTTCGGAGCAATTCTTACGTCACACAGATGTTTATGAATACGTTCAAACGTCACATATCCGACTGGGGTGTATATGTGAGACGATCGCATATGAAAACAAATGTGATCGTTTATCGGAGATGGCGGTTGCCCATTCACGAAGAGCTTAATTGACAAAAATGAAACCTGAATTGCTGTAAACATGGGAACCGGCCTTCCTGAGCTCTAGAAGTGAGTGGGCGCGCTATGTGGGATTAAGAACGCGCATTGCCGTGTGTGAACAGGCAGGATTAATGAAAATGACGGCTCAACCTGTTGCAAATACGTCACTGGGTGTGGGCGGTTAATTGGTCAGAACGGACATGTGACAGTCGAATATGCGGCGTTTTGCATTTTAATTGTTCAGTTTTATAGTACAGTTTCACAGCACATGCATATTACATGGCTTCAGGCAGAGCTCTCTTTGCAAGCTGTCATTTTTCAACTGTTACGTGTCGAAGGTTGGATTTAATTTAAAAGCAGGTTTATTTTACTTGATTTCCGGTTGTTTCACAAAACAGCAGCGGAGCAAATTAAACTCACTGTGCCCCATAGCAAGAGTGCGAATTATTCTCCCAATAAAGCTGCTCATGACCAGTTCAACCCAGCGTGTTGCTACCCAGGGCAGCCTTTCCGTCCGTGAGAGGTGTCCCCTCCGCGTGGAATGTTATCATATATCTTATTTACCATCACATTTGAATTGTTTCTCGTGTGTACTTTCATTTGTACAGCTCTGTTTACTCCATTGGCCTGAATGTGAAGTTTACCACATGATTTTCATACACGTGACCATTTTTAGATCTACTGCTGGATGCGGGCTATGCTGTGATGGGTTTCTGTTGGCCATACTTCACGACACCGGTCTGTTTCGGTGAAGGTGAGAAGCACAGACGTGGGCGCATAGAAGTTCAGTCTAATAATGTATCATGCCACACTGCATTATGCTGATCAACTCTGCTTAGTTTCCGAGAAATTACACATTCTGGACGATTTGGTTAAAGGCAATTTGCAGCGATTTGTGACCCTCGGGTGAAAAGCGCTCGAGACATGCAATTATTATTATTAAATATAATTGCAGATATTATAAAAAATAAACTCTTGCTGCAGAGCACGTATCAAGCGTAGATCCAAGTGACGTCATGCTCAAATAGGCGCTGAGGCGATGCTCACATCCTGGTTACGGCCCTCAGCCAGCGGTGGAAATTCCTCATTCCTATGGCACGAGCGAATCTTCCCATAGGGCAACCACTGGTGACATTCCCAAAGAGTGGTACTTATTTTATTGAACCCAGAAGGATGATGGACTTGGTTAAACCCAACCTTCTGATTGCTCTTCGTTGGTGCGAGCACTGGACCGTCTGGCCAGTTAATCCTATGTTGAGTTGAGGAATAAATACATCGTAACGTGTCAATTCGCCATTACAACTTTGATAAGCTACGAGAGTGATTTAAGTTTGTTATTTCACTTAAAATAAACGTTTAAAAGAGTTGCATTCCAGTATGTGGCATTAATCCGTATCGATTATGTTTGCTGTGCGTGGCTGACATGTGGGTTTCGATACCGTTACAGATCCAATGGTAAAGAGAATTAGAAACGTTCTAAATTACATCAACAATACACAACGGTGTGCTTATAACACGCTGGAAGGCACGATTGCCCATCATTATGCCTGTCACGGATGTCATGCGCCTCTCGTCTTACATGCATCTTATTGCACAACTTTCGTTCTACGTGCAATGATACAGTCTTACAGTACTATGTGAATACGTTCAGGAAGTTTGCTCAAACCTACCCTTACAAAGGATGGGTTTGTTTATTTTTATTACTTCATGTTTCCACTGTTGACGCCGGCCTTCTGTCAAAAGCGGATGGTCGGGCTAAATCGTCTACCTGTCCGCCATACGAATGTGGAATTTCGAACACACTGCACCAACATGGAGCACGTTTTGTTATCATGAGATATGATTGCGTACCGGGTTTATTCCACTTCTCTAACGATGCCTGTTTGATTGTTCAGTCATTTTTCAATAGTTGGTTGTTTTTCACACCTTTAGCGGAATTAGGATGATGGCTTTTCAATGCTATCCTTTCAGGATAACCGTGTCGAGTGGTTCCCCTCCCCCCTCTCCTGCGTGACCTGCAACAGTACATTAAGCGGAATTGTCCAATTCTGTAATGATGTAGGTTTTCACGGCTCGATGCACGATGATTGCTTCGAAAAGCTGTTCTCTCTCGGGACAGCCGCGTCGATCGCTCCCTCTCTCCACCTCGCGACGTTTCGCCTCACACGAGGGTGCCTCTAACGTGTGAGGCGAAACGTCGCGAGGTGGAGAGAGGGGGAGCGATCGACGCGGATGTCCCGAGAGAGCAGCATCTCGAAGCAATCATGATTGTCCAATTCTCGCAATGTGCCGCAGCATGACGGAAATCGTATGGCGCGTTTGTTGCTGGCTTTACTTGTTCAACGCAATACTATGTATGTACATGTTTGATTTTCCTATTTGAATGTTGAATCTTTAGTCTATGAAGTTTGTGACAGCTCGAATGACGATCAATCTTCAGTGTCACGCGCATTGTACTGATCTACAAAGGACAGGCGTAGTGCATTGTATAGACATTACCTGTTTACAGACTCCCATTGACTGTTCTAATGAGGTAAGGGGAAACGTTTCACAAACCTGGGTGGCTCGCATGTTGGTGCTCTTCAAAATATCCAACAGTTATGTTGATATTCGTGGGCATGGTGTGTGCGTGTGCACCGAGGTGAATCGGTCTGCAATTAATCACCGGTATCCCCATTTTTGACAGGATAATTATTGGAGTATTATTTCATTATTGGAGTAGTGGTTCTGTGTAAATGTTAGTGAAGAGCTTCACGAATTGTATTCAAACAACTGTATTCACGTCTCGAATTGATGATCTCCACGGGTACAACCACCCGGTGGAAAACGTTATTTATTTATTTAATACAAGCGTGGCTCTGCGTTTTGAAAACGGAGCGTATTTAAAATGAAACCGTCCATCCGTTTGAAAAAAAAATTAATAAAACATAGCGATGAAGGTCCTACCGTAAGGATTTTGAGGTGAATAATGTAATGTACCTGTCTGCTATTGTCTTTTAAGACTGACAAGTAGTGAAAACTCGTCTACAGTTTAGTTCGACGCACAGTGCACAAGACACGCTTGACGCGTGTCGCAACGCCTTATTTAATTTCACCTCGATATTTATTTCTCAATTGTGGAGAGATGCGTAGGGTTTCTATTTTTACGTGAGCATTACACGTGTTTGAAAAGCCCACGTCGCTCGGTCATGACACGAGATTATTGACAGCGGGGTCGGCAGATTCTCACCATAGAGAGAGAGCGGCGGGACCCACCGCGTACTGCATACAATGTTAAAACAAAAAACTTAACCAATTAACAGAGAACTATTACAACACTAATCATGCAAGGAGTAGAGCTACATGCAAACCTGTGTTTGAACGCGAAGCGCTGTTAGCATCGCTCTTTAAAGTTCAGTTGGAAACTGAGAAAAGTGGACAAGAGGTCACAATTAACGTGGAGAAAAAGACAATTTCAGAGTTGCTGATGGGGGGAGCCTCGAACCGTCGTGACAATTCACGGGCATGTTCTCGTTTGACGTGGAGCAACATTTGTTTCGACGCAGAGACGCGTGCCGGGCAGCGGAAGGCTGTGCAGCAAATCTCCGTTGTACTACACTTCGATGGCTCCGCAAATATGTTGCCGGCCTTCACAAACGCGCACTGCCCAACATGGTGAAGTATGGCCAAACAGCCCTTCTCAACCGGCACGGTGGCGTGGGGCCCTTTAACCCAGCAGTGAATTGACAGAGGGTGAAACATTTTTTTGGTTTAAACGACCTATTTACAAATCGCGGCGTGCGTCAAGGGTGGGTGCTTGGGTTGACTGGGGGTTGGGGGGGGGCGACCGCATCACTTCCTCTCGCCCGGAGAGCACTCCGCGGCGCGCTTCACTAAAACCCACACGGTGCTGCGCAGGCTCCACTTTTTATATCTTTGATATTTATTAACTCCCGTCATTAGTGGCGAGTTTCCAAACTTTCTTCTTATCAAGCATCCCTTGCTGCTTCACTCGGGGACGTCCTTGCCCGTGGCGATTGCTCTTCTTTATTGTTTCTCTCCACTCACTGTTGTTGGGGATCTCTGTGAGCGCGCCCCCCCTCCCTGCCTCGCTCGGCTCCGTCTGTACTCCGCGTGTCTGTCTGTGTGTCTGTGTGTCGTTGCGTGCGTGCGTGCGCGCTATAACATTTCGCCATCGCATAATTGAAGGCGACTTCCCTTCCTCCGCCGCTGCCGCCGCCGCCGCCGTCGTTAGACCTTCTCCCCCCCCCCAGCCAGCTCTGATCGATTCCCCGCCGCCGGGTTCAAACCACCCCGGGGTGGACGGGGGAGCAGGAGGACGGGGGGGGGGATCGTGGGCAGCGCACACGCTCGTGGGCAGCGCACACGCTCGCGGGGTTCCCGGCCTCGGCTCAACTCGGCTCCACACATGAACGGACCATGTGAGAGCCCCAACAGATGGTGCCGGGAACGCGGACGCGTGAACCATGAGCGAAGAGTACAGCGCAGACGAGTGAGTAACCATCACGACACACACACACACACACTGCTCTCGTTGTACCCTTTATCGACCCTTTTTCTTTTAAAATCGAGCCGTGCCGTGAGCTTTGCTATCGCGTTTGAGAGAGCGACTGCGTTTGACGCTCACCGTGCTTGGGGGAATTGCATTGACGGGGAGTACAGTGCCGCGCGCGTACAGTACTCGGTGTGTCTTGTTTAATGTGGAATAGCGATGCTACTTGTAGGTGGTGTGCGTTGTGTTTTGGAGCGGGGGGGGGGTTGTGGTGGTCGTGCCGGCTCGGGAATTTGTTTAAAGCCGGGGCCGTGTTATTGTTCGCTGCCCTCGGTTACGCGCCGTCTGCGGAGAGAGCGTTCATTCACAAAAAAAACCCAACAACTGTTAAATAATATAATAATTAACCAGTCGCGCACACAATGCGCATTCGTACGGGCGCTACAACGTGGTCCTTTTCTCCCTTTCCGGTGACGGTAACCGAGCACAACGAGACGAGGGGATCGAGTAAAAGCACGTAGAGTTAATAAGCCATGACCGCAAGTATAAACAATTGTATGCCGAGGCTCCGCGGGGCCTGCACTAGCCGAGCCTCCGTCTCGTCCGTCGAGAGCGCGCAGTCGTGTTTGTGTCTCATTCCTAAACGCGCATCGCTCTCGACCGACGCGGACACGTTGTTCGTACACGAACGTGTGTGTGTGTGTGGGATCATTGCCTCGTGTGTTCATAGCCCCGTGCGTGTGCGTGGTTCTTGTTTGTACCAATCTGCCACCATCACAATAGGCGGTGGTGGTGGTGGTCGTCGTGGTTTACAGTGGCGGCGGCGGCGTCACGTGGGCCCCCTCTCATTCATAAATTCATGAAGGCGCCGCGTCTCTCTCTCTCTCTCTGGGCGCAACACTTTAGTTTTCAATGACCTTGCTCGAGTGTTAAAGAGGAGACAAAACACACGAACGATGGGGAAATAGAGCTAGAGAATGAGGCCTCCGCTCGGTTAAACAAGTGTGTATGACGCGAGGACAACTCGTTTGAGGGGCGGTCTTTTAGCTGGGAGTTAAAAACACGGATTAGGATTGCATTCAAAAGCAGTTCTTTGGGGATAACTGTGCTAAGCAATGCTCATATCGAGCCGTGCAAATCTTCATCGGTAGGGAATACGTGTTGTCATTTTTTTTAATGTATTCAACTTTCTGGTAAAATGTATAACGCGTATATTCGTTTGGTTGACTAATACAAGGGATTCCGAAGCGCGTGTAAACCGTAGGGGGGGGGGAGGGAGGCAGCCACGCAATCAGCTGGCGCCAGCAATGCAGGATTTACGTAGCATCTAAATATGATGGCTTTTTTTTAAATTAAATAGGTTCCCAGTCATAGGCTTAGAAAAAGTTGAGGTGTTAGATTTTGGACTCAAATAGAGCCAGGGAGTTGACAGCACGGATGGATTATAGAAGGGCATTCCGTACGGGGCCAGTCGAAGGGAGTGGGAATCGTCATCATATCCTTCGCTTGATGTAAAGAGCTTCCCAACAAATAACTTCGCCACAGGATGCACTTAATTCACTTTATTGCACCATCAAAGACTCCACAGACCATTTGCAACACATGCCTTCCTTATACAGCGGAGTTTAATTGTCTCAATTGGCTCTCATCTAGTTCTGAGCAAAGGTCACTGATTGACTCAGCAAGACAAGTGTGAAACAAACCATTGAATACGTGAACATATCTTTACCAGAGAAGTACAATCGTGGTCTCCCAACTCCTAATCTATCTCGTATACTACAAGCCAGGTCATAAAAGTGTCTGCATCGTGTATCGATTTTAAATTAAACATCTTTACAACAGTAACAGAAGGGGTTGCTACCGATATTAATATGTGTCTTTGTAACCATATGCAATAGACTGGATGATCTCACACTGCTTGATGGCACAATAGCACACCAAACGAATCCGATAGATGTGTTGCGTTTGAACCGTGCCAAATGATACGATTTGCTTTTTGCTTTACGTTTTATTAGCGGACTAATGGGGAGACAGTATAACCGCCGTCTCACCTGCTCGAAAAGCAAATGTTTATTGTTTAAAACGTCTACCCAAGTTTTAAACGGTGCTGCTCTCCCATGGTGGCCTAGTACAGTCCCATGATGGCCTTTGGTCCTTTGTGAATGTCATTGGGTTAATTGTGCGTGCGTCTTCGCGAGCTTAGCGGGTCCGTGCCATGTACGCCATGACCCACTTACCCACTGCGTATATACTACTGTCGTGCCTTAGGGGATCTAATGCATCGGATGGTTAATGCATTTATTAATGTCGAGCCATTGGCCGCTTCCCCTCCTGATTTAATATTTATAAGAAAGTTGCCGTTATAATAAATATTGTCAGAAAAGTAGCCGGTAAGATTGACGATGTTTATTAATGAAAGATACTCCACTGGTCCACTGTCAAGACATTTGGGCAGCAGTTGTAGATTAATGGATTGGCTTGGACATGCCTTGGGCTTTTTGCCTTTTCTGATTTTAGCAGCAGAGTTGTAATAGCTCGGGCAGTAGTGCAGTCTTGGGAAAGCGATGTTATGCACGGTTTTAACTGTATACATACAGACACTTGTCTTCTGTTGTACATATGCAAGTTTGGAGCAGGTGGACAGCAACACGTCCGCTCATTAGTGATGACAGGCAAACAGAACAACTGCTTCAGGAGACTATTTTAGTGACCATGAAGACAGGGCCTTTAACCCCCATTATCCTCCACCCAAGGAAGACACATTCAGCCTCAGACAAATTGGTTTTCAGTTCCAGCAATGGACCCCTAGTGGGACCTTGTCTCCCGACATTTGGTTAGCCATCGGTTAGCTTATAAATATAAGAAAGCTCAAAGGCAGATTTAAACCCAGGTTAATCATGATATCGCAGTTTTGTATTACTGTACAGTAACATATCTGATACCAAAGTATTGCAGCAGAAAGTTGCTTTTAAAGCACTTAATGTGATAAATGTTTCGGTTGAGACAATTTGGAACTGTACAGTACTTTGAGCCTGTCCAGAGCAATTGAAGAAGTTACCGCGTTAACTGTGGTGTAAGGTATTATTGGGACCTGCCCATACTGGCAAGCCTATTAAATGCAATTCACATTACATGGCAGTGTTTCAGAGACCAACTTAGCACTTAGTCACCTGATTACATATTTATGAGAGGTGTCGCTTGCGCCTAGGTGATTCGTGTCGCTTTTTTAAATCATAGACAAATAGCGTTTCATCATATATATATTTTTTTTCAGCACGAGAGGAGCAGCGGGTTCATGAATGACCGCATTTTTTTTCTAATCTTCCTGACTGCGTTGTATGCAGGCCAAGTAATTGTAAGTTATTGCGTAAAGGACAAACCCAATTATTTACAGGGTATACAGTAGCTCCGTCTTTGACAGTAATCAATTAGCATAGCAACAGAGCAATGTGCTGCGCTGTGCACATTAACCTACCAAGGCCGTTGGGGGTGTTCCAATTTGAACAACGGTTTTATTTTTAGTATTAAGTGCACTTCTGGGCATTGAGAGGGGGCGACACTTCTTTGAAAAATACACATAATGTGTTACATGGTGCTAAATAAGCACTTTAAAAGCATGAGCTTGCATGGTAATTGAGGCCTTTACTACAGAATTGCCATAACGCTACAAACGATTCTTCAAAAGCTCTTATTTCAAGCAGGATATTTTGGGAGCTGTACTGAAGAAGTCTGTAATTGGAATGTCTGCTTTTCAAATGAAACCCATTACTCCCTATAAACGGATGTAATACCAGAATACAACATCACGCATTTGTTGTGTCCACGTGATGTTCTAGCGGGTGGTGAGTATAGCTGCTGCCTTACAGCAAGAAGGTTTCGCGTTCAAGTCCTGGCCCTGCTGCTTTTCTGTGTGGAGTTTAAACGTTCGCTCACACTGTGTGGGTTGTCGCTGGGTACTGTGTTCTCCCTCCCCCTCCCCCCACAGTCCAGAGAACTCGCTGCCTTGGTTAATTGTCCTGACTAAATTGCCTCTGGTGCCCTGAGATGTTGTAACTTGCTCACCCTTCCCCGCTGGACAACTGTTGTAAAGAGGTACATAGCTCAACGTTTCCTTCCAGCTCGGATCTAAATTGACCATGTTAAACAATATCACGCGCAAGGTTAAGTTTTCTTTTTTTAACTCCAGTTACAGAAGCGCATGGCATTTTCTTGAATGGGTCTTAATTTGTCAGTGCATCCATATCAGTAATTTACACCATTTACACTGCACAGTAGGAATGATTGCGCCACCAGGAGTCGCGAGGCTCCGCACAGAGTGCATATTGAAGTTCCTCTTTCCTGCGTTGAAAATGGCAGTGTGTGAACAGAACAGCATCCCAATGAATGCAAATCGTATGGCGATTATGTTTTTGGCATTGGTGACCAAGCACAAATGACGAAGCATACGACACATGTGTCAACAAGACTGCCTTAAAGGAAAATAATATGTTACCGACACGTGTGCTATGAAGACGGGCCATTGCCTGAAATGTAGCCTAATGGATGCAAAGTTTGAAAATCCCTGGAGCTATGTTGTGCCTGGTGTAGATTTCCTTATGGTTCTATTGTCACAGAGTATTAAGTGTCAGTAGATTATTGAAGTGACGGCTTAGAATATTTACATTTTCGGCAGTTGTAGCGTATCACGTTGGAGTGCTGTTTTCTGAAATGTTTAAACACCTGCGACCCTGCCTATAAACTCCATAACCACGCAGTTTGTGGAAATACAGTGCGTTAAAATATTTAGCCGGAAACGAAGGCTGATTTATTTAAAAAATACCTTTCAAGGACACAAACTTTCTCACAATTTGAATGTAGACAATGCCTATATTTATGGTAATTTAGAATTTGAATATGAAATGTGTATACTTAATTTGCATTTAACGTTTTTACATAAGTGACCAATGCTGGCCTTAATGTCTTATCGTTGTTTCTCAGTTTTTTTTAAAGAACTTTACAATTGCGTCAATGGCGAAAAGTTTGAACAGCACGATTATGGATGTTACACGTGGTACCTTTCATTAAGGTTATCTTTTCCAGTGGAGGGAGCTGTAAAGTCAGACGCTGTAATAACAATAAACACCGTTTATAATGTGTGGTACACGTTCATTAAGTATACAAGGTATTCATTTGAAGAGAGAATGACTCAGAGGTGCGAGGAAACCTGCAAAAGTCCGTCCATCCGGTTACCTGGCAGCAACCCGCCAGACATTGCTCCATTCACAGTATATAATGCTATTGGCCAGTTTTTAGATGTGGGAGGAATCCGGAGGAAATCCCATGCAGAACAGGGGGAGAACACGCAAACTCCACGCATAAAGATGCCCAAGGTGGGAATAGAACCGCCTTGGGCAAGGCTCTCTTTCTTTCGAGGAGCAGATGTTACCACCACACCACCCTGCCTCCCACATGTTTTGAGCAGGGAAATGATTCCCTATATGCATCTTTACAAAAGCTAAACTCTGTTTTTATAACAACGCTCGCCCGATTCCAGTTTCAGTGCATCCACTTCTTCTCCAGGAAACAGCCCTGAACCCAATCTCAAACCTCTATGCCATATGGGCCATTTTAGAAGCTGCCTTCTTGCACTGCATAGAATTACACACACACCCACAACTCGTTCATATCGCTGCAGTGTTAGGCAGCTGTCTGTACCATTACCAACTTTGCTACGGGCTTATGGCTACAACAACATGAGAATCTCCTGGCAAATAGTGTATGAAAGTACATGCACAGCTCCGCAAATTGCTTTGTGGTATGCTTGGGTAGCGTTTTCGATAAATAAGGATTTAACTTGGAGGCTGTTAAAAAGCCTTGGCGAAGCAATTCAACTTGGAACCTGGCCCGTATTGAAACAAGGGGTTGATTCTGTTACATGTCGGTTGTCTGTTGGAACTGGTATGTGCATCATTGGATAGTTTGGGTCCCGGGTATAGTTGGGGGGGGGGGCAGTTGGGATAGATGTGGAATGAGTGTGGGGTATAATATCAAGTTGATGGCTGAGGCACAGCAAGGGTAACAACATGCAAGTGTAACTTGCTGTGCCCTGTAGCACAGTAGATGCTCATCATTCATGCAGCTTGTCATGTGCACTGTATTATTTATGTGGGCCATTTCAAATAACGTACGCTGTAATATAAAACCACAGGATGTTCCGTGTGAGCATCATTCACCTGAACGGAAAAAGAGAACTAACATGACGACGGCGCAATGCTCCAGTTGACGTGCAATGTGCTGTACATTTTATTTACATTTTTAAAACGTGGTTTCTTATGTTCTTGTTAACTGGTGTTTGTATACGTATAATTCCAAGGCTTGATTTCAAAGCAGTTTAATTCACTTGGCTTCCGCCCTTATTCTTACTTTACGGTCTTTTCATCCTGTGCGTGAGACGGGCCACTATCTCTATGTTAAATCAAACGTATGAGCATCAATCAAATGGATTAACTCGACCCCGTGTGCCACAAATGTGCCGGCCCTGTTTTTCTAGCGCACACTCAGTCGTCAAAACTGTGGCCACTACAGTTCATCAAATGTCACACACGGTGGGGCAGTGAGGAGCACTGTTGCCTCACAGCAAAACGGACCCATGTTTGATCCCCTCCCTCGGCTCGTGTGCCTTTCTGTGTGGCGTTTGTACGTTCTCCCCCGTGTGTGCGTGGGTTTTCGCCAGTTACTCGGGTTTCATCCCACGCTCCAAAGATTGGCCGACTGAATAATGCTCGTGCGTGCTGAGATGTTGCAACTTGCTTGCACCCCTCCAGCCTGGACAACTGTTAAAATAGCTACAGAGTCCAAGTGGTTCCTTCCAGGTTAAATAAAAACTGACTCACGCTCTCCTTTGCAATTGCTTTACACCAACTGGCAACGCCTGACCACCATAGCCACTGCGAAAAATCCGGGCTGGCATATTTGTCTAATCGGAGTGGAACTCGGGCTAATTCCTGCAATTGTGCGACTAACCGTAGCGCACACTGTTGCGCACACGGCCTTCCAAACATGCCCCGTATTTGTTGAAGGCGCGGGAGAGAACGCACGCCAATTGTTCTGAAGGCAGGTTAATGAGAGGGGTGCATGCCAGTAAGATGTCGCGCGCGCGGGGGGGGGGATGACAGTTGTTCCGGGTAGTGTGGCTCGCGGGCCGTTTGAATACCTGCCAAGCTTTTTAAACAAACAGAGCATACCCAGCTGTCGTTCACGCGCGCGGTCTGCAGATGCACGCAACAACTTGTTGTTCTTTGCAATGCAATGTCGAGCTCCATCTCCCATGGCAAGTTAGCAAGACCGCTTTCACGGGAAAATGTGACGGTTTTTTTGTGTGTGACATCATGTTATGCGCTTGACGATCGTGCTCAAGAGCCGTTGTTTCAGGAGAGCCGTGTCGAGCGTGCCTCCTTCGTCAAGGAGCACCCTCCGTTGTGGGAGACCTCGAACGTGGCAGTGATACATCGTAAAGGAGAGACGAGTTAACGCTCGACACTGCAATCCTGAAATAGCAGCTCTTCGAGAGCAAGTCTCATGCATTGAGCTGCGAACAACCTACATTATACATTGTAAGCTCTAGTTTTATTTTTGAGTCGGTCTCGGATAGAAAGTCTGTTGTTTCTGGTAAACGTATGATGAATGCATAACGTTTTTATTGCAGCAGCAACATGGGTCGTATTGTGCAATGTCTGATGTCTGTGTGCCGTGGCACAAATTGTGTTGGTGTATTCTTGCACACTCCGGGCAGTGCTAGGTAGCCACAAGGCTGTCTCCACATTGTGAGCGGGGAAGTTGATGACAACAGCGGTCGCTCTCTCTCCCTCTCTCGTTTTCGGTTGCGAGCGACGCTATCACATGCGTGTGAACACACGGCAGCGCACATTGCTCGCATTGTGTGCATGTGCCGGCAGCGTGTTATTTGTTTGTGCATGGTTATTCCGGTATGAAAACAAATATGCTTATGGGGCAATCCGCGATGCCAATGAAATAATGCTTCAAACCCGCGTCAGGTATTGCAAACGTGTTGATTGCAAGTTGCGTTAAGCGTTTGGGCTTTGGCGCTGAGCCTTTTGGCTGTCGGGCATCCACAGGCAGAACAGTGATTTCGGAAAGCCATTGGATCCAAATTTAACAAGCGGCGACGAAACATTTAACCATTTTCCGGATGTAAAGTAGAAGAGCGTAGTGTTCTGCACTTTGCTTGACTGTTCCACCCTTTATCGCCCACGTGTGTTTTTTTTCTCTTTCTCTCTATAACGTTGCTTGTAACACTGGACATGAACCGTGAAAGAAGACTACCAACCCCCCCCACCCCCCGCCAGCTCTCCTTCCAAGTCCGTCCACTAAGCTCTCCTTTTTGTTGGTACCGCAAGTGCTCTTTTCATGCATTCTGCCTCTCCGCTGTCTTCCCCGTGTCCGTGAATGGCCCACATTCTAATTAACTGCGGACACGCACACGCGGACGTGCGTTAGTTCATTAATTATCCCCGGTGTAAAAGTTGATACCACGAAAGGGGGGGGGGGCGGAAAGGTACTCGTCCTATTAGCGCACATCGGTCGTGGCAATGTGTCTTGCGTGCATGCAGAAATACAAATTTAAAAAGCCTTTTGGGGCTACACCACGGAGGTCAAGGGGCCAGCAGGAAAGGAAAAGACCTCCACAGGGGGGCGAGGTCTACAGCTCTGACCCTTTTGTTGGGAGTGGGAAAGAGAACTCTGGAGGAGATAAAAAAAAGAGGGCCCTACCTTGTCACGCATGCCACTATTTTGTGTGGGCGGGAAATCTCCTGTCTCGTTTGGGGGTTGGGGGGAGCGGGAGCGGATTACAGTTCCCCTAAAAACCGTACGGAGACATTTGCGGAGAAACAAGGTGAACACGTGGAGCGACGTGCGGTGGTGTTTTAAAACGCAGTATCATAATGAGGAATTGACGAGCGCGTTAACGTTTTTTTCACACAGAATAATAGTCTTATGCGTTAGGTAAACAAGATTTCCACTTTGCAATGGGTTTAATGTGTTACCTAAATTGTATGTAGACTCTGGGGTGTTTGTGCTTTACTAATTCGTTATGTATTTTTTTTACTGCATATCTCTGCTGTGTAGGTACTGTACGGGTTTTTTTTCCCTCTTCTGTAGCATAGTTGACCGAGGGCCTGCTCCAAGTGATGTTTTTAAACATACTCTACTTCAATAATGTTGCGCCGCTGGGAAAGAAAAGGACCCTAAAGTGGTTGCAAACATAAACCTTGGTATTTGACGGCTCTAAAAAACGGGTACATTGTTAAGGGCACAAACGCTATTTTCTTTTCACCAGATGAGCGCCACAGAAGTTGGTCACTTTAATTAAGGAGAGGGCGCACACATGCGCTCAAGAATGTGAAATTAGCGTGCGGTACGGAAAGGCAAATTGCAGCAATTAATATGAACGCTTTTGCAAGGCAGACAGGCACTCCTTTATGGGTTCTCTGTTTAAAAGTTTTAAAACAATGCACACAGGCGCATCTTAACGCTACTAAGCTGGTTTCGTCTACTTTGTAACAAGCTTAAATGAAAAAAAAATCTACGGAAAATATATCCGTAACAATTTATTGCCGTTGATATTTTAGCTACCCTTTTTTGTCCAGTCGTTTTATTTCGTGGTATTTAAAGTCTGCATGTGAATGGCATTGCTTGTTCACTGGAACGATGAAGTGGTCAGTTGGTCCCATAAATTGTGGAGATTTGTTTTCATCAAAACTTGGGTTTGTTGTGAACTGATGCTGTTTTTACAATAATGCTTAGATTTCCACTGTGGCTTCCATGGGTACTCCCAGAAGAAAATATTGTTAATTATATAAATTACTTGGAAAATGACCCCATTCAGAACGCCATGAAAGAAAAAACCTTGCCAACTGCCTCATGTGTTGTTTTCTCGTGGAAATGAATAGCTGTTCATTGCAAACATGTTGTTCGAGTAATATAGTGACAGTCCAGCACACGTACTCACAGCAAACATAAGTGGGCGTCACCTCCGAAAAAATAGTCCCCAACTTACCAGTTCCTGAAAACAAAACATTTTTGGCATTTACATTTTGAATATCAAACTGTATATTTACATACGTTGCTTGACATTGCAAGATTTTTGCAAGCGGTGACTTTCTTAAGCCAAAAATTGGTATTTTGAATATCAAAACGTGTATTTACATTTTGAATATCTAAATGTAAATGTAGACGGCAAAATACGTGTTGTATTTTTGTTTTACTTGAAAAAAGAATATGCGCGTAGAAATGAACCTACTCTTAAATACCAATTTGTTGGCTTCTGAAAGTCACCGCTTGCAGAAAGCTTGCAGTGTAACGCCACGTGTGTACACGTTAATTATACAGTCTGCTGAAAGTAGGTTAACATTTTCCTACCGCATTCCTCTTTCTTTACAGCACTAACCATACGTGATATAAATCTGACTCATATTTCCATGTTAGTATACCAAGGTGCATTTTTCTTCCCAGATAACAGTGTATACAATATGAAAAAAAAATAACATCTTTACGGGAAACAAAACCTGTTAAGCTGTTAAGGTTGAGGATTATACGTGCAACAATAACGTTTTTACAAGACGTATATGCAGTTACTGCCATGAAACCCCAGTGAGCAGGGACTATTTAGCACATTCTCAGTATTAACGGTTTTGAACCAGGTTATGAAAGTATCAGGAAATAGTTTTAAATGGCAGTGAGGTTCAAACACCCGAGTTATTTTTAAGTCGAAACCTACTTCGGGTGGTATATAGGATCACCTCATCGTAAGGACAACAAGCTTGTTTCATTTTGCCGTTGAAAATATATTTACCGAATGGCAATTGGTTAGATCTCAAACCAAGTTCTGTTGCTTATGTTGGGGACATGAAGATCACTTGGCTACCTGATATCATGGGTATGTAAAAGGCATACCGGAATTACTAGTTTTGGAAAAAGCTTAACATTGACCTTTGCGCCGTAAAGTAATCCTTGGTGGGATGTGGTGAGCCCAGACTAGCCCAAAAAATGTTTGAATTGGTCAAGTGGTTAAGAATATGTCCTTGGAAGTATGGGAAAGAAACATAATCACAATCACGAAGATGAGCCAGAAAGTGATGTGTTCTGATATAAATAGGGTTGATAATTTAATAACACCTATTACAAGTAGTTTTCCTCCACAAGTGTTAGAGCTATATAGTGCTTTTCTTTTCTATGCCTAACCTCTCCAGGGTGCCACTGGTCACTTAAAACATACCGTGGACCACAATGACCCAATACCCAGTTCACACAAATGAATGCGGTGTGACCGCGATACACGCTGCTGCTCCTGATGTAAGCTCATCCTGCACCTATATATATTGCTCAACACCTGCATCATCCATATAAAAGAAAGAAGTTTATACAGTGTGAAATTATTCATTGCAATGCAGAAAATATGCTATTTCTTGTCGCTAACAATTATTCTCATAATTGAGTCCCCAACCTCCATCTCACCTAAAAAGTGATTTCAGATGTTTTGCGGTGTTAAGTCCGTCTCCCAGCTAAGGGATTGAACATATTATTGCCCATGCAGGCCTTACCTTTGAAGAAATATGCATTGTATTATGAATGCATAGCCAAAGTTCCAAATTTATTGTTTTAATAATATTGCATTTTTTTTCACCGTTGCAACATGGCATAAAGTATGCATTCATTTTTTTTACCTCGTGAAAAAAAAAGGATAACACATGTTACAAGCCTGCTAGTTATTAAAATATTCAGCTTTTTGTAATCTCTCAGTAAATGAGGCCAAGCACTTGATTTTTCCAAATGCTGCAATGTAATGGTGCCTGCTCTAATGGGTCCCAGATATGTCCTGGAGGATTGTCTGAAAAGCTTGGCATGTCTGGAAGCGATCTCTGCACAGGAGGCCAGCTATTAGGATAAACCGCATTTCCTTCCTTCCTCCCTTGCTGCTTCCTCTCCTCTTTCTTTGTGGCTAAAAGTGGAGTGCCCAGATGAATGCTTGAACCGTAGGTGATTGTGGTATTATTTTGTCCTTTTGTCTTTTTTTCTCGCTTTGTTTTTGACAGTGTGCCTTTTCTGTGTTTTATGCCGTACATCCGAGTCGGCTTTGTGTTTGCTTTGGAAACTTTATGAACGAGAGGCGAAATTTTGGCCGGATGGGTACGTCGTGGGGCATACAAACGTTTCTGGGGAAGTTACGGAGCACATTTTGTATTTTAAACCGCGGAAAAAAGCACATGCGTTTGTCATAAAAATGTTGGAAAACAAAAATATTGGAATTGCTATTTGGCACGGCAGTATTGTACAATATCGCGTGCAATTCAATCACGACGGCCATTTTTAATTTTGTCTCCATTATTAATGAGCATGCGCAGCATCTAGAACCGGTAGCCTTGTCACTCACATTATTCTGGTTGTGCATATATTATTTTCCACACTACCTTACGTATAACACATAGCTCCCGTTGTTTGTTTCCAGCGGTTGCTCTTCTCAAGACTGAACAAAAATGTACGTGATTGTTTTAGAGTTCTGCTACAGCATAGGTCCGTAAGTCTGCACGGAGCCAGTCAAATACAAGGAGGCCCTGTTGTCTGTGTTGCAGAATTTGGAGAATGTTGGTGTTTAATCGCACCTTAGTTTTACTGTTACACAGGGCACACAGTGGGCGTCTCTTGGATAGAGCGTTTTGGGAGATTTCATATTCCCAGGCAGGCAGATGGGAGAGAGGCCCCTTTTTGAGGCACAGCCAGGTGTTTGATAATGTTCCCATAACAAGTTATTAATAGAACCGAGATAGATGCTTCAGCTGTCAAAATGTGGACTTTGAGGTAACGGCTTTATCTTGATTACTCAATCACCCTGCCAACCAGACATTCTTAAAGGAGAAAAAAAAGTCTGCGCGTTTAAAAATTTCGCCGCATGCGAAGAAAATAGGAAGGGTAAAGACTCTTGCTTAAAAATATTTTCACGTGCAGTGTAGAGAATAAAATGCACTTCTGTTGGCTGTTGTAAGCGGAAGTTTTTTTGTTCATTGCGATGTTTGTGAGTGTCATTCTGGCTGTGTCGTTGGCGGAGTCAGTGTGCCACCATTAACATAAATGCCACAAAGCGGATGGAAGTGACGCAAGCGAGGCCACTGAGATAAGCTTCTGGTTTTGAGGGATTTGCTTGACTTCCTTGTTTTGCTAAAACGTCTATCTGCGGTTTAACTGCTCATTCATGTTGCATGCAAATCTTTTACATTTCCACCAAATGTACAGTCGTGACAAATTAGATATCAACGGCAAGGGCCATATGCAGTTTACACAACTTTCCATGGATGCGCATTTTTGTCGATGAGTGCTTGCATCATTTTCAGTTACATTTTCCAGAACCGTGGTGCTGTTGATGTTTTTGTTATTATTTCTGGCCTTCACGGTGCCTTGCCAGCCACATGGGTCAGATCTGTGCTGACCACTAGGTGGAGACGTATGCCATCTAGTGGGCTTGTTGTGACATCACAAAGGCTACCAACCCATGAGAGGCCAGGAAATTATTGGTGACCCGATGCATGCCTAACCCTATTATAAATATATATTTTGTAATATTTATTATTTGTAAATTATTTTGAATATGTCGTTGTGTTTGCCAAATGTTTCAGTTCAGTATAAGTACCCGCTTAATTCTGTACAGGGCCACGGGGAGGAGGGGGGTTGCTATCCCAGCAGATGTGACGCCAGTGCATCGCAGGACACTTTTTTGGGGCAATTTAACTCCGCAGGCCAGTTAACCCAGGCAGCAACGTGTCTTTGGACAGTGGGATGAAACTGGAGTACTCGGCAAGAACCCACGCGGATATGAGGAGAACACGCAAACATCACACAGAAAGACACCCGAGTCGGGAATCGAACCCGGGACCTTCTTGCTATGAGGCAGCAACACTACTCGCTGCGTCACTACGCTGCCCTTGCCAGATTACTTTCTCCTGCATTTGTAATTTTTTACACGATAACCCTTTTTGGCGGCATAGAACGTCTCGATAAAATAGAGACGCTATCCCACACATCTCCCTTGCTGGTGCACACTTTTGATGTTGAAAATGTGGCATCTGTCCAGAAAGCAGAGTGCTGCACGGTGGTATTATGGTTAGTTGGGTCTTGTTGGAACCACAGGGCAAGGGATTACGTACGCTTAATATAGCACTGAGAATAATGTGCCTGGAACGTATAGTCTGGAGGGTTCAAAGTGGGATTCCTTGGATCATCATTACCTTTAGTAGTGAGATTCGCATAATGCTTGTAATTAGAATTTAGGGTGAACAATGTCCATATTAGTCATTTATATACCCATTATGATTAGCATAACTACAGATGTGAGAACTTATGCTTTGAATCGTGACTGGTTGACACTAAGTGTACCGCACGTCATTTCATTTTTATGCATTATCACATTATAATTGTGGTTTTGCAAAGAATGGAATGCCTTTACAATTATTGCTTGCCTTAAGTACATTTCAGCTCGCCGTAACTTAAGATGGGTTCTTCGCGGCGAATGTGCGTGACCTCCTCAAACAGCCGTTTCAAGGCGCAGCGAGTGTCTCACAATCTGGATTACGCTACCCCAGGTTCACCGGCGTGTACGGGACCCGGAGTCTATAGTTCGGCAAGGCAACAACTCCACCCATACACCACACCCTGCAGTCATAACTGGGTGCATGCCATTTTTTTACTTTGCCCTGGCTCTCTGTCTGCCATTGCATTGTGCACTATGGTAAATGAACAGTGCACAGTATATGTTTGTGAGAAGAAAAAAAATCAAAATAAAGTCGTTTCTTTGTATAATGTTTCGTCTCGTGCAAAGCACAGTTGGGAAGGAAGACTTGAACAGAAAAAAAGCTGATTCTGTTTTTTTTCATAAACCTGGAAGTAATAAAATAAGTGAAGCACCGACGTCCTGCACGTACACACGTGTTGGCAGAACTTTGTGAACCTTGTACATTTGGAAGTGATCAATTTATACTTACCGGATCATTTTTTAAAGAATGGTTGTTTACAACGTTAGGTTTTAACAACAAAAAGGCGCTATGTGGTGTTTTTTTAAGGTTGAGTTGTCTTTTTCAGTGTTCCATTAAATGCATTTGGAGTATTTTTAAACATTAGCAACTGATTTAAAAATATATATTTTTTTGCTATGTAGGCCTGAGCTCGTGCTTGGGCTGTGGCAACTTGGATGACCGCATGAGTTTCCACTGGGCCAACTGCCTATTCATAGTCTACAAAGGACAGGCGTGATGGTATTTGATATTCATTACTGTTTTTCAGACTTAAATATATGGTTTGTTTGTGGTGTACTAAATGGTAGAATAACTTTTAAATCTTAAACTGAGCTTCCACCTGTGGTTGGTTACCCGCCGAATTTTCCATCATTCGGTTCTCTCTCTGTTCCGTGCAAACAATTTATATCCACTTGGTTCGAGGCTCATTGGTTTGAGTCCATGATTTTAATTTAAGCGTAGACGAAACGTTGAAGAGAGTAACGGAAAAAATAGGTTTGTTAGAAGGCGCGCAGGAACGTTAAGAACGCTTGCACCAAAGTAATTCGGCTGTTATGATTTATAAATAGGCATACGCTAAAATGATGAAAATAATTAACCCACGTGGTTAGTGAAAACGTGGGTATGAAGCAGCTATGTCTCTGCACAATTACCACGCGCATTATGGATTGTGAAACATTGATGCTTGATGTGCATTAATGCACCTGGTGATGCCTTTAACATGGAAGGCAAAACGTCACAAAGGGGAGAGAAGGAACACTCGACACTGCTGTTCTCAATAATTATGGAGAGCAGCGCTCAGACATCATATAATTATTTAATACGTGCAGGAAAGCATGACGGGAGAGGCATAAAGAGGAAGAGGCAAGCACGTGGATCAGATAGCAAATGCAACGTGGAGACATGATGATGTTAGAGATACGAGAGTTACCGTTAAGAATTGTTGCCTGGGCAGGACACGTCGATAGCAGGCACGATTGCTCACGGTTGGGGCGGATAACGGAGTCGCAGCCTAAAGAGGGCACGTCCTTGAGAGGGTCTTCTCCTTTGTTGGTGGCACATTGAGTTCGGCTGCTTGTACAGGAGTTTGAAATGGTTGTTGTCCCTTAAAGGCCGGTGATGGCTTGGAGAGACCCTCATGCCTCCCTGGCTAAGTCGTGGTTATCGATCACAGCAACTGATTTAACAACAATAAGTTGTCAATCTTTATTATTGTAAAAACTGTATTTGGTTGGTTTTCGCGGCTCTGTGAGAATTGCTCTTTGGAGTTGCGCTTTCAGTGTAACAGTGTAGAGTGTCCGCTTTCATTTACGACACTTCACCTCCCACAATGGGGCCAATGAGTGGTGTTGATGAAAAGCCTCGAATGTTGGAAGCGGAATGTCGGGAAGCAGGGAGGAAGAACATACGAAACAGCTATCCTGAAAAGGCAGATCTCAAAAGCAATTCTCTCCTTGTGAAATCTATTGCGAGCTTATGCAGACGTTTAGTTTTTGTGACCATGAAATGTAAATGTACAATCGCGATATCAGCATGAAGTGCTGAAGTGTACAAAACCACGGATGTGGGCAGGTTTTACACTATCGTGCCGTAGGTGCAACACCACACAACTCCTTCCTTTACGCGAGTCGCCAGCGCACGTGCAAGCGAGTTTTCACGGTCTCCTAACTGGCCTCGTGTTGTCACGTGCCCCTGTGCGACAGTGAAAACTACATCGTTCGCGTGCGTGCCGTCGTAATGACGAGGGACGACTCGACGGGTGGCTGGGTGCCCCTGGCTGGTGGAGGCATCAGTCGGGTGGGCATCTACAAGGTGCTTCACCACGAAGAGACCGGCCGCAACGAGTTCCTCATCCTTGGAGAACGTCTCAAGGATAAGCTGGTGAATATGTACATATTAAGTGTCGTCGTTTGGAATCTGTTGACAGCATTGCCACTTGTGCCTGAAGTCATTTCCAAGTGGATGCGTTGAGCCGTGGGGAACTCTGCAAGGTGGCACGGTTGTGCCCAGTGTTAGGCCAGGGGTTCTCAACCTCTTGCACCGGAAGGCCCTCTTGGCCTTCTTGAATGTGGGCTCCATGGACCACTATTTGGCTCTCACGGCCCACCGATTGAGAATTGCGGTGCTAGAACACACTTGTGAGGGATGTCAAAATAGCAGTTCATGGGTTTGGTAACACATGTGAACGTCAACGGAGCCATTGATGGATGAGTGTTTCCCCAAACTATGTGTCGTGAGAGTTATTTGACCATACTTCATAAAGCTGGTGTGGGTTGATGAAATCAGACACACAGACCATCATCGTACACTACAACAGTGAAGTTTGCTGCACTGCTCTCTGATGCAGTTACAATGTTATTATTAATGTTAGTAATACATAGCTAGAGTAACCATTATAAGACTGTGCACGTTATTAAAATAATTATTCTCATTTACTTCCTTTAGCAAAGTTTGAATCATTTAATGGTCTACAAACTTAACTGCATTGAAATTTATGTTGAACATTTATGTAGTTGGAAACTACTCATCAATCCAGAGCTGTGACTTTTGGTTTATTTACATTCATATTAATATTAGTATACAGCTTATAGTAGATCGTGTCTGAATACACAGAATAATCAGGTATAGTTTAAGTCGCAACTTGGCAAGAAGTGTTGGATGGTGTTTAGTTTAAAGAGCTGACTGGGTCCTCTTTTCTTCATCATGTTTTGCAATCGTAGCGTTAAGATCCACAGTATTCTCGAGGTGGCCTGCTAGGTCAGAGGTCAAAGTACTGGCTGGCAGCGCGAAGTTCCTTTGGTGGCCGTCTGTGGTCAAAACTGGATATAATAATTGCAATGTATCATGTGCGCAAAGTTGTTCAGTGTCTGAGTTATTTGTTCAAAGGGATAGCAACTCGGAAGCACAAGGAAACCACCGTAAAGAAGCAGTTAGGGGGTCAGCAGCCATGCAGTTAGCCGGTGCAGACATTTGCTAGATACTGTCTTATTTGTTATGATGTTATCGGTAAATTAGTTAACAGGCTTTTTTTTTATGTGGGATGAGATTGGAGGAGTGGGAGAAGACACACAGAGTACAGGGGGAGAACACACGAACATGGCCAATCTCCATCTCGGGCAATTACAATTATCTTTTTTACTGTCTTGCAATGAACATTTCACCCATCAGCAAAGCGCGTGGAAATATTCAGTACCGCCAATGAAAAACGTCATGTGAAGATTGTTGTTAATGATTTATAGGATATCCCTGTCCGTAGACGCGTATTGAATATCGGATTATAATTTCATGACACGAACGATGATAGTAGTCCGTAAAATCGAGGTGGGGAAAAAGAAGCTTATTAATTTGGTAGCATTGTGACATGCTCAGCACAAGTTGGCCTTCACATGCCACGCCACGGCTACATTTACCCACGAAATACTTGAAAGGGGTACGGTGCTACACGCATTGGTGTCACAACGTCACAGCGAGCCATGTCCTTACTACGTGCGGCGCAATTCTGAAACAATGTTGCGTGTACAAGCAGTGCTTTGTCACAGACTCCGTCAATTATGGTTTCCAGCACACTTTAACACATGCAATATGCTTAACGTAATGGTGAAGGGCGGGACTGTTAGATTACATTGAGCAGGGCCTTCCCGGAGCCGTTGTCTTCACAGAGATAACGTCTGTAATCTGTGCGGTGGAGGGGTGGGAAGGGGAGCGATCTCACAATCACCACCTGGCTCCTCACTCAGACTTCCTCACTTTTAAAGCCGCTACCCGCTCGCCTCGTTCACAGGTCGTTCTCGAGTGTGTGCTCAAGAAGGATGTGGTGTACAACAAGGTGACGCCGATCTTCCACCACTGGAAGATTGACGAGCAGAAGTTTGGCCTGACCTTCCAGAGCCCTGCGGATGCTCGTGCTTTTGACCGTGGAGTGCGGAAAGCCATAGAGGACCTCAGTGAAGGTAGAGGAAGTCACGGGACATTCAGTTTTTCATTTATTTATTTTTTATAATGCTATCCGCTTCCCCTCGTCGTTTGACCTTCACCGTGATATTCGATTGTTAAATGCATTGTCATGCCTTTCCCATGCTTGTTTTGTCTATTTTAGTTTAGGGCAATTATACATTTTTAGAACTCCGGTTTGATAAAAACACGTCCCCTTGCATGAATCGCTGCCTCTTGCTGCGCAGCTGTGACGCAGCTTGACTCACACACGTGCCCTGCTGTCATTCCCCTTCTCCCCTGCGATCACTCGCTCGCTCATATGTTTTCCTGCCATCCTGCCCCTGGTTGTATCTATTGGGTCTCGTCCGTTCAGCTAATGTAACCAACCGAATATTATCTTTTAGAATGAGTCTCGTGGTTTATTCCATTTATATCGACACGTGCATTTTACTTGGTCCAACCGAGTTATTTGAACCCTAACATATATTCCTGTGATTTTTGTTTGGATTAATTCATTACAATGGTGCACAACATAATTCCAGCAAACCAGGTCTGGCCCGGCAATACGTTGTATCAGGCCTGCAAAGAATAAAACAATAAACATTGTGTTTAAAGAAATTGTTTTGTATTTTGGCCTATGTAAAATACTCTGCTGTTTTTACATAGGCCTGTACTGCTATAGCCTACTGTACATGTTGTATGGTCTTGCAAGGGGAGGGAGAATCTGGAGAGGGAGCGGGGGTCGTGACCAGTTTGTGGCTCTTCACCTGGTTATTTAAATCTGGAATTAGCCCTCATATTATAATTTCTAGACCACTGTTTAATAGGATACTACAATGCAGAAATGTATGTGTGACCTATAGCAGATGGGGGGGGGTCTTGTAATTTTTTACATTTGTCTTGGAAGTACACTTCAAATGCCACTTGACTCGGAGTTCCCTCGCGTGTAATAGCGTTAGCGATGCGTCCGCTGTGCGTTCACCGTTGGTGACGTTGCTCTGATTGTCGCACGTTTTCTTGCCGCGTGTAATGCCCTCTTCATCCTTCAGCAGGCTCCACAACATCGTCGTCCACGTTACAGAACGAATCGGAAGTTGGGGACGACGATGTTTTCACTGTAAGTGCTCGTCTCATCTCATTGTCAGAAACCACTTAGTCCTGTACAGGGTCGCGGTGAGCCGGAGCCTATCCCGGCAGACACAGGGTGCAAGGCAGGGATATACCCTCGATGGGACGCCAGTCCATCACCGGGCACTGCGGGGAATTTAGTCTGCAAGCCAATTAATTTATGCAGCAGCATGTTTTTTGGACTTTGGGAGGAAACATGCAAACTCCACACAGCAATTGCACCCGAGCCAAGATTCGAACCCGGGACCTTCTTGCTGTGAGGAGGCGACAGCGCTACCCACTGGGCCACCGTGCCGCCCTGTCAATTCGTTCCCGGGTACTTTGTGTCATTTGCACCGATGATGAATGTAAATACACTGAAAAGAAATCAAATAATTACATTAAAATGTTTGTCTCACTTGTGTTTCCCCTGGTGGGTCAGCTTGCTCCTAAAGCTAATTGCATAACTTGTTAAATGTTAACCTTTCTCTTTGCAATAATGCTGCACTAACTTTCAGCATTAGGCATATATTTATTTATATCTTTTCCATGCTTTTCCACTTGGCCTCCTGACCATCACGTTCAGAAATCACATCCTGCTTTCGAATTCTTTCTCTTTTTTGCATATGCACAAAACAGCTTGGCTTTTATCCCTCAGTGTGGTTTTTTTTTGCTTCCAATAACTGGACTGAAACGGGAATGTACAGTGCGCGTATGTCAAATGTACAGTGCGCGTATGTCAAATGTACAGTGCGCGTATGTCAAATGTACAGTGCGCGTATGTCAAATGTACAGTGCTACAGTGCGCGTATGTCAAATGTACAGTGCGCGTATGTCAAATGTACAGTGCGCGTATGTATACTGTAATGTACAGTGCTCGTTTGTATAATGTAGAGTGCGCGTATGTAAAATGTACAGTGTACTTTGTAAACTCCTGCCATGGGTGGCAGGCTGAAGCATGTGAGCGTTCTTCAGACGTTTGTTTTCCGCGCTCTTACCGGCCCAATGTAGACCTTATGGAAAACACATTAACTCTACAAAGTCTGAGCCTACATGGAATTAACGAAATTGCACCCAAGATGCCAAGTCTCAAACATAACTTGTAAATAAATAACTGGCCAATGCGTTCATTTTGTTTTCTTATGATTAATTTGTTTATGCAAATTTAGCTTTTTTTGGTTAGGCATTTTTTTTCTTACTCTCCTTTTTAAAGGTACACAAAAAAAAGCTACGGTTGGAAATTGGGCTAAAAGCAAAAAAGACTAGTACATTGTTTCAACATTTTGAAGCTCGTGATTTTTTTGCTTGATATTTTCCCTGCACATCTGGCTTTCATTTTGTAATTATGTGGGATTGGTGGAAAAATTCAGTCGGCTCAAACCCCAAAGAAGGGGCTATTTCTAATGCCAAGATCTTTTTGATGTTGTCATTAAAACATTCACAGGTAATTGTTAATTTTAGGGGGTAAAACAAAGACGATCATTGTATTATTGTTTGACGTAGCCTCGCCACTTTAAAAACCTCGATTAAAAAAATCATTCTGTTAAGGTGAGTTTTCTCTCTCCATTAATCTCCATTTCTCATTTATTTTGTCATTTAAGTGAATTTTTGCACGCGCATGTTATACCAATCTTACGCCTAAACAATCTCAGCCATATCTTGCCCGGAAGATGTGTGTTCGGGGCATATGGAGTTTACGCGTTTGGAGGCTTTGTGTGTACAGTGTAAACAATGCCCAGCCTTTGCAGTAGCTGTTCCACTGCCCCTGCTCTTTGCCCTTGGCCCAAAGAACATTGCGTAACCCAGGCGGTAAGGAGGACCAATTGCCATTGAACTCGAGGAAAGTCACCACACCACCCAATTGTGCAAACAACTCGGCCGCAATTTTCGATTACGTTACAAATGATTACCGCAAAAAAATCGTCGACAGTTTACACAAAAACACTGTTTCTCCCCTGCGACGGTGATTGATTCTCTCTGCACTGCAGAGAGTGTGCTTGCTGTTTTTGAATCTTGCGAACATGTGCACACTACATGCACCGACTTCTTGCGAGGCATCATTAAAGCCTGTGCCATTATCCACATTACAGGCTCTTGCAATGTAAATAATATGGGGCGGTGGGGTTGGGGGGGTGGGGTGGAATAAACGGCTGATGCCTAACGCAGGTCTGAGAATGTTAAATCTAAGAGGATCTGCAAATTGCCGTCTGCTCCTTTCAAAAAGGAACCACTGCTTCTGCCGCTCGGCTGTCCTCGCCAGTTGCCTCTTGCGTAAGGTCGGCGGCGGCGGCGGCGGCAGCGTGGAAGCTGGTGCTTCCGCTCGGCTGGTTTTGCAATTCGTTTGCCGCAGTGGTCTTCTTCTCACTCAGTTCTCGGGCTTTGGGACGAGAAGGGGGGGGGTTGTTCTGCCCATGACATCTGGGTGTACTTGGCCGTGCACATTGTTTTGCTTTTGCCAAATTAGAATGTGCACTTTGTAGAAAGGGTGGAAGTTGCTTACCGAGTACTGTATCGGAGGACGTTATTTACCCTATGGCGTGTCGGCGTATTTCGTTGCGTTGGCTCAAATTTGCACATCACAAAGCATTCCCTTGTGTTCCTGGCTGCGAGCCGCCGCCGACGTAGAAATCCCCTTAGTTTATTCTTACGTGAGAGGGCCTGGTGTGCGCACACGTATGTGTGCAAATACACGCGCAACGAGGCGCCAGCATGACTGGTCGTCACAAAGTGGGGTTGATTGCAGCTTACACATTTGGCAGTGCCTCGCTCCCGTAACACCATACAGACCGCTAACATTTCAGCTGTCCAGTAAACATTGCCCCAAGAGCATTCCAGCCATTCATTGATAATTTTAAAAGCGATTTTCATGTTGTTGTTGTTACGATGGGGAGGAGGGGGGGCGCTGTTTATCTGCAAAGCCATCGTGACCCCTCTCCGAAAACATAAAGTCAACTTTTTTGAAAGTACAAGTTCTTTATTAATATTGTTTAAATTGCATCCATGCCATAGCCGCTTCTTTTGGTGTTCATAGGAAGTACGGCCCACTTAACATGTCACAAACATGCGCAATGAAGTTTAAACGGGATTGGCATAAGGGTAGGGCACATTAAAGGCGAGGAGGGTTTTTTTGTTCATTCAGGCCCTATTTGTGTTTACATTTTTCTGCCTGCATAGCTCACATGCTGAATGCATTAGAAAAGTCTGCAGGCAGCTGTTGGACCTCAGCGCTCTTTGTACAGTATTAGCATCGCCAATAGAAACACGGAAATGCTCAAAAAGTCTTTTCGTGGTGCCCTACTTGACGATTCGTGAGAAGGAAAAAAAAATCTATTCTCGCCGATTTGCAACTGAAAAATGTTGAACAACCATTCTGTGATACGCTTGCAAGTTGATGATTCTGTAATGATCACAGTTGCCCAAATGCTGAATTCGATGTTTGTCAAATAAGTCTCTTGTTTCTATGTTAATTGTTGACCTCCACCGCACATAAGGCATTCTTTTACAGTTAGCTTAATGCTGGAAAAAGTACCCATAGTTCATGTAATGTTTGTGCGGTTCATTGATAAAAAAAAGGGTTTGCAGTTTACTTCGTGTACTATATTTACATATCACTGTTTTGGTCTTGCTCTCCATTTCGTTGCCAGTGGTTTAGCTGTCTCTTTGTTACAACATCTGTTTAAAAAAAAACATCCATTTCGCTTGTAAACAACCAATGGAACTTTGCACTTGCCGCCCAAAGCATTGATACGATAGCTGTCTGTGTATTTAGTGATTGTTCGCTTAAACATTTGCTATACCTTATATATATGATATATCGAGCAACCTCTATGTGTAGATATGTAACATTAGCACAAGTTACTGAGATTTAGTTTTTTAAGATTCAAAAACTTTGCATCACTTTCTGATACAAAACTGCATTCAGCTGACCTTACTCTTTCCACACTTATGAAATTCTTAGTGTAACCTTTAGCCCTGGGAATTAACTGCGATGGCAGACAGGTGTTCCAAACACGAGGGAGAGTCATTACCCGTAACATGACTAGAAAATAGCAACATTGCCTCAAAAGAGAACATTTGGGGATGAATTGAAAGTCTTTGTCTCTTTTTGCAAGTTTAATGTTTTATTATGTTGGGACGACAATGGTGCATTGTTTTAGTTTACATTGTGTCATTTTATTTTTTATTCGATGCATTGTTCGTTTCAATCTTGGTACAAAACGTGTGGCTTGTGCTGCAGTCTCATCTGCCTAAGACGATCTTTGCAGTGGCCTCATATTTTGTATGAGTGGAGGTTATTAGGCAGCAGGTCAGTGCCGTAAGGTCATTCGGAGGTCTCTTTGATCTCCTGGTGGACTTTACTATGTATCAACATTCCAGTGCTTTTTCACGTTCAACCAAATAACCTTAGAAAATCCTGTTCTGAACTTGAACCCATAGGATTAATGCTGTCATATGGGGCACGGGTTGGACCTGACTGCTGTGGTAGTCACATACCTGGAATGCGGGACAAGTCTTATAATTGATTTTAATCTGTTAAAATATTTCTTAATCTTCACACCTGCATGAAATTGCCAACCGCAAACTTTGACATAAAAGCATCAGACAAAGGAGCTCTTTTAAATCTGATGTGCCGGACATGTTCCCACAAATGTTCACGTAGGCAAGACAAATCATGATCATCTCTTAGTGCAAAGAACAATCTTACATTTTTTTCCCCTCCTTTCCAGTGTGCCTCGAGAGTCAGACAGATTTCATGGAAAGAAAACAAGGCTCAACCTTATTTATGTAGGTCAGGTATTGCAGTTGTCCACAAGCAGTAACTTTAAATCGTTTCCGTTATCGAGACCAAATTCGACAGAATCCTTGTCGGCACCTGCGCGTTGGACCCCGCGCGGCCGCCGCTCGTTAATCTCCGCGCGCTGCGCCGCCCTCGCCACGGCAGACGGCGACCGACAGCTCGTCGGCGTCGAGTCGCAGGGATCCGCCACCACCGAGACCGGTCGAGCCGTGCCGGGGACGCTGCCAGGTGCGGCCTGCGCACGAGGACTACCGCCATATGGTGCAGCTGCCTTCGGAGCGTGTCGTGCAGGTCAGTCTTGTACGTACGCACTCGGTTTGTACGCCCTGTGTGTGTGTGTGTGTGTTTCGCCGGTGTAAATGGCCGCTATCCAGCTTAGCATGCGTTTGACTAATGGAGATTTTTGAGTGGAATTTTACAGCTGAATGATCTTCCTAATGCCAACCTCGTTTGATCAAAGGGTCTTTGGTTCACTAATTGTCTGGAACCTCTCCCCAGACGTCTTCACCAAGGGAGATCCCCTAGCAGGAGCACTGGACTCGAGGTGACATAGCCTTGGTTCATTGGAACATGCAAATCCCACCACCGAGATACGGTTGCGATCCACAGGGGGGTTATACACAGCTTGCCCTTGAAATATACCATGGTCCCATACATGTTTGGGTTTTTTCGATACCCGTAAATAAAAAAAAATCTTAAACGCACTCCCCGGAGCTCAATTTTGCAATGCCGGCTTGTAGTGTTGTTCTCAATACCTGCGTGCTGCGGAGAAACGTCACGCGTGCCACACAGCTCCAGTTTAGTAACTGCTCTAGCGTTGGGATTGTGTTCTGAAATTGGCTTGTGATGTTTGTTGGATTACATCGTGTTTTTTCCATCACTTTTACAATGACCTATAACATTCCAAGCTGTAAATGGACTAAGTTTGTCTTAATGGAAATAATGGGGCTTTGTTTGGTATATGAAGAGTCTTGGGCACCTCAACCCCCTCTAAATTATTCTGGTGTTTCAAGGATACACTCTATGTGGTTGTTGATGTGCAGTGGTGAAAGTAAAGTGTGGTTCCTTTTGAACACATAATTGCCCCGAGCAGTCAGCCTCTCAGGTTTTTTTTTACCGGAATGCTGGCGTGGATTAACGCCTCTTAAATTTTTATTTTCATCACTACTTGGTTTTGTCCTTCCGTCATATCCTTCATCCCACCCCCTCCCCCTTATAATGTGAACTTGAGTGGCATTGACGAGCCGTGCGCAACTGAAGAGGTGTACACGTGCCAAGATGTTTATTTTTTAAGCTAAGTGTTGTCTGTGTCACTATCACTGCCCGCTTTGTCCTGTGCAGAGTCGCGAGGGACCGAGCCTCATGCCGGCATTACAGGGCGCAAGGCGGAGCTATACCCTGGATGTGACGCCAGTACATCGCAGGGCGCACTGTTTATAGGGCAATTTACTCGGCAGGACAATTGACCTGGCAGCACCGTGTCTTTGGACGGTGGGAGGAAAGTGGAGTACCTGGCGAAAATCCACGCGGAGATGGGGAGAATGTGCAAACTTCACGCAGAAAGACACCCGAGCCGGGAACCAAACCCGGGACTTTATGGCTGTGAGGGAGCAGCGCTATTCATTGCACCACCGTGCCACCCTTAAGAGTTGTCTGCTAGATTTTAAAAAGAGATGTTCAACTTGCGTGTGAGCTAATTCACTTTTGCTCACCCTTCATTGCCTTTCCACCGTTTGATGAAGTCCTCGCATGCAGTTGTCGTTTTTCATTGTCTTGTAATGCCACCATCCACTTTACTGCTACACAAGAGCTCATCTCGTCACATGATCTGTGCAGTGGTTGTCTTGTTAGACACGTTGTACATGAGACACAACATGTATATTCCACGCAGTGTTTCATAACATAGTGTACGTAAAGTGTATTCCTAACATTGTCAGCTTTTGTCTTTATACACACGAACAATCTTTATTCATATACATGTTTTATATGGTGACATTTATTATAAGCTGCTAATTGCAATGTTATATAGTTTTGATTGAAAGCACAACAGGAAAATAATTCCAATTGCCATTGGTCCATTCAGCACGGTGTAGCTTGAAAGGGACACAGCTGGAACTAATAGCTTGTAAGTTAGTTCACTTGGAAAAGGGCCTGTGGATTGTCCTTAAACGTTTAAGGACGAGCATATTTCATTTTGAGATCCGCCCGCTGGCCATATGTATGGTCTCAGGAGGTTGCTGGCTAAACAGAGTGACAGGTTTGACTAATCTGAGCACACCTGCAAAAAACACTCTATACTGGGGCATGTCCGTTGTCCTTGGCAGTCCTTTTATTTATAAACCTGCTGTGTCTGTTTGGTAATATCCCTTCGCCGATGCGGAAGCCACACGCTGTTGTCATTTCCAATCCAGTAAAAGATGCACTTGGGCTTCTGCTCGCAAACGCCGACTATTGTTACACTTCTTGTTTAGGGAACGGAATAAACACATGGTTTAATAATTAACGTTGTTTAATGCTGAAGGAAATGACCATTTTCCTCCTGTGTATGCTGATGTTTGGTTTTGTAAACCAAACCTATTTTCCAGAGTGCATCTGTGACGACCATTTCCTGTGGCCCGCTAGGAATACTAATGTATTTTGCATGTGTGCAAGCGTATTGCATATACTTCATGCGTTTGGCTTGCCACCTGCTGGGAACTTTCTGAATTTACTTTAATGAAGCGGCATAATCACGTTCAGGTAGAGCGAGTACTTTTCAAATAATTTCCTGCAGGATCTTTCAACACATTTCATTTTATGTGAACCTTTTGCTCATGGGAAGATGTAATAATAGAAGAACCTTGACCATTTCTCGCAGTTTAACAAGTGGTAATATCTTAAAACACCAAATAGCCTTCAAAAAGTGTCAATTTTGCAAAAAAGCACACATTCTTCTGGCAAAAAATGCAAACTAAATGCTTTGATAAAATATGCTTTGTGTCCTTGAAACTGATTGGCCCACACCAGGGATGGTTTCTTTGGAGCTGAGTTCTCCGTGCTAGCCAGGCATTGCCAAAAGGAAATCCGCTCAGGACAACACAACATCAATGCTTTTGTGGCTCAGGTCGAGCTCTTTTGCAAGCTTGACACTTTCTGAAAGGTGTCTGTTTGGTTCTTTAGATCTTAATACTTCTCAATTTGCCAGAAGTAGTATCACCTCTTCTCTTTTTACACATTTCGTTCTATTGCATTTTTTTCTGTGCCCATTAAAACTTTGCCTCGCCGGGCTTTGTATACAAATGAAAAATCGCTCACGATTTACAGGCCACATTTTTTCCTAGGCACTTTAAAAATATGCACATCGAACCGAGTTACAAGTTTGCATGTTCACCGTGCTGCGTATGCAGCATGGTCAGTAGCGTTGCCGCCTCACAGCAAGGCCGTCTGGGTTCGCTTCCCAGCTTGGGTTACATTTCGGTGTGGAGTTTGTACGTTCTCCGCATGTCATGTCAGTTTTTGCCGGATACTGCAGCTTCCTCCCACGGTGCAAAGACACGCTGCTGCCTAGGTTAGTTGGCCTGCTGACTGAATTGCTCCCAGTGCCCTGAAATGTCGCGACTTGCTTAACCCTCTCTGCTGGACTTCTTTTTAAAAACCGCTACGTCACTCAATCTGACCGATTTAATACAATCTGACTGACGTACATGGGGTCTCTGTCCCGTTGATTTTCTTTCGCCCCCCCCCTCCCTCCTCACGTTGTCCACGTGAGCAGAAGGTCGTCAGTTTCAACGAGAGCGACCTGATCGAGAGGATCAACCCGCTGGAGGAGCGCTGGCTGCGGAGCGGCTACGAGGACTACCGCCGCACCGCCGTGTGCCGCCGCGAGCTGGACGCGGATGCCGGCGGCGGTTCCTACGTCACGTTCGACAAGTCGCCTTCCGCCGCCGCCGACCCCAAGAAGCACGAGTACACGTACCCCTACGTCGACGCGTACCGACTGGAGAACAAACTGCGCGTGGTGCGCAGCCAGCCGCGGCGGGGCCGCCGGTGGGACCCGGGGGAGCCCGGCGGCGAGCGCGCGCGCTGCATCTACTGCGGCGAGCTCTTCGACCCGTCGCGGCCGGGGCGGGCGCGCCGGTGCGCCGACGCGCCGGACCGTGCCCGCGTCTGCGTGGAGCGCGCCAGCTGCCTGTGGCTGGCCGAGACCGTGCTCTACCACTGCATGTCGGACCCCGAGGGGGATTTCTCGGACCCGTGCTCGTGCGACGGGGACGGCGGCGACGGGCGCGTCTGCCAGCGCTGGTTCGTGCTGGCCGGCCTTTCCGTGCTGGCGCCCTGCATGTGCTGCTACCTGCCGTTGAGGGGCTGCTACAGCTGCGGGGTGGCGTGCGGCTGCTGCGGAGGGAAGCACCGGGCGGTGGCGTAATCGTGCCGCTCGGAGGCGCGCGTCGAGTGGCAGAGCGGGAGCCAAGCGGTCGTTGTGGAACTCGCGGCTCCACCTTCCTGCGGAGGCCCTTGGGAGAAGTGAATCAGAACGCGAGGCAAGAAACACAAATCTTCCCGCATGGATTTAAATTACAAAGTAGGCCTCTGAAGCCCAACTTTAACTGGACCTGTGCGTGTGTGAAAATGAACGTCGCCTTAATATGTATTGTGAGGCACCATGTTGTGTAGTTAAAGATGAAAGGGACGTTTGATTGGGTTTACAAATGACTAATATTCACTTGTTGCTGATTTCAAAAGGAAAAAAAAATACTTAACCAGTTCTCCCAATTAGTTGTGCAGCATACTCAAATCAGATGTTTGTATGGATCGAGTCTGATTGAAAACTACGATGAAGAGAGCAAAACATTGTGGCCTTTTTTAATGTTGATGTGTGCTTGCAATTGTGAGGTAATCAGTCCTGCTAGTACTGTAAGATTGGAAAAGTGATCTGGAATAGTGTACTGCACTTTATGTCCGTAACAATAATAATGTTGAGCATGTCAACTAGTTTTTGTTGACCTGAAAAAGAAACAGTGTTACAAAATTACAATTGTCCTGCTAAAAACGATTGAGAATTAAGTAGTTAATTATTATTTCTATTATTGTCAATGTTGGGCATCTTTGAATTAGATAACTTTTTGTAAGCTTATATTTTGGCAATATGAAAATTAAATTGTACATGTCGGATGCCTTTTAATATCTTGATCTTCAGAAGAATTGCCCTAACAATATAAGATGTCATTGAAGGCAATTTGCACATCAAGTATTACTTGTGTGTTGCTCAGAACATCAGATGTTAAGAATTCCATGTTGGAATTATTATAGCGCAAAATTTAAATTAACGGCGATTTCAAACCTTGAAGAACGTTACAGGTACTACCCTTGTGTTTCTCTTTGCACCTTCCATTGTGGGAGAAAAAAAAACACTAAACAGGTGAGTCAGCATCGAGCATCATCCACGCCGTGCACGGCATATCGATGAACGTTGAGGTTGATGGGACACGAGCAGCGTTTCAACATTTGGCTTCTTCAGATGCTCCGACGTGAATATGTCGACTCGCGCTTTGAGCCTGTGCCTGCCGCCATGGTCTCAGCCGAGTCGCATGGGTGTGTGGCATAAATCGAGGCCTGTGGTGTCACTTCAACTGGTGCTTTGTTCAGAGTCCGTCCCCAGGGAAAAATATGGCTTGTTTACAAAAATGCATACAGCTAGGATTTCCACTTTGTTATTTAAACATGCAAAGTTTGATTGAACGGCACCGACAAAAACAATATCGCTTAATGCGTTTCTAAAAATGCCCTTTTTTACACAGTTGCTATAAAAATATAAGCAAAAAAGTCCTATCGTTTCCATAGAAATTAGAGGTATTAATAAAAATGTACGATATTTTTAGCTGCGCTGGCATATGTAACTTATACAACGCTTTAACTTCGATGAAGTGCCATTCCCTGCATTCTGAGGTTCCTGTTTTCTGATATATATGTAAAATGATTGGCAATATAAATTACAATTGCCATTAGTCGTAAGTATTGTTAACTCATAACCTCGTCGTGTACTGAGCACAGCTGTCTGTTGCGGTTTATTCCACTTGATATGTGTAAGCATGAAACTGAACGCCTTGTGTTCATCTGCGCTGTGTGGGTTAATGAATATGATTTTGCATGTAATGAAGCTGTACATTCTTTGTTCAGGGACTGTAAATATAACTGTTACTTTGTTTTATTTTTCTATACACAAACTGTCTTATAAATCTAGTAGCAGCTGGACTACATTCAAGTAATTTTTGTTAATGGATATGCTTTTGTTAATTCTCCAAACACGTTTTATCATTTCTATTTCTGTACATTATAATAGTGTTTCATATTCCACATTGTTTTGTTACATATGGAAACTGGTATGTATATTAAAGACTTTGGTTAAGGTCTCAACACATTTATAATGCCACACATTTTGCTTTGTTGATTATATGTATTTACGTGTCCGCTTTTTGTAGTTGTACATTGGAATATTAATAAGTAATTAATACTATTCTATTATTCCCAGCTGATCCTACGGGTTATTTTTAAATGTATGTTCCAGTCAGTGGCATCTAAGGCCTTGTACCTTTGTTTATATTTGACCGTTAATATGTCCACCACCGTGCTTGCACACGTTTAAAATTATTTTACTGAAAACTTAATGTCCATACTGGGTGACTATTAATGTATTTACATAGGTTTTTACGCTCGATGTATGAGAATTGCTCTTTTAAGAGCGGCTCTTCCGGAATAGCCGTGGCGAGCATTCCTCCTTTCGCCTTTGTGACGTTTTGCCTCCCACGTGTGAGGCTTCATCAGGCTCTGAATTAATAAAGTTATTTTCTAATGTAATATTGACAATCTATGGGTGTCGGCTATGATTAAAATATTTTGAACACAGCTTGGTCACAGTGAGGGGAATACCGTTGCAAATTTTAAATAAAACTGAACTACTCTAAAGCAGATGTTTTCAGTCGTACTCGTATGGCTCAACGTGTGTGCGCACGTGGTTTGAGCAGCCTTAATATGCTTCGAAAATGTTTAAAAGCATTTACGTGTGTACGATGCCAGTTTAATCCTGAATGGCTTCTCTAGAAAAGCAATGCCATACTGTGTTGTGTTTTTAAAATTCCATTCCATTATACAAAAATCAATTAATGCAAGTAAAATGTTTTGGTTATTATAACCACTTATTTAACTACCTTATTTGTTTATGTTTATTTTCTTTTTACAGTGGTACAATTTGCATTTCATTGCATTGGATGCGGGCTCAGAATAGTGCAACTGCTTGAATTCACTCCAATTTGGCAGCTTGTGAAACGCCCAATAATAAGTTCGGAGTCCTTCACGCGTGTCTGCTAAAGGGCGATGTCTGTAGCTTTGGGCGATGCAAAGTGGGCTTGTCTGTGCCCCTCTGGAACCCAGACATGACCACATGTGTCTTCAGCCAGCTCTCACTAATGGCTCCCAAGCCACTTTAGGGCCGTCGCTATCTTGCAGCAAGAAATTTGGGTGTGAAGATCGGTCAGAAAATGAGGAACTTCATCAGGTTATCAATTTCAGTAAAATGCACACGTGTCTGTTATTTTCTCGCTGCTAATATCACTTCCAAACTGACCAATAATAACGTACTTGAATAGAAGCTGGAGTCGCGTTTGGAACTGGGCAGATGCATTGCTATCATCTTAACTTCCATGTAGCCTCTGTTTAATTGCACCCAGCAACTCGGGGATGTTATTACCAAGTCAGCAGTTTAACACATGGTGTGAATGATGCCATTGAAGACTTATTAAATGTTAATTAAATAAAACGGTACAGTATGCTGACATATTACAAGCATCCACATGTCATTTTATAGCTCCCCAAAAGAGTTGCTCAGTCAATCGCGTGGGCCACATTGGAGTGAATGCTAGTAACAGAGCATTTGGTTTTTAGTATACCTCTACACCTTATTGGTACGCCTTTCGTAGTATTACTACTCTGCATAATTGCACACGTTGACAGAGTATAATGCAAAGACAACCCACAGCGTTTGATTTATTTTTACTCTTACTAAGAAAAGTCAAGTGAGCAAAGTAAAGTTGTTTAACTCCACCCGTTGCAATGTCGGTAATTTAGATTAAAAACAGGATTCATGCAGTTTCAAACTGACACTAATTCGTGTAAATCCGTGTTAAACAAAATCTTTTTTGCTTAGATTAATGTCATTGAAATGCTTTAAGATGGTTCGGTGGCCTTTCAGTCATTATGTCGCTGACCTATTGTTTTGGTGTCAAACTATTGGCGGTGAGTGCTGCCATCAGAAGGGACGTTGTTGTCCGTCGCTAAAAGTCAAGAAAGCACTTGGCTTTATATGTGGCGCTCGTAGCCAAAGTTTTCACATCTTATAAATTGACCCTGTCCAGAATGCCCAAAATCCACTTAATCTCAAAGCACAGTTTGTTTTTCGTGTGTTTTAAAACATTGCAGTAATGAGACTATGCCAAAACAAGATATTGAATTAAGAGGAGTTCAATGTTTGTGGGTATTTTCTCCGTAACCAGTCTGGTCTAATGTGATCTTCAAAAATGTAGAGGCAGAGAAAATGGAGATTGTTTTTTTTCCTTCAACATAATTAAATTATTTACTTGTTTTTATAAAACTGAGCAACAGTGGCCTCATCATTTTTTAAAATTTAAACTTTTTCTGGCTATAGTTTCCTCCTCAGCAATAAGTACTTTGTGAGGATAATACTTATATATTGACTTTACGCATTTCTTCGAGCCAAATTGTGATGTTTGCTAAGTACTTTGTTATTTGGTTCAGTCTGAAGCAAGGAGACTATTGTCACCGTCAGACATCGATTATGCCATTACTATAATTTTGTAAAACATAAACACTCTTTTAAGTGTAATAAAAGCGACAATAAAATCCTTTTTTCATAGTATGGAATTGTTCGTGTGAACACACGTAAGCAATTGATGAATTTGGACAAAAGCACTTGGTGGTAAGGACTTAAAGGGAAAACATTTTTTCCCAAACACTGCAAATTGAGAAATCTCTGCTAATAATGGTACAATATCTCGTTTTAATGCAGCTGCGTATTACCAAGCCAGGAGAGTTCAATGTGTATGAATCTATACATTTTTGTCGATATATGAAGGTACACTTGCCCTGTTTATTTGCATTTGTAACATTATTTCCAAGTCATGTAATTGGCTATATTTTAAGAAAATATATTTACTTGAACACAGTTCTGGTTTGATAAGGTTTTTCTTTGTAAACTCAAGTGTACGTTTTATGTTTGGTCATGCTTGTTCCACTATTCCTAAATGACATTCTGATTTACCTTTGCATCTCTTGTAGCCATGGTATATGACTTTAATTTGTAAAGTACTTTATAGTAAAGCACTTTTATCAGTAGCATTAATTGCATTATTTTCAATGCTACACTCTATTAAGCTCACTGAACATGCTCTGCAAATAGAAAGGTGCTTATATGGAAATGCATTTGCCTGTCATGTAGGCAGCATTTCGTTGAAAGAAAGACACTGCAGGTCCCAGGTTGTCATTGTGAATTGTGTAAAAAAAATGTCCAGAAATACTTGCTACTGTCTAGTATAATGCCTTGCTGTCAGTGCCATTGCTAAAAATAAATGAATAATTATTATTTGAGTTGCGTAATACTACATATTACAATTCGGTAATCGTCAAGAGCCATTGTCAAGGCACAGCCTGATGAAGGACTTCGCAAGTCATTGCCATCGTTTATGTCCTTGCGATGGCTTATTCTTGCTTCTGCACGTGAGATAATCCATTTGCTTCATCTCTATTGGCCATCCTATTGCGTGTGCCCCTCTTTTGGATGTCATTCCACCACCAGTTCCATCTGTTGGCCATCATTCCATCAATGTGTGTTGCCTAAGCCCATTTTTCTTACCAGTCAGTATGATATTTCTAATATGCATCTGTTCTCCAATACATGTGTTCCTCATTCTCTATGTTTTAATTCTCAGTCTGCATCTCCATACGTTTTAGTTTTTGTTGAATATACTCTGTCAGTTTCCAATTTGTTCAGTCTGTCACACGAGGCAATGCGAACCGATTGAAAATGTTCCTATTCAGGCACATTGCTGTATTGATTTTTATTATTAAATTCAATCTAACCTGCTCTTGCTCACCTCTTTTATTTAATCATTTAATATCGGTCCATCGTTATTGACTGCCGTAGACGTGTATACATACACCATTGTGATATCTAGTTGTTTTGTAATTATTTTCTTTTGTTTATCGAACGTGTATGTTCAGCCCAAGTTTACAAAGTTTGGGTTAAGAAATAATTTCGTCTAGTTCATTATCATTGGTTGATGTAACACCTATGCGGTCAGAAAATCTAAGATGGTTAATACAATTTACATTTATGTTCATTTATTTATTTTTCTAATTCAGATTTGAAGAACATTCTTCTGCAGTTGAATAGCCTTGGTAAGAGACTATACTCTTGCCACAATACTCCATTAATTCATTATCAATATCTGCTTAATCCCGTACAGGGCCGCGGAGAGGGCTGGAGGCTATCCCGGCTCACCGAGGGTGCAAGGCGAGGGAATACCCAGGAAGTGACGCTGGTATATCGCAAGGCACAGTTTTTGGGGCAATTTGCTCAGCAGGCTAATTAATCTCGGCAGCAGCGTGTCGTTGGACGGTCGGAGGAAACCGAAGCACCCGGCAACAACCCATGTGGCCACCGGGAGAGAAAGAACATGCAAACTCCACACAGAAAGGCACCCGGGCCGGGAATCGAACTTGGGTCCTCCTTGTGAGGCGACATCGCCACTCACTGTGCCACCACGCACAGAATAGTCCCATTACTAAAATATATTATTGAGTTGCCATAAAGCCACATTGCAAAGGTCCTGTACGGCAGGGTATAATGAATTCCGTTATAAGTTCAGTAATGACTGTATTTGTTGTAAATAGATGTTTTACGTTTGTGGTGCTACTGCAAAGTCTTGCGAGTTCATGGTATTAAGTCCGTATTTTTCCACATTTCTTCCCAACAGTGTGAAATAATGCACTAAATACAGCATACTTCAAATCACTTCATGTTGCTTGCATTGTTGTTCTCCGTTTAGTTGAGTAATGGCGACAATTAAGCCCTTTTCAAACAAAGTGGTTGGGTTTAAATAGGATATCTCGAGAAGGCTTGATTATAGAACCGGCGTTACGGGCAGCTGCGGTGGAACCCGCACCACCATCGGTCCCTTCGACCCATTCTCGTGAACTTCGTGATACAGTACCGTAAGTCACGCACGGTCCGGTCGCACGCCAACATCTCGGACTCGCCTCCCCATGCGCGTGACAGTGGCTGAATGTGAGCCTGGTTCATAGCCGATGCGTCAGACTGAACGATGGACTGGTAACCGAAGACGAAGCCAGAGAGGACATCCGTGGAAAATTAGTTGATGTGATGATCAGTATGTACGTGGGAGTGAGATAAATTGTGGCATTTGAGGACCACCTGAGGACCTAGTGAGTGTTCATCCAGAATGAAGTAGGTAATTTATATTTGAGGTTTCTGCACCCCTAATTATAATTCACATTCTCAATTCAAATATGACCGTACACCCATTTATCAAGTGGATAAACAGATCCTTTTGATGAATGGCTATAAAATTGCATTCGTCACTGCATACATACAATAAGTCGGGTCAAATTTTAAGTTTGTCATTTCAATTTAACACAGGCTTTCATAACCAATGTTATGTATGACATTGATTTCTGCGCCAGATTGTAAGTAGAGTGACACGGGTCAAACTCACGTAGACGAGAGTATTTTTTTTTAGAAATTAGGTTCGAGTGTTGTCGGTTGCTCTTAAATATATCGGCGTACTGTGATAATATAGACGTGAAGACTTAAGAAGGGTATACTACACTGGTATTGAAATGGCGTGACTTGAGCAAAACTAATCATTCAACTCATCTCATCTGATGAGATAATCATTTAAGACTCAAATGTTATATGCCTTTACCCGTTCTGTTACCAGTTCACCGCGAGCGACATGGCAAGCAAGGTGGAATAAGTTTCCCTTCACAAAAAAAATATCTTGTGCTTTGAGTCAACATTGCGTTATCGCAAATTTAGATCAGTTTAATAAACAGTGAATTGTGTTGTGCTGCTTGTAGCGCATACTTCTGTATGATTTGAAGCTGTTAGAAATGCTGAATCGGATTACCAGAGGCCACTTCTGAATTTTAACAAAAATGCCACACGCGATTTCAATATGTCATGTACAAATCCATTGGTCAATCCGCTGCTGGACAAGAGCATTTCCATAACGCAAGTGTGTGAATCGTGAGATTTGATTATACTTCGCGCCAGTGCGGACTTGTGAACGCATATCAGCGTACTGAAGTATATCAATGCTATTTTTACTGCACTGCCCTCTACCGTCCACCAATCAGAGCCCCGATATAACGACTCCCGTGTCTTTTGGGTGGTGAGTTCCAGCGACACGGAACAGCAGGGTCAGCCCTACCTAGCCTTCTGCCACATAGCTTATTACACGTGCGGCAGTGATGGACCGGCGTCCCGTCGTCGGGTGTATTCCTGCCTTACGCCCTATGTTTCCGGGATAGGCTCCGGCTTTACCGTGACCCTATATAGGATTAAGCGGTTTCAGATAATGAGATGAGATGAGACGTGCGGCAGTGATAAAGCTACCAGCTCTGAAATATGAAACGGCCGAGAAATTGAACACTTTTATTTACTTTCATTTTCAGCTCTAATGAGTAGAAGCCTATTCTGGTAGACACGGTGCGCAAGGCAGGGTTATACCCAAGGTAGGAGGCTGCTTAGGAATGCAACGACAACAGGCACCCGAGACGAGAATCGAACCAAAGTTCTTCTTAGTGCGGCTCTCTCTTACATCTCATCTCATTCAAAAATGGGACGCCAGTCCATCACCGGGCACTGCGGGCAATTTAATCTGCAAGCCAATTAACCTATCCAGCAGCATGGTTTTTTGGACTGTGGGAGGAAAACAGAGTGCCCGGCGAAAACCCACGCGGACACGGAGAGAACATGCAAACTCCACACAGAATGGCACCCGAGCCGAGATTCGAATCCGGGACCTTCTTGCTGTGAGGCGACAGCGCTACCCACTGGGCCATCGTGCCGCCCTCTCTTTATCATGTTCTTGAAAGATCTTTTTGTTCCGAACTGCTCTTGCCATTTAAGCTGCTGTGTTCACACATTTCCACCAGAGGGCGAATGTCTCCAGCTGCGTGTCGTGTGGACAACATTGTATCACCTTGGTGAGCACGGATTGGATTTGAATTGTCGTTCACCGACTATATCTTTATTATTATTATAGCAGAAAGCGGTCAGTGAGCTTACAAGCTGTAGATGCGAGATTCCTGCGACACAACAAATGTCCTGAGCAACTTAACGCATACAACTAAAAGACAACCTCACAGCAGCAACACGTGCATTAAATAAACTAACCGTAATCATACAAGTAAAAAGTAACACTTGAGATTGCGTGTTCTCTCCTCGTGTCCGCGTGGGTTTTCGCCGGGGACTCCAGTTTCTCCAGCTGAATTGGCCTCCTGCCTAAATTTCCCTCGGTGCCCTGCGATGGACTGGCGTCCTATTTTTGGTATAGCCCTTGCCTTGCGTCCTCCACTGTTTGCCGAGATGGGGCCCCGGCCCCACTGCCACCCTCTGCAGGATTAAGCCGGTACCGATGACGATCGGTTTTCACAATGAATATCGGTGTGGTCTGGTGCAATAATGGCATTGCCATGTGGCGTGATCAATCTAATAATGTACCGATGTAGGTTACATGATGATTGCTTACCAAAGCTGCTCTTTGGGGATAGCCGTTTTGAGCGAGCAGCTTTGCTGAGCAGTCATCAAATCTAAGCATCGTGGAGTTAGCAACCGCTTGCAGGGGCAACGCGCCTCCTCGCCGTATTTACGTGCAGTGCATCGCCAATGACTTTGATCTAGAATGTGATGAATGTATATTTTTAGCGCGTCTCCTACCGTCTTGATTGATACAAATGAAGGAAATTAACAATCTGCATTCATCGTGACTGGAATCGATACCGGGAGCTCGTCAGCAGGGATGGGAATCGAGGGGGCGGGGGGCAGGGGTTGAAGGAGGGCGATTTCGTGGAGGAGGGGATGGAGGGGGTTGAGGATGGAGGGGATGAATGGGATTGGAGGGGAGGGGGCGCGGAGGAGGTTGTTGTAGGGGGAGGGAGGCGAAGCAGGGGAGGGCTGTTGTAGGAGGATTGTTCATTGATTTCGTTCTGTCTTAGTTCATGCGCAAGGCAGTGTATATATGAGGTTAAGGGAGCCTGTGCTGGGGTGCCGACGCTGGTGGGGTGCGTCGGTGTGATGGCGAGCGTGCTGTTGAGTCTATGTATGCAAGTGAATGTGCTGGTCACCCACCCCCTCATGTGCCGTGTCGACCTTCATAGCTGCTCGCTAACGGCACTTGACCCTACAGTCTGTTAAGGCTATACGGGTGATGTTTGTGCTGGTTCGGAAGGATGCCCCCCAGTGGTCCCCTTCTTTAAGAAGGGAGGCTGTAAATATTGTAACAAATACACGGGCTTCTCGCTCCTCAGTGTTCCGCTAAAGGTTCTGGCAGGGATTGTTCAGCATCGCCCTGCCAGCAACACCGGGGAGGTCGGGCCATCCTGCACAGACGCTGCTCTCTCTGTCCGGTTGCGACAGCAGAGGCGTTGGGAATCCGAACAGGAGCTGGAATCTCATCTCATTGTCAGAAACCGCTTAGTCCTGTACAGGGTCACGGTGAGCCGGAACCTATCCTCGCAGACACAGGGCGCAAGGCAGGGATATACCCACGATGGGACGCCAGTCCATCACCGGGCACTGCGGGAAATTTAGTCTGCGAGCCAATTAACCTATGCGGC
>JAZEWT010000013.1:653194-673898 GCA_036362905.1 Mordacia mordax
TCGGAAATTCAAACGAGAGACTCATTAAAATGCGTGCTCGCTATTAAAACCAAGAGACTGCAGTGGTGCACAAGCATACAAACACGAACCGCATTCTCTTGCTTGCCGATGCTTGCGAACGGTAATGGTCTGGGCGTTTTGGGGAGGTTGCGTTTTCAAATGACAGGGCCGCTGTTGTGAGTGACTGACAAGTACTGTTACTGTATAGTCGTAGATATTGCACCTAACATACTGGCCTCAATCGTGGTAAGGAGGTAATGATTTCTGTGTTTTATCCTTTGTTACCGCCCCGCATGGAATTTACTTACCCTGATTTAACTTTTACCATCTTTATCAATCGTACAATAATCTGTCTGCGGTTAATAAGGCTTTTTGCAGTGCTTCTTAATTTTTTTCACCTAAAGGACCACTTGTCTGGTCTCTACACACCACGAGGTGGCACTCGTGGCCCACTGATAGTTAAAAATGTCTTCATACATTTCTCGAATAAACATCGACAGTGTATACACTTAAAGACTCAACAATATTATTTGCTTGCGTTAATCGTCAGCACACTTTAATTATTTTGTGTTAACATGTCTGTAGATTTTATGTGATTTCTATATCAAGTCCGGCACATTTATTAAGTTAGTCTTATAGCAATCTTGATCTTGCCTCCCATAGTGGCTATTGTATTTCAAGGAGCGTGAAATACAGTGGTGGGGCATTGTTGTGGTTTTATAACGCTTTTAAACTCGGAGATCTGCTTATTGTAAACTTTATATAAAAATTCCAAACTGTTGCTCGCAATGTATCATCCACCACCTTTTTAAAGACACTGCAGTGTAAAGTGCGATTTCCAAATGTAGGTGTTTTTGTGCTGTGAATAAGAAACGCCAGCCCATTATAATATGAAATACGTTATAATGTGTTTTTATTATATGCAAAGAGATAAACTGTGTTCCTAATTGATGCTCAGCTGTTCGAGTTTGCATCCCATTTGCTTTCTTTACAAGCAGTGCACATCACACCTAGATTCATTGTTGTATAAAACGTGTCCAGTATCTTGCAATGAAAGTGCACTCTATGCATTATTTTTTAAGTTGAATATTCGGTTTATTGCGAGAGTTGAATCAGACGGTTATGATTTTCAATGGTAGCAATTATGCTCCTGTTAATCAGAAGGGTTTTTTTTATTCATCGTGCCATCACAGTTTTATTTTTATTTTGTTTTAGGGAACTGTCTTCTTTCAATTGTGGTGTTTTATATATTTTTGCATTTGATTTATGTATCTGAGCAATAAAAAATGTTTAATGAAGCGAAGGAAGGAATGAGGCTTCTCTTTGTAGTTGCAATACTCCAATTTTAAACTTTATGAACACATTTACAAGAAAATAAAATGTAATATATACCTACATCATATAGGTGCTTAGCTTGCTAAAGAATATTTCGCATTTGTTCCCACAGATTCGCTTCATTTTGATTCAGAACCGAGCAGGCAAGACGCGCTTGGCCAAGTGGTACATGCAGTTTGATGATGACGAAAAGCAGAAGTTGATTGAGGAGGTGCACGCGGTGGTGACAGTTCGTGACGCCAAGCACACGAACTTTGTTGAGGTGAAATTGCCCGAACAAAAACTGTTGATCCTGCTGTCATGCAACACGGTCCTCAGTCCAAATACATTCTCATCTCATTGTCAGAAATCGCTTAGGCCTGTATAGGGTCGCGGTGAGCCGAAGCCTATTCGGGCAGATATTGGGCGCAAGGCAGGGATATGCTTACGATGGGACGCCAGTCCATCACTGGGCACTGCGGGCAATTTAGTCTGCAAGCCAATTAAGCTATGCAGCAGCATGTTTTTTGGACTGTGGGAGGAAAGCGGAGTGTCCGGCGAAAACCCACACAGACACGAGGAGAGAACATGCAAACGCCACACAGATATTCACCCGATCCGAGATTCGAACTCGGGACCTTCTTGCTGTGAGGCGACAGTGCTTCTCACTGGGCCACCGTGCCTCCCCCAAATACATTCTGCCTACGTTAATTGTTCTGAGGAAATTGCATCTGATGCCCTGAGATATTGTCACTTGCTTACCCCTCCACGCTAAACAACACTTAAAAGGAGCTACACAGCTCAACGGTTCTTTCCAGATTAAATAAAAACTGTTTATATAGCACTGTGGCTGAGCCACTCTCAGCGATTTGCAATTTTTTCGAATATTCATATTTAACAATGTGAGCGCTTTAATTATCAGCTGTGAAATTGTGTTCTTTTGCATGTCATGCTTTGTTGTGTATTTTGGAGAGTTCAGTGATTAACATGACGTTTTGTTAAGATTTTTAAAAAAGTTGTTTACGGATGTTTGATAATCCAGTATTTGATGAAGAAATGTTTTACTTTAACCACGATAGTCATTGCAGAATGTATTGTTTTGAGTTAGGTAAATGAGATTTATGCGTACTAACATGTGCAGCATAGCTATTATATGGCGTTATAACAGTCTAATGTTTTTGTCTGTTTTTTAACAGTTTCGGAACTTCAAGATTGTTTACCGTCGTTATGCTGGTCTCTACTTCTGCATATGCGTCGATGTAAATGATAATAACCTTGCTTACTTGGAAGCCATACACAATTTTGTGGAGGTATGTTTTTTGCGAACATCAACACAGCCTACAGTTGGTCTTTTTTTACGAATTAATGTATTGTGTGGTAGATGAAAGTCTCACTCATTTAATACAATAATGTTTTTTTTCAGGTGCTTAATGAATATTTTCACAATGTATGTGAATTGGACCTTGTTTTCAATTTCTACAAGGTACGTACGCTAAGAATTCTTCCACACTCTTCTGGTTTGTTATGATTGATAAATCTATTCTCGTCTGAGTTACTGAGAACCTTTGTCGAAAATTCTACCATTTTGTTGAAATCAAATGTGACATTATTTAGTGAAAAGTAATCCACTTCCCAGTGTGACGACACGATTGTATCCGCTCGTTGCGTACAGTCGTACACGCACCCGGAGTCATCGACGCTTCGCTCTCTGGAGTGTGTTAAAAATACACAGGAGGACTGAAAACAAATGTTTGCCTAGGAAATTGCATAAAATTGGAAAATGTGTGCCATGGGATTTACCAAGATTTTTTTTTTGTTCTTGTTCAGTAATATTGTCCTTACGTTTATTGAGTTTTGATGATGAGGAATATCATGGGGCGCTAAAGAGCGGCGGCCAGCCAAGTGTACCAGCATTCCAGCATTGGCCTTGTGTCTTTATTGTCCCCGTGAGATCTCACTCCATTGTATTCGAGCGTGTGTGCGCTTCCCCCTTGTGAAATTAACTTCCCTTGTTCTTCGTTGCAGGTATACACAGTGGTGGATGAGATGTTCCTTGCTGGGGAGATCAGGGAGACGAGCCAGACAAAGGTGCTCAAGCAGCTGTTGATGTTGCAGTCACTGGAGTAAAGACCAGTCCTGGCACCAGTGACCTTCCATGCGTGTGACATCACAGAAGGCAAATGTCGGGAGGGCATTTACAAATATATATGTATAAATACACGGCTATTGTGTTGAGCAGTTGAGGTTGTAGTTTAGATTTTTCTCACTGATCGATGGTGCGTCATTGAATGATCGAGCTACAGTTGTGATGTAACGTGGATTGTCCGCTTTATCGCATTGGACGTGTATAAGCACCACGTTTATTTCAGTTGCCAATTACAAGGCAAATTGTAGCACCATAAGTTTTGTATAAATCTTAGCTCGAATATTAAATAACCTACATTTTTGTTACAAAATTGCACGTTGTGTTTTACCAACCAAAGTGACTTTGCGCTTATGGACTTTCCTCTAGCACAACTGTACATGTTAAATCGTTAAGTGGGTGTGTGGAGGTTTCAGCGGTGCACAGTTGATGATACGACGCACATGTACAGGTATCACGTTATAAATCTGTCAGAGGAATTTGACAAAAGAAGTGAATTGCCCGTGTGAAAAACAAATCTGAGGTAGCACCACAATCAGTCATCTAAGGTCAGTGCAGATTTTGATAAATATTCAGTGTTAAGTGACAGACCTATTGTGGTCATGGTTAAGTAACTGATCAACAATCACAGTCGTTGGTGTAACTTGGCTTGGCACAGATCTGGTGGGAGATTGCAAATATTCTTCAGATCGTTGATTGAGTGGTTTTGTGAACTGCTCTGGACATAGCCTGAAGGAATGCCATCATGTGGCTGTTAACGAATGGGAGGTACTGGGTGTGTTGCCTGGTTTACTGGCAGAGATGTCACTGTTGTTGGTAGGAAGTTACTAAAATCCTGTTTGTTTTGACATGTGATTGGTCCCAGTTGCCATATATGAAATATAATTGACAAAAATATAGAAAAATTAGGTTATAAGTTGCGATCATCATACAAGGAAACTCAATTTTCAAGAAAACCACAGTCTGAAAATCAAGTCAACCTTATTATGAAATTTTTTTATGTAAAGCATTGAAAAGCAGTGCTTGTAATTTAAGTTTAAAAATACAAATGCCGTGTTCCTGCTGTGGATTCATCCCTAATTCCTGTATTGTTTTAAAAAAAACTTTGTCAAAAATAGTGCACCTTGCAAATTCAATTGTTGCAACTGGAATTTAAATTGCACTTAATTATACAATACTAGACCACTTAAATTCCTTATCGTATGTTGACAAAAATATTTTTCATCCTGCTATTTCTGGATAGTTAATTTGTGAGTGAGATTAGCAAATTATAAATTTATGTTGTAAACTAGGCAAAATATATTTGCCTTGATTTCTAACCATAAACAACCATTCCACAACATGGCTCTATAAATTCACTACAAAGTCATACCTGTTTGTACTTGCAAGAATAATGTTAAGTCCGCTTCAATGTTCTGAATGTCAAAAATGTGACCAATATATATTTAACTCTAGTTATTGATTTACCAGTTATATGGCATTTAGTATTACTGATACAATAACGTGTAATGCACCGCTAATATTTGTTTTAAAACCTAATTGCATGAATGTTCTCCTTGCCTTTGATATACAGTCAACATATCCTTTTTAAATCAACAGTGTATGATGTTGATGTTTTTCATTCATGAAAGAATAGGAGAGTTGTGGTAATTGTTTCATGTAACTAAATGTAATCTGTCTTTTGCCTTTCAACATCTGTGGATTTAAAATGTATTAAAAATGTATGTATGCACTTTTCTGTGTCTTCGTTATTCACTGTGGTGTGAAAAAATATACTTGAATTTTCGAAGTATTTTTTTTATCTTGTAACAAAAATATGTATAATGTCTCTGGGTTTTTTTCTGGGTACTCCAGTTTCCTCCCACAGTCATAAGACACTTTTTGAAAGCTGTCTATTTGGTGTTTTAAGATCTGAACACATGTATAATTGCCAGAGATGGTAGAACCCTTTTTAATTTTTTTACATGTTGCTGTCAAGGTTAATTGGCTTGGTCACTAAATTGCCTCCCAGTGCCCTGGGATGGCCTTGGTGTCCTTTGTCTACCAGGATAGAGTCCGAGCGCCCATCGTAAGCCTCTGCAGGATTAATTGGGGACTGATAACGAATTAATTATGTTTAGCGTGCGTGAAAATTATTCTTTTGTCTCTTGTTTTAATCGTAAGACAGCTTAAATGAGAAGATGAACCCAAGCTTGCTCTGTGCATGCCCCTTCATGTGACCGGTAAGGCACCTTCAACAACACAACATTTCACGTGACCAAAAAGCATCGCGGTTGAAAATAAGGAGGTATGACGTATTGTGCTTCAGCAGCAAACAGTTATTTTTAAATACGTCAGCATTTGCATGGACAGAATGGACAAAATGCCAATAATACAATAGCCGGAAACGGTCTGCATTTCCTGCGACATTTATTGTACAGTGTCCATAGTACGGGCACTCACTGCCATTGTTCTTTGATTTGTGCATTTGTCAGAGCACTGCACACACTGATGCACGTTTGGTGGGGCGGGAGGGGGGTTAAATCCATGTGAAAGCGGGTTCAATGTTACAAACCGTTGTTGCGTTATGACTATTGTGTGCAAAGTTCTCGTTAAAACGTATGAACTGTTCTGGGACAATTTACGTAAACATAATAAAATGCCGTCACTAGTTGAAGACGTCATAACATCAAACCGCGTATAAAATGACACATTTCTAAACGTTGCATTGCAGTGTGTGCAGGCTATTAAACATTTCTACTTTGCCACAAAATTCAACGACAAAAAATAGTCTTGGTTGCTGTGCACTTCGCACTCAATTAATCTTTAATTTGTGTCCATTATCGGGCTGTGCTGCGGTCAGTCCTCCAGTACCAAGTGTTATTTCAGCCTGGGCTGTAATACTAAACTGACAAGGGAATGCGCGTTTAAGTCAGAAGTGAAATGCATAATGTACATTAATTCCCAGCGGAGGCATCCAGAGCAGCGCGTTTTGGCCAGAGCACGAATCAAAACAGACAACCAACCTTGTGCGTCCTACATCAATATTAACCGGCGAGGACCTCTGTCTCGCCGGCGTGATCGGCAATTATGATGCATTTCGCTCGGGAGAGTGTTTTTTTGCACGCAGACAAGCGGTGCCGTGAATGTTAAACTGTTAGGTCGTGTTAAGTTGTATCGTTCTGCGTTGTGTGTGCAGGATTATTTTTGTTAAGTATTTACACCACCACCCTCGGCACATAGTATTGTGGGTGTATGTTTTTTCTGCTAAATTTAGTGGTAGTGTCAAGCATTTTATTAGGCTCTGATCTTCCATTTCGTTGAATTCCATATAACTTGATTGTCATTGACAACATACGGAAGAATTGCTCCCAAGAGTTGCTTTTTCGGAACAGCCATGGTGAGCAGTGTTCCTCCTTCATCTAAGCCAACGTCAATGCAAATATAATCATATAGAGAAAATGACTGTAAAGTGTTTCGGTTAATTGCGTTTACAATACTGCACGTGACAGTATGGGAAAAGAGTTATCCTGGATGCTGGTGGGTTTTTTTTTATTTTTACTGGAAACAGCATTCCAAAGTAAACAGTGAATGAACTTCCAACTCATTAAATTTTCTTTTTTTGTGTGCATCTCCTTCCCCAGCACTTGGCAGAGCATCACATGATGTCTGGGTAGCAGGAAACGACTTGCACAATGTGAAGTCTTGGGAATAGGCCTACTGTTGTCAAGTGGGAATTGAGAGTAATTAATACTGGCGGATTGTGTCCAACATGCAGAGTAATACATTTTTCCGATGCTGGATCAGTTGGACAGACCGGTGTGTGCGGTGTCGATGCACACGCTGAGTGGTCTTATCGCCTACCGTTTATTTCGCCAAGTTGTGAACCGAGGGAGCAGATTTTCGTAGCAATTGCTGATTTGACATTCTCTGTTGTTGTTGGCATGCCATTCTCTCCGCAGCTCTGTGCAGCACTTTGTGATCCTGGGGTGAAAAGCGCTCTAAATGCAATTATTTTTATTAGTATTATCACTAAAGATTTTAAAAATTTGTTGATGAATGATTGATATGCACATTCAATGTCTAGAGACAGCATTTACTTTTAAATCCTTGGCATTTGAAATAAGGTATTTTAAGACAAGTGTTATGAATCACGTGATTCATTTAAAGCAATGATTTATCATGCGTTATTGTTTTGCATTGCTATAACAGTGTGTTAGTAACTTATGTAGTTAACTTGTGTGTTTGGGGGTTTCGTTAAATTCGAGTAATTTTAAATTTTCCAATATTTGGACTTTTAATTGAAAACAACTTGAAACACAACAAAATGACAATCATAATGTATCTTGGGAATACAATACATGCATGTGTCTTGATCTCTCCCTACTTTATGTTTGTTTAGTTAAAGAACTGTACGCTTATTTTGTTACAGTTAAATACGTAAAAAGCTAACATCGTTTACTTTTCATCATACTGGATTGTATGAATCCATTTTGATGAAAACTATACCAACAGCAGCCGTGAGAGGGTGCTGTTGCTTAGGAAATTATAGAGTTGCGTCACGAACTTTTCCTGTACTGCGCCAGTGCTATGGATCATCTCGAAGAGATGTAGGCATTAAAAAGGAAGTTGTGCATTTTTACAAATTATTTCCCTTATGTCTTATTCATGTGAGAGTATTTACTGAATAATTGTCCACCACTTCAAGCCGTTACAAATTGCAGTCCTGCAGTCAATCAATAGTGAACGATGTTGAAAGCGCCACACGTTTTGACATTAAACCCAAATCCTTCACGTTGACTTCGTACACTTTGCCTACGATTGCACACGCGACAATGCTTCGGTTGTACGTTTTTAATCGCGAACCGGTGGAATTTAATTGACGTGGGACCTGTGGGATGGCCGGTTGGACTTGTGTTCGCGGTTGTTTTTCTCATTGCCAGCAACGCTGCGGACGAACCACGGCTGCCGCGCTATCGCATTCGCGTGCGTGCAAAGTGTTTTTTGAATTCGGTCATTAACGATTTGATTTATTTTGCCGAGATGCCGTAGGCCAGGCGGACCCATCCAGAGCTGTCACTGCTGTGCTCGGCGCTGAGCGGAGACGACCAAGGCGGAGCGTGCGTGCCGGCCGCGGGCCGTGGATTTGCATCGCGCATCGCCAATGACCTGCTTTGCTTCCTCCACTCGCCCGCCACACGGACTCGAGGCGAGTGTTCGCGATGTTCATTCCTGCCCTTTCACCCCGGCCGCTCCCTGCAACCCCCTCGCCACCCCCACCTTCAATATAGAATGACGGTCTCGCCGGTGGTCAGTGCACCGTCGGTGCTTTACGAAACGGCCGCCCGGTAAATTCGAGACTGGCTATTATTTTTGCGTGCGGTTCAACATTTACTCGATCGTACGGTATAAAATAATAATAGTTCCTGTACAATGTGGGTGAATCCTCGCTTGACGTAGGCATCGATTGTATTACCGTTGCCGAGGCTGTTTATGGCTTGGATAATAAGTAGAGCGCTTAATGTAGACAAGCAAATCAGATGAGAACAATTGTACCAACTTGCTACTTATGACAGTACACGTGTATTGTACACCCAACTAATTATGTTTTATACTAATTGTTGAACCCGTTTATTTTATTTTATTGATTGTGCAGACCTGGAAACTGGAGAGTCAGCACGAGATCCTCCACAGGCAGCACAAAAGTTCAAGCGAGGGTGAACTATGAATTAAAAAGGGTAAAGTGCAAACGAATGCGATGCATCTTTGTTGTAGTTATATATGAAAAGCGAGGAGGACCTTTGGCAATGTCAATGAGTGCTGTCTTCAACGTGATCTCGTTTTGTAAGCTCGTTTATTTATATATTTTCAAAAGGCCACGTCTCCCTCCTCCCCCCCCCCCGCCGTCTCCCCTCCTCCCCTTGTATTTTGTAGGTCGCACGTGGGAATAGATGCGCCACTCTGGGAATGAATGAAATAAATGAGAAATCAAGGGGCGGAGGTAGATACTCGGTGGCGGGAGGCAGGGTGGAAGGCAGAGGGGGGGGGAAAAAGAAATAAAACACACAGCTTGGTGACCTCGGAGAAGCGAGCGGATGTGGCTGTCATAATTTGATTACGGCGGCCGGCGGAGAAAAACGCAATTTCTGGAAACCGCCGCCGCGCACAGATCCTGGCGCTGTCGCTTCGAGTTTGTCAGGGGAGTCCGGGCGAGCATCCTCCGGCGAAAGCGGCAGGAATCGCCCGCGGATCCCGGGATGCGGTCTCTATCTCGGCGTGTGCTCTCCCCGCGTCTCCGTCGCTCCACCACCCCCCCCATCCCCGGAATCCTCGCCGCCCCACTGCCCACAAGAGAGCCCCCCCACCCCTTGCCCGGCACGCAACGTGGCTACGGCGGCACTGACATTAACAAGAGGTAATGTCCTCTGACAGTAAGGGAACGCATCATGAAAATTGAAAGGCGAGGTCTCAGCTCGGATCTAAATCAGCCAAGCCCGCACGACAGACTCCGAGAGGGTCGTCCCGGATTATCATTTTAATCTGGTTTGCCGGACCATCTTCAACTCGTGTCCTTGCCCCCCTCGCCTCCGCTCGATTTCTGACTTTGGCCCAGGTTTTTTCCCCCGAAAATTTCTCATTACGGCGCACCGGTAAACATCACTCGTACCTGCCACGGTTAGATTTCGCGCCGCAGTGGCGAGCGCGGTAATCCGAATCGCCAAATTCGCGGCGGCTTTCACTCGCGGGAAGTCCGCCGCGAGCAAGCGGGCAAGTCCGTGGTGCGCGCGCCCGAGCGCTTTGCACGAGCGAGGCTCTAGGGGGAGCTCTGTATCTACTCAACAGCCTCGGCCGTGCGTGGCTCGCCACCGGGGCCCGCTCTCTCGCGGCTCCCTTGCACGCGCAATAACATCAGAGCGTCTCCTGCCAAATCCTATGTGTTGTTTTCATTTTCCGTCACTAATTAGGCAATTTAGGCCTATTTCCAAAGCCCGGTTTCCATCCCTCGCCGTTTCTGGAGTCCTCGCCGACATGCTGCTCGCTATTGCCAGGGCAGGCTGTCACAGCCTAATTGATGTATGTCGCTTCTCAGCTGGAATCGATGCGTTCCGTGGTGTTGCCGTTATTGGAAGAGACGTCTGAGTGAAGGGATGCTATCAAAGTCCTTAGTTTTTCCGCCTGGCCTTGATCAAAGCTATTCGGCTCCAGCAAATGAGCTCTTCATTGTCTATTACACTGCTATTTCTCTCCTGGGTTTCAAGGTTTGATGGTCCTTACCCTTTCCCCCCTTTGCTCCCCACCGCCTCCATGTGATTGTCACACTGAGAGCTCGCTGGCTCGAGCTGCAGCCGCTGGCTCAGGCGATTGCTGCTGCTGCTGTTGTGGTGCATATCTCATCTCATTGTCAGAAACCGCTGAGTCCTGTACAGGGTCGCGGTGAGCCGGAGCCTATCCCGGCAGACACAGGGCGCAAGGCAGGGATATACCCACGATGGGACGCCAGGCCATCACCGGGCACTGCGGGCAATTTAGTCTGCAAGTCAATTATCCTATGCAGCAGCATGTTTTTTGGACTGTGGGAGGAAACCGGAGCGCCCGGCGAAAACCCACGCGTACACGGGGAGAGAACATGCAAACTCCACACAGAAAGGCACCCGAGCCGAGACTCGAACCCGAGACCTTCTTGCTGTGAGGCGACAGCGCAACCCACTGGGCCACCGTGCCGCCCTTGTGGTGAATATGCTACCAAAAAATGTTTGTAGTTTACATTGGCACAAGCAGCTTTATTATTGTTATCACGGCCATCTGTCACTTTGACATTTTCCCATACGCATCGCGTACCGCCTCGGACGGGTAATGTGCAGTTCAAAGAAAGCAGGACGTCTTCGTGCTTTTGTCATGAAATAGGAAGAGAGAAACGTCACCATGCTAATTAATAGGCGACATGCGCATGCATTACCATCACCTGTCCGATCAATACCGCAGAGTATCGACTATTCATATATTTTTTGCACGTGCGATCTTTATACATATTTCAGCGTCGCTGGTCCGCCGTGGTCACGCGTGCGGAATCCTGATCGGCCAAAGTCAGAGGCAATACTATTGTTCCATATTCAGTGCTCTCGCCCTTCTCATCACAGTATGCATTAATTTTCTGCCAAACATGCCTGGACTAGGCTTATTTGCTCTAGGGCATAGCTTGTCGAGTGCATAAGCAATGGCCCCTGAAAAGCAAAGCAGAATAAAATGTGACACCTTTTTCCCCATATTTTTTTTGTTTCGTCTCAACCATCGCTGCCTCTCGACCGGCCCCGTCCTTCCTATTTGGATGTCCCGCGGTACAGAGACATGAAATTGCTATAATTGGAATGGGTACCTGCAGTGGCCGGGTTCGCACGCGTGTACAAACACACATTTGCGGAGGAGGCACGCTGGAGCGTACGTACGTGCGCGCGCGCGCGCGCCATGCAGTTCCGTCGGTGCAGGAGGCTGCGTTCTCTCCTTTAATGGGTTTTGCTCCGTGAATTAAGATCTTGTTCGCAAAGAAGGCTTACTTTATATAACCGGCTGGTGCCTTTGTAAAGCTCCGCACAAGAAACCTCACCAACAAGGCAAACAAACCCAACATCTATCCTCGCTGACGCGAGAGTGACAGGTTTGGCATGGTGCTCGGAATGTCTTTTTAGGGAAAGCAAGCTGTCATTTTCTTCCCATTGTTATTTATTTATTTTATTTATACACTTTCTTATCGACTCATCTCTATTCATGCTGTCAAAGCCCATCCTGAAAACGTTGCCCAACCCTTACAGGAAAGTTACCCCGGGCATTGAGGTTTAGTGTGTGGAGAGAGAAAAAAACCCACGCTAGATATAATTCCACTGCAACAAAACAAAAAAGCCTTTACATTAATGTTCCCTTCTTGATATGCATGAATAAAATAATAGCGATACAAAATGTGGGAGCTACACGTCCTTAACAGGGTCTACTGTTGATGTCAACATTGCTCTTTAGGGCTTGTTACACGTGGGGAAGTGCTGTGTAAATCAGTCATGGGGTACAAATTATTAGAGTGGACTCCATGCTGTGTCATTGCCTTTCTTGCCAATGCAGTCGAATTCCACATCCGATTTATGGAGCAGACGCCCGTTTATTTACTAAGTAGTATGTAAGTAGCTGTTGGGGCAACATGGCTCTTTGTGTTTTCAAGTGCGTCTCAAACGTTGAGCCCGGTGCGTGCTCGTTACGGGCAACTGCCCGCTTTACGAATGTCCGACTTAACGTGCGCTCGTAACTTCGAGTGAGTTCACGTAAGATACCATGAAGTGTAACATTAAATGCTGTGCTTCGAAGTCAGGTTTTCTGAACGCAACAATTACAACAGCACGAACGATGTCCAGATCTTGAACAGATTGCGTGCACTGCTGCATCGTACACGGTGCAGTGCAGTATTATATGAAGCTCCGACTTGCGTACACATCGGTGTACCGAGGGTTCTCGCTAAGAGAACTCGGGAACAGAAGCTGTTCGTGATCCGGGCACTGCCTGTAAATGTGCCGCTGTTTGTTTTGTCGTGGCGGTGGTTTGGGGAACTCGCAGGGCCCCGTGAGTGGCATCTGACCCACGACTTGATGTCGTGGGACCCGTGGTCACTTCGAAAAGGCTCGAACAATATCCATCACTGCAAACGTCTTGGTGACCCTGAGCGGGTACTTGAGGCCAATATCATTGAACTGGCAATACCGGGTAATTTTAGTGCTTGGTCACGTCTGCTGTCACTGCAGTGGTTTGTCCATACGCGGTAAACGCGCGCGCGTATGTTTAGCGTTATTATCGCATGACGCCAAGGTGTGCGCGGTGGCGCAGATAACGCGCCGCGCTGCAAAACCGACGACCCGAGTTCGATCCAATATCGGCGGCGAGTATATGAACTGCTGGCCCTCCTCAAGGTCGACTCGGCCTTAATTGAGCATCTGGTGCGGACTGTAAAAGAACATCACCGCTGCGGAGACCGAAGTGGTCGGGCGTGGTGCTGGTAACTACCGCCTTATCTGCCTTACTAACCTCCTTCATAGGCGCTCACTAACAGCACTTACCACGACTGCCTGTTAAACGCTATATGCGGGGGATCTTTGTTTTACTTTGGTTGTCTGCAAAGGTATTTGAAAGCCGCGTTTAGCCGTCGCTAAGGGAAAGGTTTCTAACCCCTGCCTTAAGGTAAAGCTACTGTGTGTGACGCACAGGTGCGGTCGTCCTTACCAGCGTTTCACTCTGAGCAAACGTCTTCGGTGATTGAGTTTTTAAACCATCAGCCTCTTGGCTTGCAGGGGGAAGCACGCAATCGCTAAGCCACTCTGCCACTCACAGAGATAGTTGCTTAGGAATATACGTGTTTGTGTTCCTGCTGTTTAGCCACAACAGGCCCTACTTTATCCCTCTCCACAAGAGGGGGAGAAAAAACAAACCTATAAATGTCACTAGATTACCGCTCAAGCCAACAGTAACGGACAAGTAACTTATCAACCCGCGTTATTATGGAAGGGTAACTCGATAACAGTGATTATTATTCTCTCCAATGGTGCCGTACAGCGGAACGTAGCTGTTGCAGTTTGTTACTCGCCGCTACGCTATTGGTGGAGCCAGGCCACCCTGGAGCCTGATCTCGTTAACGTTCGCAAGCTAAGCAGGCGTGAGCTTGAACGCTATTGAGATGGAAAGCAAATCAGTTCCGCTGCGGGGAATTAAATTGGCCACGCCAAGGCTTGCGTTCCTCTCGGTGTGACTGCGCAAACGATACCTGCTGCGATTCTCGGAGCACCGAGGGCCAGGGCATCGCTCTGCTTGTCAAAGTGATTTCTCGCTTACGTGGGCATTGAGGTGGTGCTCATCTCTGCACACAGCCTTGAGCCAGTGGCGAAAATTCCAGAGTCCTATGTCTGGAAGCAAGCATCTCCATAGGACAACCACTGCCTATTTCCCTACAATGTAGTACTAACTTTGTAGAGCCCAAAGGGATGATGGGCTGAGTAGAGTCCAAATAGTTTATTTAATTCTACAGTATTAATTGTCACCGATTACGTTTATGATTAGGATTAGCTTTTTTTTATGTGTGCATATATTGTTGCTGTCAGTGTGTTTGTCCCCTCGGTTGTATGCGTTTGGTCAGTTCTGACGTTTGTTGTGTCGCAGGAATCCCGCATCTCGAGCTCGCGAGCTCATTCTGTGCTTTCCGCTGTGATAATAAACTGGCAACCTTCGTATTTGCAAACCGCTCTCTGTGCCGCCGAGCCACCTGGCTGCACTTTGACAATGCAGGTATACAAGCGCAGCAGCACGCCTTGTTTGAACACAGTTCTGGTAAAAGCACACCTTTACACAATGCCCGTGGTGTGAAGGAGCAGGGCGAGTTCTGATACATGCACACTTATATAAGCACACCTGGCCTTGCTGCCAATGGTTACGCTCGCATCAGCGTCTATTGTAATGCCGTTCAGACAGGAAGCCCCACTCAATCGCGATATTAGAAGGGGTCTTGCATTTTCATGTTTGACCAATTCATTTTTTAAAAAAAAATTTCGGTCTCTGTCAGTTTTTTTCATCGCGTTATCGGCATCATGTCGCGAGATTAAGTCATTTCCAATAAGAACTTTGGCAGAGCGGGGCAGTTCCGGTGTTAGAGAATGGCCGGTGGAAGTTGCTACTGAAAACATTCTTAAATGCTTTCAAGTGACTTATTAGTCTCACTACGAGCACTGCCGACGGGCTATTTTGTTAGATGGCAATTAAATTAAACGTTTTTTTTCTCGTTTTTGTTTTTCTACGGGTGTTTTCTTAATTTTAGTTATTAATAAGATTTGCCGCTATGTATTTTCGTTTAATCATCGGTGGCAACGGCCGAAGCCGGATATTTGGGTCGCTTGGTAATCAAGTTTGAGCATCTACCCGTATTTGAATCCAGAAATTCAGCGACGCCAACTCGGTGGCCTGACCTCTGTACAACTCAGCCACCACGGCCGTTTTCGCTTTCGAAACGCATTGCGTGTCGGAGGGCGCTGCGACGCGTGGATAAAACGCACGCGTAGGAGGGGATCACACTCCGAATTCCACACAGACGCGTTTACGAACCCATATTTTTGCCATCTGGCAACCGCACAGCTCGCTGACTTTGGGAGTTTCGCAAATCGGCCTGCCTCGTCAACCCTTGCCCCCCCCCCGCCCAAGTGCCGGGTTGCAGCTGAGCACCGTTGCGAGGCCCAGCCCAAGCGCTCGTCTTCTTCTGGACATTAAAGGTCTCGTGGCACTCCTCCGTTTAAGATCAGGGCTGTTAACCCCAGTGCCCTGGCTGCAATCCCAGTGCAGCTTCATAAAACCTTTGGCCTGACCAATTCTCCAAAATCAAGCGTCCCCTTGTAATGGTCAGAGCGAATGAAGAAGTAAATAAATAAACAGATCTGTAAACACGACATGCGTCCCGGCAGATTGCACGAGCATAAATATCCTCGTTCTCACAGTCAAGTTACCGCGCTCCTGCGATCGAGTTATTTTTCCCTTTGCCATTGGATTGGCTTCCTCGGCAGTGGGAGGTGGGAGGAGGTGGGCACATCCGCCGATTGGATGCGCGTTAGCTCGGGCCCCCCTTGTTAATGTGTTGCCGGACCAGCATTGCTTCCTTTTCGCCCTCGGAGGGGACGTTAAGCCGGCGGTCTCGTCTGCTTCCTCGTGAACTTAAAGCCCGGGGTGGGGCAACCTCTTCCTTTCCGAGGGCCGGAGAGAGAGAGAGGACTTTTAGATGCACACACGCACGCCCGCACGCCTCGGTCACTTGCTGCAGTGGGCCCCTTGCAGTGACGCAAGTCACCGAGCGCGCTGAGGTTTTAGACACAACAGGGGTCACGGATGACTGTTGCTCACGGTTCGTTTCGGAGCCGTAGGCCTCGCATAGCCAGCGGCTGACTGCTGCCCTGTGAAGTGTCTTCAGTCGCACATTTACCAAAGTGCCGTCTTGTTTCTCTCCGGCTCATGGGACCTGGACTTGAACATAGTGAGAGGAATTTGAAGGTGGCGTCGACAAGGGGAAGGGGTTGACAGCGACCGGAGGAGCAGACAAAGTGCTCCCTCCCGTTATGGGTGAATAACTCAAGGGGCTTCCTTGCGAGACAAACATGAGGTGCTTATTTTCGGACTGGTACGGAATAAAGATGTACGAGAATTGCTCTCGGTGGCACCGTGGCCCAGTGGGTAGCGCCGTCGCCTCACAGCAAGAAGGTCCCGGGTTTGAGTCTCGGCTCGGGTGCCTTTCTGTGTGGAGTTTGCATGTTCTCTCCCCGTGTCTGCGTGGGTTTTCACCGGGCACTCGTGTTTCCTCGCACAGTCCAAAAAACATGCTGCTGTATAGGTTAATTGGCTCGCAGACTAAATTGCCCTCAGTGCCCGGTGAAGGACTGGCGTCTAATCGTAGGTGTATCGCTGCCTTGCGCCCTGTGTCTGCTGGGATAGGCTCGCCGCGACCCTGTACGGGAGTAAGCGGTTCTGACACTGAGATGAGATGAGAATTGCTCTCGGACAGCTCTTTCGGAGTAGCTGCGTCGGGTGCTCCTCCTTTCCCGCTTCGACGCAGCTTGTCGAGAAAGCAAGGCGGCTCTTGTGAGCAATCTTCTTACACTCGAGCCGTGCAAACCCCGCGCATGGTGGGTGGATGCTTTAATGATGACGGCAGCGCTGAGAGCGCGCCTCCTCCCAGCAGGTGGCAGTCTCGCGGTGTCGTCGAGCCTGCCGCCTGCGACACGCGGGTTTCACGATTTTCAAACGGAGTTTTTGCCGCAAAATCCCCGCAGATTATCGCCCGGCGGTGGGCAGACGCACCGCCGCAATTCTGCATGCCTCAACAATGAGGGGCGCTAATCTCTGCAGGCTCAGTTGTAAAATAAAGTTGACAGTTTTGTGAAAGTGGGAAGGGGGTCGGGGGAAGATGCGTACAACCTCCGTGCACAAGCACACGCCGGTCCAATTTGTGGTATTAGCAGACAATAAAACAATTCAAGCTTGGAAACGTTTTGGTCCTTGAGATGGCTTAGAGTGTCATTATCTCTGGCGAGTGTTGTGGAATGTGCTTGTCAAGCCGTTTCTCAGTGGCGAATGATATTACCAATAATGGCGCGGATTAATCTCGAGCGACCATTTTCAACTGGTGGATGATCGCGACCCATCAGTGGGTCGCGAGCGCCACTTACTGGTCCGTGGAGACCAGACCATAGTGGGCCAAGTGGGCCTCAAGATGAGAAAAGTTGAGAACGAGAGTCCTTTGTTGGTCCACCGTTGGAACCCGCTGTCGCATCGCCTCCATCACGGGAGTTATGTCACCGTCCTTTGCCAATCTGGTCACTGGGCTGGTGACGCAGGGTGGTGGTGGTGGTGGTGGTGGCAGCGGTCAGCCAGGACGGATGACAGCTGTGCTCAGGAATTGAACTCTGGTTGCTACATTCGTAGGTTTAAAAAAAAAATATATAGATAAACTGTGCCACCGCTCTCTCAATGTGCTATAAAACAACCCAAGAGCTTTAATGTTCGAGGAAAACCTATGTGCGATTGATACAACACAATAAGTTGGGCTCTTACAGCAAACGTTTTGCAATGATCTTAAATAAAATGCGTGCCTTAAAACCTGAATTGAATGACGATGTGTGTCAAGAGCACATAGCAGCGATTTTCCACGCAAAAAAATTGGCATAGTCCCGCATAGCTGCCATGTGGTTTTTGACACTTGCTGTCCATGTAATTTTATGGCCCCATAAAAATTCCCCGCATTTTTGACCTCGGGTACAGTGTCGGAGAAGGGACTCAAATCCGCGACACTCTCCACCGCATCATCGTGAGTTCACGGAAGCTTTAAGAGCCGAGGTAAGGACGAGCAAAGGCATCGTTCGTCTCCTCCTCCTCCTCCTCCCTGAGTTGTGAAGCGGCCTGATTGAGTGGAGTTTTATTCGACATTGACTCGTAACGATTGTGCCGCCCGCTAAGTGACGAATGGCTCATTTGGTTGTATGTACTGATGTTGAATGTTCATTAGCACGGCAATGCATGGTGGGGATATTCTGTGTGCGTGTGTGTGCATGTTTATGTATTGTGGGGAGCGGCGGTGTAGTGGATAGCGCACTGCGCTACGAGCCTGCCCACCCGCACACACCAGCGACGATTTTATGACTCGATTCTGGGCCACTCGTAGGTTGACTCAGCATTAAATTAGTACCTTGTGAGGTGTGCAAACATCGTTAATCGGAATAGGAAGGCAGCTGGGCATGATTCTGACCACCCATCTTATCGTGTGCCATTATAGCATGTATAGGTGCTCGCAAACAGTCGACTGTCAAGGATATATGGAGGGATAGCTAATGTTTATATGCGTTTTGGCAGCGGCAGCCCAGTATTCGGCTGCCGCTGCCAAAACGCTAGGTTCGCTTCCAGCTCATGGCTAATATTGATGGGGAATATCTTGCCCGTGCCCCGGCCTCCCCTAGGTGTACTCGGCCTAAAATGAGTACCAGGTGCAGAATACAAACAGCGCGACTGGGGGAAACAAAGGTTGCCAGTCGTGGTATTGGCAGCACCATCTCTTCGTATGCCATGCCAGCCTTTATAGGTGTTCACTAACAGCAATTGCTCCAAAAGCCTGAACTAGCTGCATGGAGAGGTTTGCCTTTGTATGTTTACACACCTGTATTCGTGCGTGTAAGGATAAGACTATTGCCTTCTCGAAATCTAAAAAGGTAATTATTCAGTGGCTCATATTTATTGTGGACAATTGTCCTGAAGCCATTATCTTCCCGCTGTGAGGTGTTGGCATAATTGGATTCGTACAAGCACTCCCTCCACCCTTCCTCCTCCTCCTCCTCCTCCTTGTGTGTTCTTTTAATTATGCTCTCTTTATTTTGCTTGTTAATTGCAATTTGTGGGATTGGCGACTGTCTTGTGCGACGTGTGCTGGAACCCGGTGCAGTTTGCCCCACGTACGCGATTCTTCGAGGGACGTTGGAAGTCACGTCTCCGCGCAGTCGCTGTGCGACGTTTCGGTGCAGCACGGACCAAAATTGCTCTGCTGACATTAACCGATGTGTCCTTGTAGGGAAATATAACGTCTGGGAGGCTGATGGCCGAATTGTTAGCTGATGTGCTTGTTTGGTTTTTCAAGATGGGAATACGCGATTGTAATTGAAAACTGCGCTCATGAGAGCTACTTTGTAAACTTTTCTCATGTAGAGTTTGCATACACGCGTGTCCACGTGTTCCCTCGGTATCGTGACTTCCGAGGTAATAATAATGATTGCATTTATAGAGCGCTTTTCACCCGAGGGTCACAAAGCGCTGAACTCGATCTGCGCCCTGCTTTTACATGCAACATGTGAAAACTGACGTCAACTTAATGGTGTAATTAAAGTATTGGTGCATCAATATTTTCTGGCAAGAATATAGAAACTAATGTTGTTAATCGCTTATATAAAAAAAAAACAACAACAGTTAGATAGATGAATATTACCCTGTGAACGACAGTGTTGCCGGTGAAACAGCATTGCTGGACACTTTTTAAATTGTTATCGACACACATACACATTCACAAGCGTTACATTTCAACGACGGCAGAAAAAAAAACGGCGAAAAAAACCCCCAAAGCTCCCCTTTCTTCTTAATAACATATGCGGCGAACGTTTCCGTGCCGGCCATATCAATACGCATTAGCGCTCGCCGGTGTAGCAAAGTGCGTAAAGTGGCGGCGCGCAAGCTTGTTAATGCGTTATTGGTTTATATCGCGCGGAATAAAGAGCGCACGCGGTACCCACGGCAGTGGAGCTCCGAGTAAGAGCGGCCGCTCGCTCGTCCGCCCGCACGCTCGCTCGCCCAGCAATGTTGGGGGAAATCGTTAGTTGTGCCTGCTTCCAGCTTTATTATGCAGCGGGGGCTCTAACGGGCCTCGCTAATGTTCGGCTTGAGATTTCCGTCTCTCCTCTGTCATATCTCTAATCGCCGCGTTTGTTCTCAATTACCGCTAGCAGATGGCAGAGACACGGGGAAAAGATGTATCAGTTTAATTTTAATCTAATGAGAGCCGGCGAATCGGTAATGATTTATTAACGGAGGCCCCGCGTCTGATGGACGATGATTTTAACACGGCATCATCGATAATTACCCCACCAATATACATCTAGCGGTACATTATCCGGCAGAGTCTCGGCCCGTAAAAAACGCAACATTTACACTGCATTTAAATTCCGAGCGCGGGCT
>JAZEWT010000013.1:704901-741452 GCA_036362905.1 Mordacia mordax
CCAGATAAGTTGCTCGAAAGAGTTATGAGAGGGCAAGCGAAATGTCGCCCATGCGTGCGCGGTCGGACCCGGTTTAAGGTCAGCCTTAACCGGTTAAGGTCACCCTTTAACTTGGCGACCTTTCGGTTATGGGTGACCTTATCCGAGTCACGATGGAGCCCCCCGGGGTAAAACGTGCGCCTCCGTCTTAGCCCGGTGGATGGGTCGGCTAAGGTGGGCAGAGCAGTGAACGTTTAGTGGAGATGGCATCGCTGTGGGCAGCGCGCTCGCGAATCTGAAATGCGAGGGCACGGCTGTTGGCTTCGCGGTGCAGTTCATCAGAAGTGCTGCGAGCTGATCCTCGGTGCTTCTCTGGCACTCAGCGCTTCTCTGACAGCGCTTCTCTGACACTGAGCTCAAGTGACACAGCGGTGTAAGCGCGGTCGGGGTGGTCAGCACGCGTCCTCGTGAACGGGATGAAACGGGGCACCGCATCGGTCCGATTTTAGCGATGCTTCTTTGTAGCCCAGCGCCCTACAGCCCTTGGGGCCCCGTGTAACCGCACCACCTGCGCCTGAAAGGTGTCCGCACAAGTCTACAGGTCTCTGTGAGTCCACGCCGTTATTGCTCGGTACCCGACTGTACTGCCTACGGTTACAAATGGAATTAAACGCAGGGATATGCTAGAAATTAAGTTCTTACACTAAATACTTCGACTATTGAAATAATTCTGCTGGCAGTTTAAATTGTTATTAACTGTGTAGTGCCTTTTTTTGGAATCGTCCCCGACTTTTTTTTACTTTGTGCGTACTTAATTCTCTGATGCGCAGGGACCGATACTGCAGTGGAAACAGATTTCGCTTAGCAGCAAACTCTGCATTTCGAGCACCGTTAATTTGGGGAAATCGCAACAGATTAACATTAACCAACACAGTGCAGAAACAAAAATGTTGTTATTATTTTAAACATTTTTGGTTTTATTGTTGTAAAAAAAATGAATATATATTCCCTTTCCAAGTTTGCTATTTATTAAAAGCCATATGTTCAAATCTTTCCAATGTTTTTGTTGCCAATTTTGTTTTTCCCACACGATTTCAGCAGAGTTCATACTTTCTAAAAATACAATTTTGTGGTCTCGACTGAAAAGCTAGAAGTTTGTTTATTTTGAAAAGTCAGCAGGGATAATGGGATAATGCCTAATGGATTATGAACGTAACATTTAAACATTCAGTTCTATCAACTCCGTGCATGTCATGATGCCTTTAATATACACAGTGTAACACGTGGGTATATTTAGTTCTGCTACCATCATTTTTAATCAGTGGGTCGCGACCCATCAGTGGGCGTGAAGACAAGACCCAATTGGACCAAGTGAGCCTTGAGGTTCAAAAGTTTGAGAACCCCTGCTATAGTAGATGCCCTATTGGAATCTCAAGTGATTGTCAGAAACCGCTTAGTCCTGTACAAGATCGCGGTGAGCCGGAGCCTGTCCCGGCAGACAAAGAGCGCAAGACAGGGATACACTCACGATGGGACGCTAGCCCATCGCCGAGTACTGCGGGCAATTTAGTCTGCGAGCCAATAAACTTCTTGCTGTGAGGCGACAGCGCTACCCACTGGGCCACCGTGCCGCCCCCTATTTCAATCACGTGTCCTATTAGCTTGGACATGTACTGGGTTCCATCTATAACTTTACCAATTGATTGGTCAATGAAACGGCTAGATGATGCAGCAGTAGCTTAGAGAGTCTTTCATCCTTCTGGGATCCATCAAACCAGTACCGCTTTGAAACTGCAAAGTGGTTGTCCTGTGACAGACTTGCACCAACCATAGTAATGAGGAATTTCCATGACGAGCTCAGGTTTGTGAGCCAGGCATGAGAGTGGTGCCCCACAAGGATTTCAACTCAGGTTGAATCTCATCCATAGTCAAACCTGGCCTTCACCTCTCTATGCCACCCCGCCTGCTCTACAGTGCTGGGGAGAGATTGGTGAACTCTTCAGAATGTTTGGTATCATTGTATAAATTCGACCTAAAATGTGATCAAACATTAATCCAAGTCCTAATAAATAGATCAAGCGAACTTGATTTTAATTTCCTGCGTTGGTCAGCTTGAACGTGTGTTGTCTCGCAGGAATCCCGCATCCAGAGCTTTGGAACTCGCCGGATAATTTCTGCTGTAATATTAAATATCTGATGTAGGGTTTCAAGCTCTATGTGTGTTAACCCCTTCCAAAAGTTGTTTTGGGACAGCCGTATCGAGCGCTCCCCCTCACCCCTTGGCGACGTTTCGCCTCGTCTCACCGAGGATGCCTCCAGCGTTACGGATGTCCCGAAAGAACCGCTTCGGAGAGCTATTCCCACCTCTCTCTCTATCTCTCCCAACAATTCCAGCGAGACGCCCCACCGCCCGCCCAATGCCCTGTCACACCCCCCCCTCTCCGCCCCCGCGAGGAAGCAGTAATACACCCGTGGCCCCCCGCTGCCCCCCGCGAATGCCCTGTTGGCCCCCTCCCCGAGGAAGCAGTAATACACTGCGGCGGGTTCCTGTACTCATTAACGCCTTCCTGTGGGAGGAAAGCCTTGCGTCGCGGCGTGCGGGAGCAGCCTTTGTTTGCGGGGCTCCACGCGGTCACACGCATGCGACGCGCGAGTGTACGTGTGCAGTGGCAAAGGTCCCCCGTATAAGCTGCACGCACCGCTGGGGCAAGTGTCGGTGGGGTGAGTGGCTGGTACCGTGTCCGGGCCACATTTGTCTCCCCTTAGTGCTGGTGCTTGTGCAATGACGCTATGCAGTAATTTAAGGCTGAGTTGACCTAGCAGAGTCCCGGTGCTGGTTCGCATATTCGTGACTGATGTTGGCTGTGAGCGAGACTGGACCTCGTGTTTCCGGCCTCGTGCCGCAGCGCGCCAACAGCTGCGCCACCACTCCCCACGTGTGCGCACAAACATTCGCACAATCGCTCACAAAAGACCCCCCCCCCCGTATAGCCTTAACAGACTGAAGGGTTCAAGTGCCCCGTTAGCGAGCGACCAACCCGCTCACCACACAACAATAACAACGGCTGTCATTCGCAGCCGAGTGGCGGTGATGTCACCAGGGCGCTTGTGCCAGGCCATATGCACAGGAGAGACACACACGCAAACACACAGGCACATACCCACCAACAGGCCAACATCCCCTCACCTCCACACTCCCATCCCCTCACCTACTTTCCCATCTGCACTTTGTTCACTGGTCCCCAATGCCAGGGCCATGCCCCTGCATCCTGTAGCATTTCTTTCCCGAGCGTAAGTTGAAATAAAAAAATGTTTGCGTACATTTTATTTGCATATTTATCCTGTCGGGGGGGGGGTTGGGGCACGTAGCGCCGTTTGCATCGGGTCAATAATAGCAATAACAAAAAGCTAAGTGTTCCCCAGGTGTGCGGCTGGCTTGTAAACGCGACACGTGTTCTCTCAACCCTACCCCCTCCACCTCGGCAGGGAATACAGAGTCGCCGGAGCTGGCGACCGCAGCAGCGCGTGTAAAATAAACACAATTCTCTGGGTGCTCTTGGACCCGCCGCTGGACAGCTGTTACAAGGACATCCCCGGTCATATCCGCGCCACACACAGAGGAAGAACTGCCCGTGGCGGTGTCGATTAATGCGTCGAGCGTCTTTGAGTGCGCAGTTTGTGTGGTTCTCTCCCTCTGTGCCGTGCGTGAGCTTCCTCTGGGTTCTTCAGCTTCCTCGCACCACAACAAAAAAACCCACGCAAGAATGAATCGGCGGTTAACATCATTGTGTAGAGCAGCAGTGTCTGGCGGGTTGGCGCCGGCTAACCACGTGGTTTGACGCCTCTGAGTCGATCTCTCTTCAAATTAACAATTTTGGAAACTAAATGTGTACCGCGCGTTATAAATTATATACATGGTTATCATCACACCGGCAGTTACGAGTGAGCGTGTTTCATCACCGCCACTCTTAACCAGTGGATCGTGAGCCCTCCGTGGGTCTCGAGCGCCACCCGGTGGTCCGTGGAGGTCAGACCCGAATGGGCCTCGAGGTGAAAAGGTTGAGGATCCTGGTGATGGTGTCACCGTCGTTCAAAGAAGCCCAGGGTTAGGAGATCATCGCTACACCACTCTCAGTTGGGGTCGGAGTGGGGGGTGTTGGAATTGATCCCATTGGGGGGGGACCCCCGTGGGGAAATGAGTTTAGTATTAACGGTGATTTCAATTAATCACGCGACGCGAGGATTCGCTCGGAAAGAGAACGATTCAGAGGCGCAGAGAGGAAACCATGAAGAGGGGGAACGCAGCTCCGTGATTAGCCGGCGCCAACATTTGCCAGACACCGCCTGCCTCCACGTTTTGTTTAAATCTGCTAACGTAAAAAAAATGAAGAGCTATTTAATTAATTATTTTGGTGGGGTTGTTGTGGGAGAAAATCGGAGAACCCGCAGGAAACCCACACAGAACAGGGGGAGAACGCACAAACTCCACATAAAGCCGCACAAGGTGAGACGTCGCCTGCCTCGTGCGAGACGCAGGTGTGACCTCTGCACCACCGCGCCGCGCCTCATCCTTAACGTACACGATCTTCGTGCGGGGACCGTAGAGGTACGTATGAGTGTAACAGATGGTGGGGAGATCGGGGAGATGTAGACGGGAGAGACTTGTTGTGGTCATTCCACCGAGTCAATGTCTCCCCCGTTTCCTTCAACTCCTTTCCCAGTTACTCTTGTCCAGCGCGACCTCCGAACTCCGTGACGTTTTTATCTCGCTGTCATGCATTCCACCGTCTTCCTCTCGTTATTTGGCTTCTCTCGGCCTCCCCTCCGCCAGTTTATTTTAACAAGCTTTCCGCACCAAGATTAATGGGCATATGTATGCTAATTTCCCATACTCTGTCGATTGCCATTTGAATTCGAGTTGATGCGGCGCACTTTCAATTTGTCACGAATTTTGGGCCCCCTTCAGCCGCTAGGGGGCCCTGAGGCTTTCACGCATTTCCTTAAACCACAAAGAAGCGTAGACGAAGGTCCAGTCAGCATCTCTCCCACGATAACATCCTGGTCATATTGATGTAGGTCTTGACGGCTCCGTGTGTGAGAATTTCTCTTTAACGATGCCCCCTTTCAAGGTCGCTGCGGCAGGCGTTCCTCCTCTGAGAATTGCTCTCCATTAGCTGCCATTTCGGGGTAGCCGTGGCGAGTGTTCCCGCTCCTTTGCGACGTTTCGCCTGCCACGTCGGAGGCGTGAGCAGGGCGAACAGCTCTGGTAAGCGATGTTCACGACTCCAGCCGTGCAAACCTTCTCCATCGCGTCGGAGAGAGGAGCGCTCGCGGCGGACATCCCGAAAGGGCGGCCATCGAGCAATTCTTACATTTCGCGAGTGCGGAAGCCTCGGTGCTCAGAAACCGTGAGCACCATTAAGTCTGTTGACAGCTCCTGGTTCTTGGTTAATCAGAGCCTCATGGGCTCGACTACTGAGGTCTCGGTCCACCTCAAGGCCCATCATGGTCATCACCATCGCTGCAGCGAGGAATGCCTGAAGCTGTGCCGCCGCGACCGCCGCCGCCGCTGTGGCCTCTCTCGGGGCAGGCTGTGACTGTTGACGGCTCTGCCCGGGCGTGATGAATGATCCAGGCCCGAGTGCAAAGGTCAACCGAGTTCGGTGCAACGGGGGTAAATGGAGCTGACGGCACTCTGCCGAAACGGGCGCAGGGTCGTTCCCTGGCTCTGGTGGCGGAGGTCCACTGGGGGAATATTTTACATCATCTGGAATATCTTTGTTGAGCTCACCTTTCAGGCCGTAAAGAGGAAGATTTTAATTTATCCAGTGTCTCAATGCCCTCCGCATCTCAAAGTCATCTCAAAGCGCTTCACATTGTGTGTCTTGATGCAGGCGTTCACGGCTCGATGTGAGATTTGCTCTCAAAACTGTGCTTTTGAGAGCCGCATCGAGCGTTACTCCTCTCTGCTATTTTTTTCCTTCTAGAACGAATGCCCGACATGGCTATCCCGAAAGAACAGATCTTCAGAGCGATTATTCTGATACCCAGCTGCAGTTTCATCTCCTTTGTAAACGACTTGTGCAATGGCATAATGATTGTAGGCAGGAGTCGAGATATAGTGGGAAGAGAAGATGGAGATGTAAGAATCGAAGAAAGATACAGATGAGGCAGAGGTGTGTTTGAGTAATAGTTGTAGACAACGGACAGTGATGTCATGGGATTATGATGATAATAACCATCAGAATTTATTACATTTGTATAGCAGCGCCTTTTATCCCGAGGTCTCGAGGCACTGCAGGAAACTGCAGAGACGTACAGTGGAGGTAGCCACACGGTCAGCCAGCGCCAACCCGCCAGACACTGCAGCTCTATAAAATTACGATGCGATTGGCCAATTAATCAATGAGCATTATTTGTTGTTGGCGTGAGAATAAACAAGAGAACGCGGAGGAATCCCACGCGGATTTGGGGGTGACCACACAAACGCTGCATCGAACCGCCTCGAGCAGGACATTCTCTCTGTGACACACGCATGTTACCGCTGCATAGACACCTGGATATAAGAGTCCCACTCACGATAGACACGGGATAGATTAAGGAGTTGTTCATGCGAATGGGCTCGTTATGTTAGTGCCATCTGAATTCGTAAGGGTATTTTGGGGGCATCTCCAATTTAATTTCTTGAATCCCCTTGAGCCGATCAGAGCCCCTCTCTCGCTTGGATTCCTCGTGCTTTGTGACCACCACTGGACTCCGTCTTAGCCCGATGTCGTTCCTCCGCGCCGGCCGCGGTGTCACGGCCCGCCGCCGTGACGGCGAGCGATGGGAATCGAATGGAGCGCTCGGCAAGAGCAGAGCCACGGGGCCACTCCGCGCAGCGATCGGGCATCGATTAGCGGGGCGGCGCAGCGGCGCGCGCCGACGGGAAGCCTCTCTGCGGCCGATGGGCGTTCAGTGCACGTGTGCCGACGCGCCGAACCGCAAGCCTAGCTCCCGTGTAACACGGCTACCGTGCCAGGCTTTCCTGGCACGGCTTACCCGTGCCAGGAAAGCCTGGCAACGAGTGCCAGACCTTCCTCTCTTCGTTCCGAAGAACTTTCTCTCCCACCTCCCCACACACCTCCGCACACACCCCACACACCTCCGCACACCACCCCGCACACCTCCGCACACACCCCACACACTCGTTGTTTTCGCTGTTTACGTTTGTTTTCTGAGTTTCAGAAATCGTAAATTCATTGTCGGAGAGAACGCCACTGCAATAAGCAGCAGACTGTGTCGATAACGCAGAGGATCTGGGTAGAGAGACGCTTTATAATTGTAACAAACTGTTAAAGTCCGTTTGTATTTAAGCTGGAAGGAGGAACTCTTGAGCTATGTTGCGCTTTTTAACAGTTGTCCATCACGGGGGGGTTAAGCAAGTCTCAACTCCTCAGGGCACCGTGGGCAATTGAGTTCAGGACAATTAACCTGGGCAACGTGTCATTGCACTGTGGAAGGAAATCGGAGTACCTGGCGAAACCGATGCAGACCTGGGGAGAACACGCTACCAAACAGAAATGCACCTGAGCCGGGACTCGAACCCAGGACCTCCAGTGTTGTGAGACAGCATCGCTTCCCATCGCTACGACGCTTTGCCGCTCTTATATAAACGTAGGCCGAGTGTTGAAAGGTGGCTCAGGATAGGAATGATGGCATAAACAGGGTAAAGCTGGATGGAGTGTGTGTGGAAAAAATGCGTTCCGTCGTTCAAGTAACAACACACCTGTCTGCCTGCCTGAAGATGAGTTTTTTCTATCCGTGCGTAGCGCCTGCCGTCACACACGGATCCAAAACTTAATGGTAAATACGGTAGGAAAAACAACCCAATGTGCAGAGCAGCAAGACTGGATGCACGTTTGGAATTAGAGCGACAGGCGTTTGGGTTGGTACAGTGGTTACATCTGTGTCTCACAGAAAGAAGGTCCTGCCCCAGGCAGTTTGCGTCCTGCCTTGGGCTCTTGGTATGGAGACTGTGTGTTCTCTCCCCTTGTTCTGCGTGGGTTTTCTCCGGTTTCCTCCCAAAAGAAAAGAAACAACCCACTAATTAATTACTTGCCTAATCAACATCCAGACATGTTTTATTAAGGGAGATCCTAGCAGGAGTTCTGGACTCCAGGCAACAGAGCTCTGGAGTTCATTACAGAACGCAGAACCCCCCCCCTCTCCTGTGATCCGGTTACCATCAGTGGCGGGATGTGGCTGCTGCTATTATTGACGATTTGCTTCACTGCCATTTACACTTCCCACACACTGCTCCAGGTCATCATCCTCTTCATCGGTCATCCCGGGTGCCCCCCCACATCATCCCTTAAGCCCTCTCTGCCACAGTGAAAATGACCTTGTGACCTTTGCACCGTAGGAAAGCAGAAATCATCCAAGGAGATGATCACCGTCGAGATGGATCAATGAGATCGGCTGGTGTGCAGGTGCCCGATGCATTGGTGCATGGGAGGCAGTACCATTCCAGCAACAACAGAGGGCGCAGGAGCGATGCTCACAACAACGAGCAGAGTCTCGGACGGATAAAACTCCGCGAGTTGGCGTGGTCGTGAGCACAGGTGGTTCGTCCACCAGTCATACCGATCTGCCCATGACGTCTGGGTCTCTCCTGTAGCCTCCTGTGTGAGTTGTCAACTCTTCACGTGGTCTCAAGGTGCAGGTGGCCTGGCACTAGTGACGTCAGCACAACGTCGTGGTAGCGCGGTTGTATTGTGCTGCATTGTCAGACAGTGAGAGCTGTAACAATGTAGGTTTCCACAGCTCCTTGTATGGGAATTGCTCTTACGAGCTGTTTATTTCAGGATGGCCGTGTCACGCGGCCACCCCTTCCGTCCTTCGCGACGTTTCGGCTCCCAAGCTGGAGACATCCTCTGGCTAATGAATGGCTCAGCTGAAAGTTGGTGTTTCTGCGTGTTTGTGTGTGTGTGTGTGTCTGTGATCTGTGTGTCGGCAGCTTAGAGACTGACTGTAAAACATTGTGTTGATGATGGCGATGGCTTGGGGAGGTGGGCGGTAGAGCCTCATCCAGCAGTGGATACACTTTTTTTCTAACGATTGTCGTTTTGATTTACAGCCCCTTCCAAATGCCGCCGTTGTCACCAACCATTGCAAACACAAGATGACTTTTAGAATCTCGTCTGGATAGTTTCGACACTGGATCGATTCGCAAATGGGTCGTGACCTTACTCCAGAATCGACCCCCTCTGTTAATGTACGTTTACACTGCACGGTGTGACGAATGCACGAGCGATTGATTGCAATTAATCTCACGCTGGTTAGATTACGATCGCTATTAATGTAATCGATGACAGATTCTATAATTCGAATGCTATCTAGCGCAATGTTACACTATATATTTCCAAACATGTTCACTTGTTTGATAGTGTCGTATTAATGTTCAAGGTCATTTTAAACTAATCTAATTTTAACTTTCTCGGTCATAACTAGCTTACCCCTCCCCGCTGGATTACTGTTAAACAGAGGTGCATAGCTCTGGAGTTCCTTCCAGATTATTTTAATCATCTGGCATTCAGATCGATTGTGCACGACTCAGACATAGTCTGGCTGCAGGCCACTGCCTTGAGGCCTCTCTGCCACGGTGAGCGTGACCTGGTGACCTCACGCAGTGGTAGAACGGCCGCCGTGCCCGCACGGAAAACACTGCGCGTGGCATTGGCTGGAGAACGGTGGGGCACACGGGTGGCACATCACGGTGGCACATCACGGTGGCACATCACGGTGGCACATCACGGTGGCACAGTGAGTAGCGCTGCCGCCTCACAGAGAGAAGCTGCACGGTTTAATTCCTGGCTCGGGTACCGCCTTTCATTGTGGAGTTTCCACGTGGGTTTTTTGCCGGGTACTGCGGTTTCCTCCCATAGTCCAACGGCATGATGCCTACATTCATTGTTCTGTATCAATCGCCTCCCAGTGCACTGCCCTGTGGTAACTTGCTTACCCCTCCTCGGTGTACGAGTTAGGGCCGCAGGTGATTTGCTCACCTATAGCCTTGTCTTCTATTCTCTCACTCGTGGGGAGCGGTGGTGCAGCGGTTAGCGCGCTGTGCTATTAAACGCGCGACCCCAATTCGATTCTCGCGCACGGGAAACACCGGGATTATTTTCTGAACCGGTCCTGGGCCTCCCATGGCTCAACTTGGCTTCGAATGAGTAGCTGATGCAGTGGGAAAACTTCGTCACTCGAGAGACAAAGGCGGCCAGGCATGGTGCTGGCTACCCACCCCCTTGTATGTCGTGCCGACCTGCGTAGGTGCTACTCGCTAACAACATTTGGCCCTACAGTCTTTAAGCCTGCAGGGGGATCTGTGCAACGCTGTCGCCCAACAAAATACCCAGTGAGAAAATGAGGTCACTTGGAGGTCACTTGGGGACTCATTAAAAAAAAATGCCAGTCCTGGTTCCCGTGCCACCATTCCACGTGGCTGTGTGAATATCGACGGGGATTCATCGTCCACCGTGCTTTCGAGATTGAGAGTCTGTTCGCTGAGCGAGAGGTGGAATGGAGGTGGCCAGCTGGTGCCCGCAGGCTGCTAGTGTGTGGCATTGGCTGGATGATGGATGTTTGCGCTGGCGCCGGGGATTCCCCGGTGCCAGCGCGTGTAGAAGAGGGTTGCTCCGTTCGTTTTGGGCGGAGCGGTGGCACAGCCGGTTGGCGCGCCGCGCTTCGAACACGGCGAGCTCCGCTCGATTTTACAGCCGGCCAAAGGATTGACTATGGAGAGCCAGTTGCCTTGTACCAATATTCACCGAACCAAAAAACCCGGGGCGGCAGCGCACCGGGTCCATGGGCCTCGACCCCGGGTGTTCGCGTGTGAGCGGCGAGTGGGAGGACGAGGTGGAGGGGAGGGGTGCGCAGGAGGACATTGGTGTTGAACTCCAACGTATCCCCTCTCACCCCCTTTCTCCTTCACTTTCCCAGAAAGTTCACGACCCAAGTTGCACCTGCGGACGACAAACAAATGTAATAAAAACGCGCCGAGAAATGTATAAGGAAGCGGGCGACGAGAAGAAATGTGGGAAACGGCGGCGTTAATAATAGCGTGAGACTAATGAGCTTAGGAAGCGGCGAGCTCAGCGCGGCCGAGCTCAAGGCCTTGCCGCCGACAACGCTGGCTCGTTGCGTCGGCCGCGGGGTCAATCGGCCATCGTCTCGCGGGGTCCGAGTGGCAAGATGCTTCCTCTGGTTCGGGCGCCGCGTGTAGACACCGCGGCGGGGTGTGCGTGTGGGGGGCTCGTCCTATTTTTAAGCCGACATGCGCACGCACGCACACGCACGCACACGCACGCACATTTGTACAGCTGTGGTGTCTGTGATGGTGAGCCCAGAGGAATTCGTTTCGTGCCACGTGGCCAAGCGGTTTCTCGATGCGATGTCGATGTCCGTTTTATCTTCACTTTCGGTAAACGTTTGAATTGTGTTTTTGTGCGTGCGTTCCTTTTTTTTATGTTATTGTTTCGACTTTAATGGACAAAGCACTTCTGTCAACTCGCACGCGCTATATTTACAAGGTAACATAATGCACCCGGCGTTATAAAGCACGCGGAATAAATAGATAAGTTATGGGGCGGCGCACGTGCGTTATTCCCGCACAGGGCATCACAATCCCATGCAGATGTTTTTGTCCAATCGTCCTTGGGTGTATGCTGGGAGTGGCGGCGCCGTGATTTGCTCACTGCACTATGATCTCAGGTCCAAGGGTTCAAGTCCAGGTCAAGATCTCGCCGGTGGCAATTGGTATTGAAGCTGGTCGGGGCCACCATTAGGTAGGCTCGGCTGAAAACGCGTGCCTCTTACACTGAGGACAACATCTATGTTGGTGGAGATGGGGATTCTGTAAACAAGGTTGCCATGTGCTCCACTAACCTAACACAACTACACGTTATTAAAAATATAATAGCATCAGCAGTGTCCTTGTCAGAACCCTCTAATATACAAGCTTAAGCTTGATGATTGCATTTAAAGCGGTTTGTTCAGAATAACCGTGTCACGCTTTCCTGAAAGAACATCATTGGAAAGCAATCATCATGCATAGAGCAATGAAAACCTAGATCAGTAAACTTAAACTTGCAGTTTCCTTTACAGTTCGCTTCGAAATATAAACGCAGTGAGTTTAAAACAAAACAAAAATCATGACTCTAGTTTGGATAAAACAAATCTCGATTGAAATTCAATTCAATTCTGCATAAAGGGTTCGTGTGTCTCACGAGAACACACGTCCGTCCATTACACGACACAACAATAAAACATTTCCTATTTCATCAGCACCACTTTTATGGGGCCTCTTTTTCCTCTTTTTGTTTCCCTTCCCCATTCTCTCCTCTAGTGAAGTTGTCAATGTAAATGTAGCTACATTGTATTTAAATCATCGCTCCTCGGGTGGCTGTAAACGGCGCCAAAAGATCATTCAATATTTTCCGGCACGGGCCGTTAGCCTCGCAATCCCCGTGGCACCAGAGCAGCAGTTTTCCTTGGGCAGATATGTTCCGTCTGCCTCGGCGCATGATAATGTTGTTATTCTTCATACAAATATAGCAGCGGGTTAAAATAACTGCACGCAACGGCTTCATCCTTATCGGACTTTTATCTGGAAGCCAATAATTTTAACTTCGCTCCCTCCATTGTCTGGCCTCTGCCTGTTGCAGGAAGCCCCGATCTGTATTAAGCTCGAGTATAATTTAAGTGCCCAGGATGTCTCGGAGGTCAGAGTTGCTCCGATGGCACCGCTGAGAAGATGGGTTCGAATCCAGGCAGCCATCGGTGATGAAACTCGATCGACGAGCCTAGTGGGTTGTTAGGACTCGGCCAGTCACCGATGGTTCGCGTGGCGGGCTGGCGCAGTGAGAAACGCTGCCGCCTCGCAGCAACAAGTGCCTGGGTTTGGTTCCCGGTCTGGGTAACTCTCTGTGCAGAGTTTCTACGCTCCGCCCGTGTCCGCGTGAGTTTTAGCCGAGGACTCCGATTTCCTTCCACAGTGCAAATATGCGTTGACGCTGTTGTTGTTGTTGTGTAGGTTAACGGACTGCGGACTAAATTGCGCCCAGTGCCTTGTGATTGACTGGCGTCCTACTCTAGTTATAGCCCTGCCTTGTGCCTTGTATGTGCCAGGATAGGCTCTGGTTCACCGCGACCCACTACATGACTCAGCCGGGACTGAAAATCGATGTATTTAAATTGGCAGAATTCCATCCCTGACGATTGAAATATTGGGTTGGTTGCCACGTGACCCCAGACCACTGTCATATGCAGACTGAGTGGGTAATGCTGTCCTCCATGGCTCAGGGCTCTCAGCTGTGTGACCTTCCGCTTCCCCGAGCCGTTGCTGCGCGCAGGGGTCGCGCTGCTCTGCGCTGCTCTGCGCGACCCCTGCGTACAGAAACGGACTCGTGACGCGACACTGGGTTCCGTCCCTGGCTCGGCTACCGCCCGACTGTGTGGAGTTTTCACGTTCTCTCCCCCGTGGCTGCAGAGCTTCCTCCGGTTACTCCGATTTCCTCCCACAGTCCAACTCCATGCTGCCGAGGTTAATTGTTCTGACTTGGTCGCCCCCTCCACTCCCCCGGTGCTTTGACATGTCGTAACTTGCTTACCTCTCCCGGTTGGACAACTGTTAAAAAGAGCTATATTGCTCCACAGTTCTTTCTAGCTTCGGTTAAATTTCATTGACTTAACCGACATTGGGCTGAAATGACTATATATATGTTTAAAAAGCACCAAAATATGACCACTATATTTACGTATCCCTGCACCTTTGCCGTGGTTCCTGCTGCTGTAGTGGTTTATATTTTTGTGGGTGTATATTGTATTTCGTTTCATAAGCATCGGCCCCTGTTTAGCCGTATTATGAATTGCAGCAGCTCCTTATAATAGTTACTGGACCATATACTCAAATGGTAACCTGAGGCTACGGCTGTTTGTGTGATTTTCTGTCTCTATAAAAGGGTCTCTGGTTATGTTGCAATTGTTGAGAAATTTTATCGTACGTTTATCGCTTTTCTGAACATAGAGGTAATTTACCGCATTCGTCCAGTTTCGTGCATTACCTAGGGGTTAATTCTGTCCCGATTTTTATTATTATTATTTAATGTTCATAGTTCTGGTAAAAGGTTGCGGATATAAATTAGGCCATATGTATTATGTTCTTGTATGTCCGAGCAAGGAGATGGGATTTTAGTAGGTGAGAGATGAGGTACATTGTCGTGGTACTGACAGAAATTATCTTTCATTACGGTGGTGCTCAGTTAAAATAAGAAAATGTATTTTTTTATTTCCCGTTTTGCTGTAGATATGTTTTATATGTTGCTCTTTAAACCCCTATTTGTTCCAGTTTCCTATCTGCTACCTGTATAATTTGATGAGACGCAGAATCCATTAAAATCTCACACAAACCATGCATCAGACATTGTCCCGCCAAGAGACAATTTTGTCCGACTCTTAGCTATTTCCTTAAGCTGTCGATTCATCCTCTACATCGTAGCTTCGCTGAAGAGTTTGTTGAACGACCTTCTAGCGGATATATATATTTTTTTTAATTATTAATTGCTCTAAAGAGACGCTCTTTCACGACAGGCATGTCGAGCGTTTCCCCCGTCTACGTTACAATGTTTCGCCATCCACATTGCAGGGATCACCAGGAAAATCGTCGTAAAGGAGTGAGACGGAACGCTCACCAACGATCCTGAAAGGTCTAATATTGAGAGCGGCTCTCATCCATAAAGCCATGACAACTGCATCACTACGTCAAAGGAAGTGTAAACCAGGCCTAATATATATTGAGCAGCCGTTTGTGATGGGGCTGAGACCATCAACTCAGCTTGGGTTTGTAGCTGAGTTTCTCAGTGGCATCATCTCCATGCTTTCGATCACCCAGTCACTTTGGTTTTGCTGAAGGTTAAGGCCAGTTCAGCTCCAAGACTCCGCGCATTATTTCTCGATCACAAATAGCGAAATGTCAGCTAAAGGTTTTTTTTATCAACTTCATGACGCCTCCAATGCGGGAGGCAAAACATTGCAATGAAGGAACACTCGAGACGGCTATCCAGGAAGGGCAGCACGTTGAGAGCATATCTCATACATCGAGCCGTGAAAACTTACATCGCTATACTTATATTTTCAATAAAAATGTAAGTGGCTCTTTCAGAGAAATCAGTTTAAAATTTACCAGATGTTTGTGACATTACACACAGTACATTATCGTTACGACAAATTTATCATGGTCATTGTGTGTGCGAAAGCAAGACCCCAAGTATAATCCCATGAGTGCCACTGTCAGTGTGCGGGTTTATGGCGTTTCTACGAAAGTGACCGTGAAACATTTTCACGCTTGGGTTCATCGCTGTCAATATTGATAAACCGGCTCAACATTTGGTAACGGAGGGTGAGCGAGGGTGTGATCTAGTGTGTGCGGTAATGGCGGTGGTGGCTTAGGTTACAGATTATTAAGCGATTCCCACTGCGTTCTCAGTGTTTGCTGGTGTTTCATTTGCCAGTGAGAATCTGCCGAGCAATGTTCCGGGCCAGATAACCCACCACAGCGCCTAAGACTATCATCATAGTCGAGGATTGAGAATTCCACCGACCTATATAGTTTGACGACTTCTTGTTTTAGAGAGCGGCCTTCCCGGAAGATAATGCCAGAAAACCACCGCAGGAGTTGCTTCAAATAAGGCCCTCTAGCCACGTGAAGGACACAACCTTTAATTCCCTGCAAATCGCGTTCATTGCAATCACTCAAACTGACGTTTTTAATCTCAGCCAGAAGTTGGGCCAAATTAAGTAAAACACCTAATTAATGTTGAGACTTTTGTGCGCGTATGGTGTCTGGGCTGAGACCATAAACCTGCTCGACTTGAGAACCTGGTTTTTATCTTTATAACTGCTGGCATTTTTTTTGTTTACTCTTCAGAAACTTTGGGATTCCCCCCCCCCCCCATATTCTGCCAGGTCTCCCTTGTGGCAGAGCCCAGTCTCAATTGCCTGTCACATGGTTATAAATATGGAATTTAATTAAATTATTGACTTATTGATTGAGCTACTTCTACTGGCCAGTTGGGGTTCGGTGCCTGGGCATACCTGGTAGGAATAGGTCAGTGTGGCCCAGAGAGAGAGAGAGAGAGGGGGGGAGAGAGGAGAGATAGAGAGGATGACAGAGAGATTTCCCAAGCGGGATCTCCGAGAATCCGAGGAACGCTGCACAAGCTCTCAGCTGCCGGAGATTATTGACAACATGCCGAAGAGGATGACAGCCCCGCAGCACTACACGATAAATAGCTTACCCTGTGTCTCCCGCAGCATGGTTAAAAGGTGTTAGCTTGTGCGCACGAAATGTAAAGAAACTTTTTAGTTGTCTTGTTAACGTTTATAACATTTATACCACTGTTGGATGAATTAGTGGAGATTTAAATTCCACCATGAGGGTAGGGTAATCCATGAGAATGTAAATGATTTGAAGTTGTAACTTTTTTTAATGTAAATAAAAACATTTTTAAAAAATCCATGTAATCAATTCGCACTTTAAGTTTTAATGAAGTAATGAATCTGTAATGAGTGAGCTGAACAAAATAATGTTTTTGTCCGTGCTTAAGTGGGAAACATTTCACATTTTTATAACAAATATGATTTTAATGATGTAGGTTTTCATGGCTCTGCGTGATGATTGCTTCCAAAAGCTGCCCTTTCGGCGTGATTTTGGTTTGTAAGGTCTTTGCATCTTTATTATTCGGTTGTCATTTAATCTTTGTATTTAATACATTTATTTCTTAATAATACCTCTTCCTGTGATGTGGTGCAGTTTGATCCCGTACCTAACTTGAAATAAATATTCTGCATTTAATGTGGTGTCGTAATGATGCTGTTATGGTATGATTAAAAGGTGCACTCGTTTGGATCTGGATTTTAAAGAAGCCGTTAAGGTATGGATCATCCCTGGGAATTTTCTAATCGCGTCTCTAGGCTCACTTGTTCCCTAACGCCTTGAAGTCCACTGGCTCGAACTGGTGATGCTGCTCACTGATGTTTGTTTGGATGGTGTCCTGCTGTTAACCTGCACCTGCTCGGGAACATTTATTCCTTCATTTTTTCAATTAACAATTATTTTATTGCTACTTGATGTCGTTCATTGGTTTGCAGTCATTATTTTACTCAATTGATCGATTCTGATGTCGTTAACATGCCGTTCCTTCCACAGGTGTGCGCAGCGCTTTGCGACCCTCGGGTGAAAGACCCTTTAGAAATCTTGTAATTATTACCAGGCCTCGTATTATGATATAAGCTAAGCAAGTTTTAGCCTGCGCAGTGCAATCACAGGTGATCCCCATGCACAGAACGTTTGTCAGAGGTCTATGGCTCCGACAGCACTGCAGTAGCGATGAAGCAAAGTCTATTGTCTTCCTGCACTTCTACGCTTCCCACATGATCCCCCGCTCTCGCTGACGCATTCTCAAATAATCCGCACGGCTCTCCACCGTAAACGTTACGGCGACGCGAAAACCCACGAGCAAGTGACGAAGCGCCGACGGTTGTCTTTTGCACGAGTCTGAGCCTGCGTGACGCGAGTAGGAGGGGGGGCCCTGCCCGGAGGGGGGGCTCTGCCCCGGAGGGGGGGCTCTGCCCCGGAGGGGCGGCTCTGCCCCGGAGGGGGGGCTCTGCCCCGGAGGGGGGGCCCTGCCGGGAGGGGGGGCTCTGCCCGGAGGGGGGGCTCTGCCCGGAGGGGGGCCCTGCCCGGAGGGGGGCCCTGCCCGGGGGGGGGCCCTGCCCGGGGGGGGGGGGCCTGCCCGGAGGGGGGGCCTGCCCGGAGGGGGGGCCTGCCCGGTGGGGGGGCCTGCCCCGGGGGCCGGGGGGGGGGGCCGGCCCCGCCCCCCGCCCTCCCGTGCCAGCTAAACACCGGCATCCTGGCCCTTTGAACGGAACCGCGGGGCACGAGTGGCAGCAGCAGAATCAGCCCCGGGGGCTCCTTCGTTACCCCTGCGCAGTGGTTGATCGGGCGCAGCTTGGTGCGGGATGGAGGATGTCTGCTTGGAGGCACGCAGCAGAATAATGACAACAGGGCGCTCCCCGCGCCGGTTGTGACGGCGGGAGAGTCAGCCCTTAGCGAGGCCTGCTTTTGCATAAATAGTGCCGAGGCCACGGATCTCGCAACGAGACAGCGGCGACAATAAAGCTGCGGCGGTCCTTTGAGCCGTAATGATAAGTTCGCTGCGCACTGATTCCTGACCCACGCGGGCAGCGAGACTGACGCTCGTTCCTCGCTGTGTTTGTTTTCACCGCCGTGATGCCTCGCGAAAAGATTGGGGTAAAAATGGGTTTTTTTTTTTAATATTCTACGAGAAGAAAAGAAAATGTCCCTCGTGATCCTCAGAGGGCTTAACTTTTCTCTCCTCGCTGGTGATGAGAACATGCGTGAGAGATTTGGATGTCGGCCCGGAGTATAATTACACCTCGGGAAATATGCAAATACGCGATTATAATTACAGCAATCCTCGTTACAAGCCTGTATGTGTGCAAGCCCGCTGTTGAAAATGCCTCCTGCAATTAACTCTGAAGTTCCCCTTGTCACACGTTCACAAAAGGTTTTTTTTTTTACCCGAGATAATTTAAAGGCATCATCCAGAGCCATAAAGGCTCAGACATGCTCGCGCAGGCCCCTTTGCTTGCTATCATTCACAAGCATAAGTGCCTATATAATAGACCAAATTGTCTGTGAAATTTATAAATGTATTTTTTTTCGTCCCCTTGTAGTCATAGTTAAGCCTCGCATCAGCGGCATCAGGGTTCTTCTCGTTTCGAGACGTCTGTACAATGTACACGAGTGTTGGGCTTTAAGAAAAAAAACAAAAACAAAGAGCGTTATGGCTGCACGATAATGGCCTGTTAAGAGAATTATTCACAATTTAAAGGGGAGACCGGGGGAAGTACGTTTTGTCCAATCCTTTTTGTCGCTCTCGTCTCCCCTGTGGGGGGGGGGGTGGATCGCTGTGCATCAGCTACACAAATACATTGACGGCTCGAGGCTGCGTGCGTTCAGTCGGCTCACGAGCAAGAGATTTACGACGATGTGATTTGGATTCATGTGCACCATGAAGAAGGGCCATTGGCTGAAACGTCTCATCCTGTACGTGCCTCCGTTTTCCCGACGGATGGATGCGTAGAGAATATGTTTTACAACGACGCTGTTTCCCCGAGCCAATCAAACTCAATGTGCTCAAGAGGAGCACTGTCGCTTTTCTGCAACGACCTGTTTGATTGGTCTATAAAGCCCACTAGATGGAAAATGTTCTCACATCTCCGACATAAAACCGCACTGTTAAGTGACACGGACTTTAATGAAAGCACTTCCTTTCAAATGACACCGCGACGAACCTTTCTCCCTCCTCAAATGAAGTGGCTGGTGCGCCCCACTACCCCCACCCAGCCACCCACCACCCTCCCCGCTCGCCACTTCTATTCCCTTATCCCTAGACACAGCAGCAAGGGTGAAGACGACAAGATCCATCAGAGTCACCCTCTATCTCGCCGTAACACTCTCCCTTTTTCCTAAAATAGCGAGAACTTCGGGTCACAAATAAACAACGCAATTTGGCCTTATCAGATTCAGGTGGAGAGCTATCTTCACTTTAGCACTTTCATCAGTTCCTCGTCTAAGCAGACTATTGATACGGAATTCCACGAGCCATCTCGTTGCTGCTTTGATGAATTGCAGGGCCGGGGAAAAAGATTTTTTTTTTTAATCCAGTGGACGTTGCTTCCAAACGCCGAATTACAAGTTTCATTCAAAACTCGATTGATTGGGGAGGATTGCGCTTTTCTGGAACACCGCCGGAGTGGAAATGAAAATAATCTTCAACTTTACAGAACGCTGTGTGATTGTAATGTTTTTTTTTTTACGAATCTGTCCTTATGTGTATATATTTATTTTCCTCTAGCAGAGCTTACCTTGAACCCGTCTCTGCTCGGTTGGCTACGCATTGTACATGTTTGGGTCACCGGTACAGAACGTTTTGTGTGTGCTTCACACCATGATTGTACTCAAATTTGAATTCTGCCAGACAGAGTTGGGCCGTGCCCGGTCAGGTTGATCAAATCCTAGCGAATGTTTTGTTGCAATGCACGCGCTTGCAGATAAAGTCCTCACCGTTACGCTGTCAGTTGCCAACAGATACTGCGACGTTTTGGTTAAAGGGGCTTTATACAATGCATTTTATAATTGCAGCGATGTGGGTTTTCACGGATCTCTGTGTGATGAGAATTGCTCTCCCACAGCTGTTCTCTCGGGGTTAGCCGTTGCGAGTGCTCCTTCTCTCCCGTTCGCGACGTTTCGCCTCCCACCGACAGTGCCTCCAGCGTGGGAGACGAAACGTCTCGGAGGAGAGACAGAACACTCGACACGGCCGACCCGAAATAACGGCTACGGAGAGCAATTCTCACCATGCGCCGCGGCGAATTAATCTACATCGTTCTTTCTATGGGAGCCGCTACGTAACGGCAAACTTGAAAGATGGGGCTCGCGCGCGTACCCAGGTGGTTGGGCCCTGATAAGTCCGGTTGTGCGGGTGCTCCGTGATGGTGCGGTGCTGGGAACCATCCCCGTATCGCCCCATCGGCCTCATAAAGGTGTCGCGTCAGGCGTCTGGGGGTGAGGCATTCAATCTGACTGTGTCCGTCATGAATAATGCAACGGGGCTGAGTTATGTATTTCAAGGGCGCATGTGTATGGCGCTGTTGCGGTCAAGCATGTGTGTTTGCATGTGCGAGCGCGTCTCTGTGTATGGGGCGAGCGGTGGTGCAGCGGTTGGCGCGATTCCCGCCCACGGACACAGACACCAGTGACGATTTTCTCAAACGGTCCCCGAGCCTCCTCGAGACTCTCTTGTCGAGGTTCGAGGCGTCTTGCGGGAAATCCACAGTTGTGGCTGATATCCGGAGAGCCCGGAGAAAACCCCCACAAAAAAAAGGGGAAGACCCACAAACACAAACTTTACACGGAGATGCGCCTTAGGTGGGAAGTGAAACAATTTGGTCAGGCCTTTCTTCTGGTGAGGCGCAGATATCACCGAGCCAGCGTGGAAGAGCCGCCTACAGTACTACACAAACCCGCTGGAGCTCGCGCAATGGGGAGGCTTTTCTGGCAGCAGAGCAAGCAGTTGCAGGGTTGCGCCTTTAGCTGGTGCGGGCGAGTGTGCGTGTGCAGGCGCGGTCCCGTGCGCGTCTCTCCGCCTCATCTCTCGGGTGCTGTTTGCGGGGACATACTCCATAAGGTGGAGCTGTTGGCAAGGGAATGGGGTGGCCAGGGGGTGGCGGCGGCGGCGGCGGGGGCTGGGGGGGGGCTGCGACATTTGTCGGAGGGGCGGAGGGAGGGGGCATCTGGGATGGGGCAGCAATTGGGAGTGAATGCAGTCGGCAGAAAATTAATACAGGTTCATCAACATAACCCATAAATGTTTAGTGGGCCCTTAAAATTCATGCAGTACACATTGTGCAGATGGTCAGCCGATTGCCGGTTAAGTTATTCAGAGTTTATTTATTTACGATGTAAACACCATTAAATATTTTATTTTACGAGGAGTTGTTAAATTATTGTATTCCTTGACATTTGTACAATTGGTGCATTTCTATCATTTGTGTACGTGTTTATTTAATTGAACACAAAACAAGTTTGAGCGGTTGTAAATGCTTGCCGCTGAACGCACGGGTGTGAACAATTCCGAGGTGATGTACGGACCTCTTGCTATTGATCGATGATGTAACCGCGCATCGATTCGTCGGACCAACCTCGATTCTCCGGCTCACGATACACGCATCAAATCGCACGTGCAAGAATCGCATGTGTTTGATATGTTCACGTATTGCGTGTTATTGGATGACATGGCCTGTGCAGCCACAAGAGACGCCACGGTTCACTCATGCGCAAACTCAAGCATCGATTTTTAATCATCAGTCATGCCGAGTCGTGAAAATCTATCGCCCGAGTTTTTGCCACTGTTTAGAAGTTGTACAAAGAGAAATGAATTTACCTGTCCAACGACAAAGCAAGTGTTAGGATCTGAGAACATCAGATAGACACCTGTCATAAGTGCGTCAAGTTTAAAAAAAAAACACATGCGTGTGTTAAAACATGCCAACAAAATACTCTGATGGTGTACACATTGTCCTGAAAATGGATTGGCCCACACCAGGTACAGCTGTCTTTTCTTTACGGGCCAATATTAGCCAGGTGTTGTCAAAAGGCAATTGCTTTCCAAACTTTGTCGCGCAGAATAGCCGTGTCGAGCGCTCCCACTCTTTCTCCTGAAGGAGCCTCCAACGTGGGAGGCACAACGTTGCACGGGAGAGAAAGAGAGAATGCTCGACACGGCTGGAACCTTATCATCACGCATCGAGCCGTGAAAACCTACATCAATACGATCTGCTAAACGATAATTAACACTCATAATGACTGTCTCGCCGTCAATCCGTCAATCATTTGTAATTGAATCTGGACGTAACTGTTGCGCTACGCAGCTCTTGTTAACAGTTGTCAGGCGGGGAGGGTTAAGCAAGTTACAATATGTCTGGTCAGGACGATTAACCAGTGGCCTCGATACGAGTAGACTCCGATCTGAGCGGCGACAGAGCGACCTCCAGATATTGCTGCGGATGAACAAGAGGCCGACGAGGTAGGGCGACCTGAACGGTCGCGTCTCAACGGGTGCCAAGATTACCCGAGCGGTGGCAAACGAGCGCACGAGTGGCCCCCGAGGGCCGCTCTTTACGCGAAAGGGGCATTGGAGCCGGCAAGGGGGCGGCCGCGGTGGCCCCTTGGATCAAAGGCTTCCTCGCGTCTCGCTGGCCGCGGGGAAACACGAGCCAAGAGCGGAACAACGGCGCGCCTCTCCGCCTGCCTTTCTTCCCCTCTTTGAGATAACGTCGCTGCCCGGCTTGTCCGCCGCGGTCCTGGGCATTGTGGTGGGCGGGAGGAGGGTGGGGGAGACACGGTGTTCCGATTAAAGAGCCACCGGGTCCCCGTTCCTCTGAGATCGACCCCACGTTGCCTTATCGCCGCCGCGGATGTTTTTGTCACTGTTCCCGTGCGGGCGAGCCCTTGACATTCGAGAGTGGGTGCTGTGCAGCTTTGTGGTTGTTGTTGCTGTTGTTTGCTTGCTGTGTTGAAATTGTGACTTTTGCGGTGGGTGTTAAGTGTCACACGGTTTTGGAGGGGGGAAGTTCCCGGCACGTGGAGTGAAACGTCGGACATTGCGCTGAACGCTAGGTGAACGAAAACTCACTATTTGACCACAAACAACTTAACACGTAGAGGTTGTAATGTCCGGCAAATGTTGGCGATGGCTTACTGCGTGGCGACCTCCCCTCCACCTCTCTGCAACTCCTCGCGTCTCTGAGTCGTTCTCCTCTTCGTACGAGAGTGAACAAAACTGCGCAGCGCGTTATGAATTGTAGATTATTGTTAGAAGTACGACCACAACCTGGAAATATGAGCTACTGTGTCTGGGGGTTGCACTAGAAGGGTTGAACACTTGCCTGGTTCTATTTTAACGACGTAACCGTAAGAACCTGGTTAAACTGCCGCATCCCTTTGTCAATCCACTGCTGGATGAAGGCTTAGTCACTACGGGCGTTGTTTCACCATATTTCACCACGTGAGCCAGTCTGGGTTCAGTAGGGGAAGGCTTTGAAAGCAGGATTAGTTCACATCTCATCGATGTTAGCCTTGGCTGGGAATGTAATTCAGGTGGCTTGGTTCAATGTCAATTGATATAAAAGGTGCTGTATTGTGCAGGGTTTATAAAGGAAATGTTCTCGTGAAAATAATATTTATCTTTCTATTCTACTCACGAAAGCCTCGCTGAGTCTCAAGACTAGTGTATTTTTTAGAGTGGTCCTGCTAGATGGGAGTGTTTGACAAAAACCCCTTAAAGAGTCAGTCCGTTTTTATTTCAGCTGCAAGGAGCCGTTGAGCTATGTAGCTCTTTCTGACAGTTGTCCAGCGGGGAGGGGTAGACAAGTTATAACTTATCAGGGCATTGGTGGCCATTTCGTCAGCAGATCAATTAACATGGGCAGCATTGCTTTGAACCGTGGGAGGTAATCTGAGTAGCCGGTGAAGCGAATATGGCGAGAACATGCAAACTCCTCACTCAAAGGCAGCACGCGAGTCGGGAGTCGAACCGGGGACCTTCTTGCTGTGAGGCGGCAGCGCTACTCACCACCGCGCAGCCCCAAAACAGTGTGCCTTTGTCGCCGTATTAAACAGGACGACACGGCGTCGCTGTATGTGCACTGTCACTGCGATATACACAAAGTACTTCTGTAATAAACACTGTCGTGACCAAACAGCTTTCAGTTGTTCTGCAGTTATTGTTTGTAGATAGCATTGTAAATGTACTGATGGCGAATTATTACGTAATAAAACTGAATGATAGTGTGGTCATAATTTAACTTGGGAAATCCACGACACATTGATCGTCAATGCCCAAAAGTATGGAAAAAAAACGTTGCCAATAATGCTCGTGGAAGAAAGAAACATGTAAATAACATGCCAAAAAAAAAGTTGCTCTTTATAGAACCCTAAATGGGGGCAGGGTGGGTGGGGGCAGAAGGGGGGCCCGCACTAAATCACCAAACCGCGTTGTTTTGCAAACGAACTACCAAGTGCGACGCTATTGTGAAATTCATAAATCACGGAGGGCCCGTCTCGCCCAGATTAATAATTCAGAGGCGGGTCGCGGGAGGCCTGTAAAGGAGCCCCCGCTCGCCCGTCCGTGTCGGCGTGGGCCGCGCGGCGAGTAAACTCGCGGCCGTAACCCGCACGGCTCTGGCCGTCAGCGCCCGCCCGGTGTCGGAGGAACAACGAGATCTCGGGTGTGACGACGTCGTGTGCATTAACAAAAAAAATCCCCCCGTAAGGAATGAGCGAGTACTCCTCGAGTGATAGATCACGGTCGGGGCACCTCCCCGCCGCCCCCCCCTACGCCTTTACGTGCGGCTGATGAATGGAATACAGTATGTTTAGTTAGGCCGAGAATTTATGGGCTGAAAAGTAATACGGAAATTATTTTCTTTTCGCCTTACTTAACGCATATATTTAAAGAAAAAAAAATTAATATATATCTCTTTTTCTCGCTGGCTCTCTTTCTTTTAAAAATTTCTTGCCGAATGCGTAACGCCACGCCTCGGCGGAAATTCATCAACTTAACCTGACAGTGGGGGTAACTTACGACATAATTTAAAGCAACATTTTTTAAAAATCTATATCGCTCATCATTCACGCAGAATCACCGAGTGGCTGGGAGCGTTGTGGCCTCTGAGTCCCCATTCCACTGCTACTGGCGCGTACACAGAGTTCGTGTGCTGTGTACGCGCCTATGGACACGCGTGCGCGTCTGTGCAAGAGGCGTGCGTGGGTTGTGATCGGGTTGTTGGTTGGGGGCATGGTGCGTGCCGGGTGTGTGTGTGTGTGTGTTTACCCACGCCCCGTCAGGTCACAGTCATTGCCTCCGTATACATTTAAGCAGCCACTTAATTAAAGTGCCTGGAAAAAAAAAGAGCCACCGTGCTAAAGCGGTTTATGCTAAATAGACTTTAATGAGGGTCAAATTAACTCTGGAAAAGGCGTAAAAACAAAACCGGGTGTGGTGGCAGCCCAGCGGATGGGGGCAGAGGCACGGGATGGAAGGGGGCTGGGTGACGGATTAAAAACAAAAAAACGGCAGCAGAGAAAAGTGCACGAGTCGGGTTAATGTCACACGCGGCTTGCCGGTCACGCTCCGAGGCAGTTAATTGCCGGCACCGCAAGCGAGGCTCGCCGGGTTTTGGTAAGGGTTAGGAAACTGACGTGTAACGGACCAGCGCACACGCTCTACCGGTGACAGCTCGCTGAGTCGCCGGGCCACCGTTGGGACCCCCCCCCCACATCTCCTCCCGGCTGTGCCTCCCTCCCTACCAGGCGTTCCTACCACCCACTCCCCCCACCACCCACCAGCCACTCGTGGGTCCTCGGCACAGGCCATCCCCAGGCGCTACCCGTCCGTCTGTCCTGCTGGCTGGCTGTCTTGACAGCTCTGGTTCGTTACAGCGTGTCTCTTCGGAGTCTCGTGCATCGACCAAAATATTATTTTCTGTTGCGGTTTTTGTGCTTGTGGTCTCTTCCCCTCGCCCCCCCCCGAACCACCTCCCAACCACCGCCCCCCCCACCACCTCTTAGTATATTCTCATTATTTTCAGTTTTGCTTGCATCTTTGCATTTCTCCCGCTCAAAGTTCCTTTGCGAGATCTCTTAGGCCGTCTAATGATGTGCGGTTGTTACGGATCGATGGAAGAAAATCGCCCTCCATATCTGTTCTTTCGGGATAGCCGTGTCGGGCGTTCCTGCCCTCTCCTCCGCGACGTTTAACGTCACACGTTGATGCCTCCAAAGTGGGAGAAACGTCGTGAAGGAGAGACGAGGAAACGCTGTAGCACGGCTACGCTCACAGAACTTTTTGAGCATCTCACATTTCTTGTCAAAAAGTTTCGCCAGCTTGGTTGTTTTAGAAGCAGCGGAGGTCAGTGTTCGTAAATTAAGCACAATAAAACCTCGATTTATCTGATCTCTGTTCAATGGACACTGTCCTCTAATTCCGAGACAGTATCTGCATTGCTGCTAATGGAAACATTTTTTTTATTTTAGTGATTGTATTGTTTCTGTTAGATACACGTCTTACTGCGTCTAATGGTGTCATGAGACAAATATCCGGATTTAACGGACTTCACGCCTCCCCCCTCCTCCTCTAGCAGTCCATTTAATCGAGGTTTTACCGTACCACCAAATGCAGCCAAGCGATTCACCTCGCTTCTCCCGGACCACAAGGGCTTCCTGCCCTTGGAGAGTCCACCTTCGGGGAGGAGAACCCGAACGTTTGTCGCGACATCCCCCTCTGTCCCTTTTCACTGCCGCTGTTTGTGAGAGTAAATCTTCCTCTCCGTGTTAAACCTATTTCCTCTGCGATTGATCGACCTTCCGCCTTCCTGTCGCTTCATTATTGTTTTTGAAATTCGATCACAGTGCGCTCGGTAGGGAAGACACTGTTGTATCGAATCGTCAGAGTGGATCCAGCTCTCTTCGTGAGCACACTGAGCCATCCATCTCTGAAACAAATCTCTAGTTTAGACATTCGGTGACGTCAGCGCCTTGTAGACAGTCCTGTCGGAGACAGTCTACATCTGCGTGGGGCTTGTGTGTTCTCCCTATCTCTCTTGTTTGCATACATTTCCTTCGGATTATCCGTTTTGCTCCGAGAATTGACGATTAAAAAAACAACTCATTAATTGCCCGACAACGCCATAACATACAGAACTCAGTGTATGGTCGATTGGCGCCGGATGACCTTTCGGCTGCCTACCCGCCACCTCTCTGCGGTCTCTTCACGCGTCTGAATCCATCCAGTCCATGATACATTTGCCCTCTTCTCGATTCCTGGTGCTTTCGTCCAAGCGGCCCGGGTGCAGTTGCACCGCTCGCACGCTCAATATCCACAACGCTCTTGTTAATCCCAAGCAAGTCGTCATCAGTATATGTACAGGGTCGCGGGGGCCAGATCCTATGCCGGCAGATACTGGGCGCAAAGCAGGGCTACGCCCGGGACGGGACACCAATCAATCGCCGGGCACCGTGAGTATTTTAGTCAGCAGGCCAATAAACCTGGGCAACATGTTTTTGATTGACGTGGGGAAAGCAGAGTACCCGGCGACAACCCACGCACACGCAGGGGAAACACGGAAACATCCACGCAGAAATATATCTGAGCCGGGATTTCATTTGTTTTTCTGAATCAGAGAGTTCTGGCCCATCTTTGTGTGAGCAACAATTGTACGTGTACACATTGCACACGCAACTAAAGCTGCGTTCATGTAAGTTCTCACGGCTTGATGCGTGATGTAAATTTTACCTCAAGAGGTGCTCTTTCGAGATAGCGGCTCAATGCCCTCTGAGCCCTGAGCCACGCGTCTGCCTCGACCTTTAAAGATGCCACCCTTGGACTTATTGTTTAGCCCCGAGATTGAAACCCCTTTGGCTAAGGGATTCAGGATCGATGGACTATTCTGAGAACTTACTGTAAAGCGTTTTCACTTACCAATGTGAATGAGAATTTCTCTCAAGACGCATGCTCAGAAGCCGGGCGATGCCTCTCACTTCGCTGTGAAGGATGGCAGAGTGAGTGCAGCGGTAATATCGGCACTTCACAGAAATATGGTCCTGCCTCAGGTGACTCGATTCCCACCTCAGGTATCTTTCTGTGCAGAGTTTCTGTGTTCTTTTCCTGTCCTGCGTGGGTTTTCTTCTGTTTTATCCGACAGGTGAACAATATTTAATGAATTTGGCCGATATCATCGCAATATACAGGACACAGTGTCTGGCGTGTTGGCGCCAGCTAACCGCCCCCTCCCCCCGCTCCAGGCTGCCTGGAGTCTCTAAATCGTTTTAAATTGCATCTATTGTTATTTTGGCGATAGGGAGGAATCCTCGACACGGCTTTAGCAAAAGATGCGCTCTCGAGAGCAATCCTCAAGATCTAAACTTCCTTGGAGAGAATCCAGCCATCACAGCAAAACCAAGGCAGTAAAGTTTCGGGCGTGAATGAGAGCCGTGGCTGACGGCAACAGCCTGCAATAACACCGGCATTGATGGGCAGCCACTCACAGTCCCTGGGCAGCCACTTAGCCACGTTGTGGTCTTGAGAGAGCCACTCTGAACATCACCTCTGGGCAGCCCTCGCGCGGAAGGAAATTTGAGCCCAGTGGCTTCGCTGTCACGGGGTACCGGTGGGAGCGACTGCCACGACCGCGAGCCAGCGGCGACCGGAGGCGCTGGGTGGCAGCGAGGAGGAGAGATGGAAGGAACTTGACAGGGAGATGTGGGGACCGATTTCATTCCTCGCGCCAGGGCGCGCGGCTGCTGGGCTGTGTAGCTGGACTTGCAAATGCTTGCATTGGCAAGAGTCACCGCCGTACATGGGTTCCCGTGCAGAGACCAGGACTCTTACACAGATTCCTACCTGACACGTAGAGACCCGCAGACATATAAAGATGTGCATAGACTTGCGCAGATACCCTCAGTGGTGAAAGTAGACCGGTGTGGTCCGCTCCGAGTTATCGGTAATAAAGTGGCCCAAGTATTCAGTACAGCAGAGTGGGAAGGGAGTTTGCGATAAGACTGAACCAATTCGACAGAGCAGTTACTTTTACCCCTGGATACTCATAGACTTGACACCGATTCCTACTGACATGGAGACTCACACACTTACAAAGACACCCTTAGGCTTGCACAGTGGTGTCGCTACGGAGTGTGCAGCCGGTGCAACTGCACAAGGATCCTTCAGCCAGAGGACCCAGACGCCTGGCTATGAAGAGGTGGAAGAGTGACCCCTGCCAGCCATGCCAACTGCACTTTACTCCGCCGCTCCAGCCCTCCACTCTATTTACCGGTGGTATAGGCGCTCACCGATTAACTGACTGATGGACACACGTCAGTGAGTCGGTTTTATTTAAGCTGGACGGAATCGTTGAACTATGCAGCTGTTTTTAACAGTTGTCCGGCGGTGGTAACTTCTCAGGGCATCGGGTGCAATTTGGTCAGGACAAGTAACGTTGGCAGCGTGTCTTTTGAACTGCGGGAGGACATCCCACGCGGATACGGGGAGAACACGCAAACTGCACATAGATGAGAGGCACTGCAGCCGGGAATCGAACCCAGGCGCTTCTTGCTGTGAGGGCGCAGATCGCTACGCACGGCCCCGTACAAGCCCTCCTCCGGAACCCACAAACCCTCAGAGACACCTCCACCACCGTCCCGTCGTCTCCCTGAGCGCAGGAGACGCGTGACGGCGCGCCGGCGCACGGTGGGTGGAGGCGGGAGCGGGCACCACTAACAGGATTATGAATATCAATGGAGGGTGGCAAAACGGGCGTGAAAAGGCATTAGAGCGGCGTTTACACGGCGCTCGCACGCCGAGCCAATTAACGCCCCACGCCTCTCAGCTGTGCTCCACGCGGCTTATAATGACGGCCCCCGGAATATTTTACACGCACCTCTAATTTTCCTCCCCCGTTGTCTTTTGATCGCCTGTCCCTCCCCGCCACTCGCCCCTGGAGACCAAAGCACGTGGCACGCGGAGCTGGAACTTAACACTTCAACTTGCCATATGGTTAACATGCACTGCGGCTCTTGCGTATTGCGCTACCGAGATCGGTCTTGTTTGCGGGGGGCAGGGGAGAGGGAGTGCGGGAACGGAGTGGTTGGATTTGAATCAAATAATTGTGTGTGTGTGCGCGCTTGTTAATGTGTGGGGAACGGTAGTGTAGCGGTGAGCGCTCTGAAATGCCTAGCCGCTGATCCTAATTGGATTCCCGTTCACCGCCACAATTAGTGAGGATTTTCAGAACCGGTCCTGAGAGCTTCTCTAGGTCGACTGGGCTTCAAATGAGATCTGTTGCCACTGGGGAGACAAAGACGGTTGGGCGCGGTGCTGGCCACCCACCCTTCGTGTTGCGTGCTGGTCTTCATAGGCGCTCGCTAACAGCACTTGCCCCAACATTCTGTGCGGAGAATTGTCTCTTTTTGTTGATGTGCGTGGTGAGCGGTGTGGCGCAGCGGTTCGACCACTGTGCTGCAGATACCGTTAGGATAAATGTGGAAATGTGCTGAAGAGGGTCGATTGTATTGCAGTGCAACAGTTCAATTATAAAGGTGACAAAGTGTTACGATTCCATGAGAATTGTCGATAAGTTGGATGCAAAGCTGAAACAGACTCTGGGGTCAAGTGTCGTTTGCAAGCACCTATTTAGGTCGACACGGCACATGAAGAGGTGGGTACAAACATGCACACAGAGATACAAACACTTACACCGCTATATATAGATTAGTATATTTGCAAGTCAAAAATGACGAGGATTGTGTTTTGCTGATTTAAAATAAAACACGCTTTATTTCCTTGCGGACACGAAACTAGTGTTTTGTTGTTGTTGCAATTGTTAAATATATTCCATTATTTCTTGAAAGTGGTCTCATCTCATCGTCAGAAGTCCTGTACAGGGTCGCGGTGAGCCGGAGCCTATCCCGGTAGACACAGGGCGCATGGCAGGGATATACTCACGATGGAGTGCCAGTCCATCACCGGGCACTGTGGCCAATTTAGCCTGCGAGCCAAATAACCTATGCAGCAGCATGTTTTTTGGACTGTGGGAGGAAACCGGAGTGCCCGGCGACAACCCACGTGGACAAGGGGAGAACATGCAAACTCCACACAGAAAGGCACGAGATTCGAACCTGGGACCTTCTTGCTGTGAGGCGACAGAGCTACCCACTGAGCCACCGTGCCACCCTCTTGTAAGTGGTGTCTCCATTAATATTAAGGGAACGTCTACAGGGATCTTCGGAGAGCTCAGTAAAGTAGAGCCTGTTCAAAGTGAAGCAAATGTCCAATCCAGCCGGTGTATGGCAGCTGGTCGTTCCAGAAGTCAGGTTGGACCCAAACATTTGAAGCGAATTTTCCTCTGGAAAAAAGTGACTGAGCCATATCTCATCTCACATTGTCGTGAGTCATGAGATGAGACGACAAGTGCAGTGTGTGAAACGCTCATTGAATGGCTTCAGCACGAAAAGGGCCAATAGTCTTCAAAATATGGCTGTCACTTTTTGTTTAAATACATATATAAAATGTGTGTATATGCGCGCCTGCAACTGCTGGATGCTGAGCAGGTTGTGGAGTGGGGGGGGGGCGGTGAGTCATTTGCTCATACTTCACCAATCTGGTCTACTGCTGGACGTACGTTATGGCGAATAACAACCAACCAGACATTAAACTCCCGCGTGCGTGGAGTGAAAACATTGATTCAACCTCACCATTAAAGGACACCGCGGCAGACCAATTTCAATGTGTAACTAATGCTCCAATCTCCAGCAATGTTTAAAGGTGTCCTGCCCGCCGCAATCGCCCGTAGCTCTGATTTGTGTCTGAGCCGAGGAGCTCAGTGGATGCGGCCAGCGAGCCGATTTACGCGAAACACGTGCGCGACCTTAGCGCTGCAATGCCATCGACTTCGCTTTAAAAACAATAGTTAATTAGCAAAAAATAATTAATACCAATGCCCTGCTGGAGAAAGATGTTCAATCCCCTCCTTCCACTCCGAACTCCCCCTCCCTCTTCCCTAGCCCCTCCCTCCCACCTCCGTTGGTCGTGGAGGCTTGGCTGCCCAGAGTGCCCGCGACTAGTTTTGTTATCTACTTGTTACTAATTACGCTGATTGTAATAATAAACCCGGTGATTAACGCGCGCTCGTCGTGGCCACGGGATCCAATGTTCGATCGAAAAGTTGGAGGAGTGGAGCCGGGTCTCTGGCACAACACAGACTGAACAGGTGTGGGCCTGAACAACTGGAGAGCCTGAACTAGGTGTGGGCCTAACAAGTGGAGAATCTGAACCAGGTGTGGGCCTGAACGACTAGAGGGCCTGAACGACTGGAGAGCCTGAACCAGGTGTGAGCCTGAACGACTGGAGAGCCTGAACGACTGGAGAGCCTGAACGACTGGAGAGCCTGAACCAGGTGTGAGCCTGAACGACTGGAGAGCCTGAACGACTGGAGAGCCTGAACCAGGTGTGGGCCTGAACGACTGGAGAGCCTGAACCAGGTGTGGGCCTGAACGACTGGAGAGCCTGAACCAGGTGTGGGCCTGAACGACTGGAGAGCCTGAACCAGGTGAGGCCCTGAACGAGTGGAGAGCTGAGCCAGGTGAGGCCCTGAACGAGTGGAGAGCTGAGCCAGGTGAGGCCCTGAACGAGCAGAGAACCTGGATGGGTGGGGGAGCCTTGAACTGCTGTGTGTTGCGATGTAAGGAAGGTGGATGATAGTGGTGCAGCTATGGAGAGACCTCTCTCACGTTTATCCGGGGTCGCGAGCCTAAGCCGTATTGCGAGCGCCAGCTGACTCATAGCGTCGTGTGGTAACAGTGGTTCCACAAGTTCTCCAGCTTCGCCTATCTCAAGGGTGCTCAACCGACTGCACATCCAGGCTCGCTTGGACCAGGGAGGTCTGGTTTCCACGGATCACTAAGTGGCGCTCGCAGCCCACTAACATGTAACCCACCGGTTGAAAATGGCAGATCTAATCCACGGGTTAATATAATGTCAAGTCTACAGTGGTCCAGCACACCATGGGTGTGTTTTGAGGTATGTGTACACGGATCGATATGAGATTTGCGCTCAGTAAGTGTTCTCACGGGTTAACCGTGTCGAGCGTTCCTCCTCTCCGCTTCGCGACATTTCGCCTCCCACGTTGCGGGCATGATCAGGCTGATGGGAGAAGGAAGCGAGTGACGAGGACAGCTGCGTCACGTTGCTGTGTGCGAGTCGGTGGGGAACCCACGTGTGGAACCTCGGGCTTCTGATGAAGCTCTTTGAGAGCAAATCTCATACAATAAGTGGTCAATGGCGTCGTCAAAACTCTTTGCAAGAGTTCTCGGAATAGCCCATTAATCTTGCAACCCATCATCAAACAACACCATCTCAGGGGTGCGTGGGGGAGGGCATTTTAACAGGCGAGATGGCCACGTGACTCAGAGGTCGGAGGGCATTAAGTTGCTACCACCGGGAGCCTGGGTGTGAATCCGGGGGACGGCTGTGATTGCAGCGGATCCTCGTGTGCAGCGAACGCCCAATCACACACAGAGAACCCCCGTATAACTTCAACAAACCGTAGGGTCAAATGTTGTTAACGAGTAGCAGCACTTATTAAGACCAGCACAACGCCCATCACGCCTCTGTCTCTCCACCAGAGATGATTTACACTGCGCTAGATACTCATTTGAGGCAGAGTCAACCTAGTTAAAGCGCAGGACAGATTTAGAAAATGGTCACTGGTGTTGGTGGCCATGTACGTGTGGCGAACAGGGGTTTCTGGGTTGTAGTGTTGCGCGCTCACCGCTGCGCTAACACTCACCCCACTCGTACAATGACTGCCCCCCCCATCCCATACACACACACAATCAGCGATGCACTTAAGTATCATACGCAGTATGTTATTTACGCACATGCGTCATCATTATCAATGCCCGCTTAATCCTGCACAGGATCGCAGGGGGCTCGAGACTATCCAGGCAGACAGAGGGCACAAGGCGGGGCTATCCCCAGGATGTGACACCAGCACATCGCAGGGCACTGTTTGGAGCAATTTACTCAGCAAGACAAATAACTTAGGCAATAATTCTCGTAATAATTTATGATTAAAGCATTTGAGACTGAAAAATAAAAGGTAGATTGCCTCGTGACAAACGCTCTTTGTTGTTGAATATAAAAGGTGTTACTTCAAGTGGGGCTCAAGAGCTGTGCTTAAGGCCCTCTCTAGACGTCCTTCTTTCACGCAGGGAGATGCCCTACCAGCTGCAAGAGTTGCACATGGAAATGTTCTTAATCTTGAAACGTCATGCCGACTGGACAACTTTCAAAAACATTGCGAAACAATACTTTAACAAAAAATATATTTTTGCAGTCTCCGGGTGCCGGTTGGATGAATTTGCGCAGAGACTTAGACCCACGCTTCGCTTGATGCACCTGCGTTACCTGTGGCTTGGAGAGTGGGTGGCGAGGTACCGATGCGGTATCAGCATCCACGCCTTACAAAAAGAAAATCCTGCTTCAGGCTGTTTGATGACTCATTGATTCATTGGTCAATAATATCGTGATCTATGGGATGCGGTGCCTCGCTAATGTTGGCGTCGGTTAACGGCGTGGCTGCCTTCACCCTCATAGTCTCTCTGCAGTTTCCTCGCGCCTTTGAATCGTTTTCTCTTAGAACGACTGCGTTTGCCAACAAATACGCACTGCGTTTTACAAATTGTGCCCGTTGTACCAATGTAGGTTTGCTTATGGCTCGATGCATAGCTTTTTTGTTCGGGGCGGCCGTGTCGAGTGCTCCTTTGCGACTTCACGCCTCGAACATTGGACGCAAAACCTCGCGGAGGAGAGAACCCGCACACTCGTTACGGCTAACCAGGAGGAACAGCTGCGGAGAGCCATTCTCAGTTGTATTTTTATTATTGCCTACAGCAGTGTACCAATCGCAGAGCCTCAATTCATAGTTCTCTGAAACGCCGCCCGGCCTCACCGCTACATCTCTGTTTGGGCGCCCTCTCTGCGCCTGTCATTCTGTCACGAGTTTTGTCCTCTGATAGCCATTCCTCATGCCTACTTGCCCTGCCCCGTGTCCCACGGTATTAATGGTGCGCGCGTTCCCTCTGAATCCATATCTTCCTCCACTTGTCTCTTCGCATTACTTCCAAACAACGTCTTCTTTGTGTGATTTACAGCTTCTTTTTTTCTCTGTGTGTGTGTGTGTGCCAATTTCATTGCCGCGGATCATCTTTATGATCCGGATGTCAAATCCTGGCAGAGCGCGCAGCCCTCTCCTTGGGACACAATAGGAAATCCGCGCTGCGCATCACAACAGTTCACTGTTTTCACCGCGATGTAGTGGCGCGCCGTCGCAATGCGCGCTTCAACGAGGGCCCGCGTTTATTTTGAATTTCGCGTGACTTGACCCGGTTCGTTCGAGCGTTGCCCGCATCTGGTCCACGAGCTGTCCGTTAATGATGTACGTTTGCCACGCGGCGCGGACGTTTGAGAATCGCGGTTCCCCCCTTTCGCGACGTTTCGCCTCTCGCGTCGGAGGCATCTTCAGGAGGGCTGATGACCAGGCCTGGTGATGATCAGATCCTGTAGGAGAGAGCAGGAACACCTGATCTCTCCATACTAACATCTCGAGGCTTTGTCCCAGTTCTCTCCAGACTTGTCCGCAGGAATCTGTACCCCCACCACGTGTAGACCTGTCGTTGCTGGTTTGATCGTTTCTGCCTGGTCGCTCTTGCCCCATCTCCCTCTTTTTTGTTCTTTGCCTCGAGCACCCCTCTCTCCTGTCGCCATTCTCAGCCGGTGGATCGCGACCCATCAGTGGGCCGCGAGCGCCACCGAGTGGTCCACGCAGACCATAGTAGACAAGTGTACCAAGTGGTCCCTTAGACGCAAAAGGTTGGCTCTTCAACACTACAACGTAATATTTTTGGCTATTCAATGTGTGTCATGCAACGTAAGCAATATAACGAATGTATAAATCAACCTTATTAGTATGAAATACATTAAGAGCAGTCTTAAACAAATATGCCTGAAAGCCAATAAACAATGAGGTTGATGACTGCTTCCAATAGTCGCTCTTTTAGGATAGCGTGTCGATCGCTCCCCCTCTCTCCATCGCGACGTTTTGCCTCCCATTGCTTTTGGAAGCAATGATCATGCATCGAGCCGTGAGAAACCTACATCACAACAATGCTGGGGGTCAATTGAATGGGGGGGGTCACAAGACATCTGGACCACCCTGTATACCGGATGCAGATCTCTTACGTGTCCTTGTGTTTGCTCTGGTGAACAAAAACATATATTTAAAAAAATGTGATTTTTATTGCGTCGGAGGCCCACGCTGCGCCAGCCGTGCTG
>JAZEWT010000013.1:768103-781016 GCA_036362905.1 Mordacia mordax
CCCGGCCTCTCCCCCCCCCAGCACACTTTGGTTTATTTTGCTCCGAGATCGCTCGCCCATTCCGTCATGTCGCGAGCAAAGCAACGCGCGGCCTTTGCAATTTAATCAAGGGAGAGAGAGAGAGAGAGATTACCGTGAATGCGCATTATTTTCACCTCCGCGCCGCGCCGCGCCATCCGTCTTAGTCGCTCCTGATTGCATCCGAGGAGCCGCTATCAGCTCGGTGTCAGCGCGCCGAGCCAGCCCCGTATGTGGGCCCGCTCGCCTCGCAGATGGAAATAACAAAATATCATTTGCGGGTTGCGAGGTTGGCGCGGCGGGTGTTGCGGTGAATGGTAGCGATGTGGGGGGGGAGAGGCGGTTTGCTTGCGCGATATGTGGCGTAAAAGAAATAAATAAGCCGGCCAGCAAACAATTGCCAGCAAATAAAATATATAAAGAAATTACATCGGCGGAGAAGAGGGGAGAGCGAGAAAAAAAATCACGCATGTGATAAATCTTGCGTGATTGTGCGGCGCTCCCGTGGAAATTGCGGGAAGGCTGTAATGATCCTCATGATATGGAATTGAGTGCGAGCGTGGGCAAGGGTTTTGATTATTTCGGTATTTCTCAACCGTGCTACGGCAGGATCAAAATTCGGCGTAATGTGGTGCCGGTCCGCGCCGTAACCTGATTTGGTTAACGGTGATAAATATCCGCGATTGTCTGCGGCGCTCGTGAGCGCGCTGGGCCAAGGTAGGGCGATGACTGGGCGTACATTGTAAAGTGCAGTCACATTCACCGTGGCCTTTTGTATGTTACGCACACGTCTCGTTCTTCATCCGACCCCCGCCCGTTCAAGTCTCATAGCAGTCTGCCGGGAGAGTAATGAAACATGCGGCCCCAACGTATTGACACATTGTCAGCGGAATCGCTGAACTAAGTAGACGAGTAACTCGCGGGGAATATTGAATATCGCTAAACGCGTGTCCTTTATTTTATTACGAATTCTAGCGGCGCGTTGTTAACCGGGGTCGGTTATCGCGGTTATACTGCTCGCGACGGCGGTTAACAACGCGACGGCTTACAGGAGACAATATTGTAATCGTATATTATTTGTCTTTTAAGTATTATCTTGACCGATCCTGGTGCCTCTCTATACTAAGGGCACGGTTAGGTTGACGATAAAGTATGGTCAAACATTCCCCAACGGCCTTTTGGCGTTGGTCAGATGGAATCCCATATGCAGAGCTTGCGAGGTCACTGCGTATTTCCTACTGTAAGAATAAACTGCTGTGTAAGTGCCTCCGCTGTATAAGTACCTCCACATTTATTCAGCAGTCGATTGACAAATGGCTGCACATTTTTCTAACCATAATTATTTGATATTCTGCTCATACATTTCAACCAAAAGTAGCAAAATGAAACGCACCGACATCGCGAAGAGAAATACCTTTACAAAGTTTCGTTTTTCTTAAGAAGCTGCGAATTGACTTGGAGGGCAAGCCAAAGGTTTTAGATTGTTTACATGCTTTATTAACTTTAAAGGGGGATAAGAGGGGGAAGGAGGACGAGTACCACAAATTTCAGGGAAGGGGAGGGTGGAGGTCGGAGGGAATAGGGAAAGGAATATGAGGAACCCCTAGTGGGTCCCGCAAAGAAAATGATTGGACTGCAGAGCGAGGCACAAACTTTTAATCGAGTGATTAGTTGATCGCTTGCAATCGCTCGAGACACATATTGACCGTGGGCTGCATTGCAATGTTTAGTTGTCATCAGCACTTCTCTCGAGAAGCGTTAAACCGCCTGAACTCGAGTAGGCAGGGAATTCGGCAGGTGTCAAAAATGCTACCAGGAGCTAAAAACAACGAAAATGTTCAGCAACAATTTTTTAACACTCTTCGTGCCCTAATGAGGCTGTGAGTTGTCAATGTTATTAAGCTCTAAATATTTCATTAACTTTTATTAGGTCATTAGGTGTTAATTAAATGCAAGTGTTAGGGGATAATGACATGCAAATGTAAATTCAAATGTAGGTATTTAGCAATGATACAATTATTTACAGTATGCAAGATTTCCACCATTAACAGATAATGGCTTTTTCTCCGCAATTAGTCTACTTTTGGAGGTTTTCACCAATTAAAGAAAGTTTGACTTTCACAAAACATCACACGCATATCGGAATATTTAAACTAAGAGCGTTAGTCCGTCATTGAATTCTGACCTCTAGAGGTCAACCAATGCAGGCATCAATCTGTCTGCAGGGTTCAAAGGTTACTACTTATTTAGATAGAAAACTAAATAAAGTAAAAAAAAGCCAACATTTTTGTTCTTGATTTTAGAAAGCCACGAAAATCTCATAGAATTGAAAGAAAAATTAACCGCATTTACATCCACTGCCACGAGCAATGATCGCTTTCCAAAGCTGTCCTTTCAGAGCAGCCGTGTCGAATGCTCCTGTCTCCTTCACTTGACCGCGACTATCCCAAAAGAACAGCTCTGGAAAACAATTATCGGGCATCGAGCCGTGACAGCCCACATCAGTACATCACTACTTGTACGCAGCTGACAAGAAGCAGGACTTCTTAACATCCCGGAAAGACTCACAGATTTCCCAGGAGGGGCGGATGTCTCAACAAGAGCACGCGAATGGGGGGAGACCAGGACGGCTGGAAACTTCGAGCGGCAGGGTGGCACGCGATGTACTGCGCTACAAATCTCAAACATTCTTATCCTTCAAACAGAGCTTTGCAACAGCGCGGCGCGTACACGCGCTGCTTGGCACACAGTACCGACACGCAGCCATGCCGCATCCAGAGATCGTGGATTGGGAAACACGCGCGGGGCATGGATTCACATTGACGGAGGCACAGTGGGAAAACATTGCCGAAACGCCTGACCTATTTTTCGAAGGGCGGCCGGGGTTTGCACCGCTGGAGAATTGTTCAGTCGGGGGACTGGGGGAGGCTCTGGGTGGAGGAAGCGCGGGGGCGAGTGGAGGATGGGTTGCGCGAGTGATAGCGGTGGAATGGTGTGGGAGTTTTCAAAAGGGTCGAATGCCCCCTTCTTTCCTGTGCGAGGGAGTCGATCAGCTCACTTGTCCGAGCAATTGTGTGCGTGGATTTACCGTCTCCCGTGCATAGCGGGGGTGTTTGGGGAGCGGTGGCGCAGTGGTTAGAGCGCCGCGCGACAAACCCGGCCACCCGAGTTCGAATCCCGCTCATGGCCATCAACACCAGTGACGATTTTGTGACCTGGTATTGGGTCCACCCCTAGGTCAACTCGGCCACAAATGCTGCGGTGTGCAGACATCGCCGTTGGGGAGACAGCCGGCTGGGCGTTGTTTCCACCCCCCTGCCCCCTCGTCTGCGCTCTGGCCTTGATAGGCGCTACTCACTAACAGCACTTGACCCCACAGTCTGTTCAGGCTATACGGGGGATCTTTGTTTTTGGCGTTGAGACTCGAAGCTTGAGATTTGAGACAACGTAGAACGTTGACCTGACCCTGCTCTATGAGTGACACCCATCAACGGGCTTGAAATCCTATCGTGGGAAAAAAAATGTCAAAGAAAACCCGTAATAATACGTGGTTATTATTTGTTTGGTTATGCTATGTGTGTGAGAAATGTAATCTTCATCCAGCAGCGGAGAGACAAGGGCTAGTCATTGTAATGATTGTAATGATGTAGGGCTAGTCATTGTTTTAATTATATTATTATAATAAGGTAGAAACACACTGGAATACTTGGATTTCAATAAGGATTATAGCGTTAGTTATAATGACTATTATAGAAATCCATGTTATTTAAGCAAATATCTTTATGAGAATTTCATATCGCGACCCAATATATCAATGCTCACCGCAGGAAGGTTACCAGTTCGACTCCCGTCTCGGGTGCCTATCTGTGCGGGGTTCTCAGGTTTCCTTCTACAGGAGATATACATGCTGCCCAAGTTAATCATCCTAAGTAAATTGCCCGCGGTGACGTCTCATGTTGTCATTTGCTTACCCTTCCCGCTGGACAACTGTTGAAAAGAGCTCCTGCAAGTGCCGCAGTGTATTTTCTAAGCAAGCAACACGCTGCTTAAGCATACATATATAAGCGCATCCATTGTGTTTTCCAGTTGTCGTAATATTGTCAATGCTCTGCGCATAAAGAGTTTGTGTATCGCGCCTTTTCGCTTATTAACAACCGTAAAAATCACGTCACGTATTTGTTGTTTTGGTGACTGATACCTCAACAGGGCGGCACGGTGGCCCAGTGGCTAGCGCTGTAGCCTCACAGCAAGAAGGACCTTGGTTCGAATCTCGGCTCGGGTGCTGCTTTCTGTGTGGAGTTTGCGAGTTCTCTCCCCGTGCCCACGTGGGTTTTCGCCGGGCACTCCGGTTTCCTCCCACAGTCCAAAAAACATGTTGCTGCAGACGAAATTGCCCGCAGTGTCCGGTTATGGACTGGCGTCCCATAGTAAGTGCATCCTTTCCTTGCGCCCTGTGTCTGCCGGGATAGGCTCCGGCTCACCGCGACCCTGTCCCGGACTAAGCGGGTTCCGACAATGAGATGAAATACCTCGACACCGTTTACTCGTGGGATTTCAAAACAACCAAAAACACAGCTCTGTCGATGCACATTTTCATGGCTCGGTGTGAGAATTGCTCTCCAAAACTGTTATTTCGGGATGATCGTGTCGAACTATCTCCCCTCTCTCTCTCTCCCTCTGTGAGCTTCAGAACGGCTGAAGAAGCCCCCTAACGTGAAATATCACGAATGAACGCGTGGCAGCGATCGACGCGGCTATCCCGAGACAAGACGCTTGGAAAGCGAAAACGCCTCTGTCAACCAATGCGGCCCCTTGTTTAAGCGTTTCAATAGATCTCCACAAAGCCCCCACGTTGTTTAATGCCGGTGGATAGCAGTTACACGCGCCTGTAATGATATTCCCATGATGACCCGCGCCCGTTGTAGCTATTTTTTTTTAATAGCATATTTCATTTATAAGCCGTGTGCTCTCTCTGCAAAGCCGGTAATGCATCTTCGCTGTATTGTCTCTCCTATCTGTAATGGACTGCAACCTTATCACATCGCCAGGATGATGCAGCAAAGGGCGCATTGTATATCATGTGCTAGTCCTGGTAAATATTTAAACTATATCAATGAACGAATACATAAAAGCTCTCCAACTAGGTGTGTTTGCATATGGGTATGCACTGGTCATTGATAAAGCACCCTAACGCACCGGTGGGTATGTGAGCGTGTACAGCGGGATGTGGGGACGCATCTCATATAGTTTGGCCCAAAAATAATTGAACATTTATATTTAATCAGCTTTAAAGTGTGTCAATTATATATGGCTTATCCAGTACATGTAGATGACTGTAATTATGTTCCAGATGGTTTACACACGTTGAGCAGATATATTGGTGTGGGTTCCCACGGATCGATGTGCTTAGGGTCGCTTTTGGGATCGCTGTGTCGAGTGAAGGAGAGAGGAGCCACGCTCGACACGGACAACCCGATAGCGTAGCTGTTGAGAGCAATTCGCAACGAGGAGATATAGACGGTCTTCACTTGGGTGGGTGCAGGTGCGTGTCCAGTGGCTTTGTAAATCCACTGCTGGATGAGGGCCACCTCACTGACCATACTGCATCACGCTGCTCAGTGCGGGTTGGTGAAGGTTGTGGACCGTGGACGCGGCAGAACATGAGTGCAGCAGAATAATGGATGTCTCTGCACTAACCTCTCTTGGCCACCACATAGCCCCGTGGTCGAGAGCACCTGCTATACACAGTGGCCAATGATTCCAATGACTCTCCAGGCTGTGTCTGCTTAGCTTACCAAGGTCTGACGAGATCTTAAAACAAATATTCCGAAACGCCTGATGATGCCACCAACGTCTGAGACGAAACGTCGCGGGCACAATTCTCAGTAAATCAAGGAGAGTTGTATTTGTGTGTATCTGGACCATCAATTCGCCTCCGTTCAGAACAGTGTTTCATCCTAAGCTGCTTAAGCCAGCATTCCATAATAACGTCTTAGCAGAGATGGCTCAATGTCCTGTTCCAGATACCACTCAGCCATCTCACAACGCTGGGAAGACTTTTGGAGTAATCACCAAGGATAGAGAGATATTTATTACCACGGCAGTAAGTAAATAGTGAGCTCGCAAGCTGTAGGTGCGGGATTCCTGCGACACAACAAACGTTTCTTCTGATCGATGCAACGCATTTAACCAAGGGACACATTTAAACAACGCACAGCAACGAGGCTCGCAGCAATAGCGCAGTCAGACTGCCCACGACCCAGCTAAAGATGATGTTAATTGCATACGGACGTGCTAATCCATAGGCGAGCAATTAACTTGAGCTAAGACTGAAGTCCGCCTCCCAATGACCTGAGGATTTGCTTGGAAACTCAATAAAGCTGGTTACCCGTTCTCTGTGCTGCCGCGTGGCTATATCTAGCTCTGCGTGTCCGCTGTATTCCCCCGCACGCTTCTCGGCCTCCTCATGACATGCACACACCACTCTCGGGGGGATGCGGGAAGACCCGGCTCCAAATTCCAGAGGTGGCAAATTGTTTTGCGTCCATGACCAACCGAGTCTCTCTGGGACACGGCATTGATTGCATATAAATTCAATCTTCCCGGCTCGTGTGATTGCTGGTGGAAGGGCTTCAACTGTAAAGATCTTCTCTGAGAGGGAGATGTTTGGCTCAATAAATAATATAAGAATAATAGCTATTTCGATTTTGAACGTGTGGTACGAATCATTCAAATTTGATGAGAGAATGACTCAGACGTGCGAGGTGACTGTGTGGGGGGTTGGGGGGAGAAGCGAGAGTCCAGCCAGCGCCAACTTGCCAGACACTGCGTCCTCTACGTTACGATGTTACCGACCAATCAATGAATCGGTGTCTCGTAGTTTTTGGAGGAAACCGGAGAACACCGAGGAAACCCACCAACAACAGGGGAGAACACACAAACTCCACTGAGTCGGGCGTCTGCGGTGGGAATCGAACCGCCTCTGGCTGGACTTTCTGTGCTGTGCAGATGTTACTACTGCGCCACCGTGTCGCTGGGCAGATATCTCTGAGCATGTCCGAGTACCCACACTTTACCCCACCGCATGTGAGGCTCTGATCGAATAACTGTGATGTAACCAGTTCTATTGCAGGGGTTTAGCGATTACCTTTCTCGTTGTGTCAACTAGTGTCTAATATAGTTTATTGAATGCTATACTTTACAATTCGTCATTCATGAAAACATAACAAAATAGTACGTTCCTTTATCTTACTGCATTTCACTCTGTTCTCTTCTTCGCTAGAGCTTAATTAGACACAAGTATCGTCGATGATGATCATCCCGACATTGCATGTACTGGTTCTGTGCTTTTCTGTATTTATAGTTGCTGTTGACAATATTAATTGAACTATTTACAACAAAAATACGTATTTACGTGGAGCGTCTCTGCCAGGAGATGCAAAACGTGCGGGAGATACAAAGGGATGCGGGACCTGTAGCAGATGCAGGAGATGCAGGAGATGGAGAAGAACGGGATGCAGGTGACATGAGATGCCATTTGGATAGACGACGGTGGATCGACACTTGACACGGTGTGTGCCTCGGCAGTGGCTCTGCGCGTGGCTCGGCGCGTGGCTCGCCGCGTGGCTCTGCAGTGGCTCGCCACCTGGCTCGCCGCGTGGCTCTGCAGTGGCTCGCCGCGTGGCTCTGCAGTGGCTCGCCGCGTGGCTCTGCAGTGGCTCTGCAGTGGCTCGCCGCGTGGCTCTGCAGTGGCTCGCCGCGTGGCTCTGCAGTGGCTCTGCAGTGACTCGCCGCGTGCTGTGGCCTCGCGTCCCGTCGCGATCCCGCACATCAGCATCAGACAGCGGCTTCTCAGCCTAACGATCGCTCCGTCCGAGAAGATTAATTAGCGAGCCGCGCGCGAGCGGGCGGCATAAGCGCCTCTCGTTAATAAGGCGTGATTTATTTGTCTTTGTTTATCACGAGTCGCTTGTTTATTTATTTCCTAAAGCTCCTCGGCGCTAAGACGCGCGCTCGGCCAAGTTCGCGCCCAGGGAGCGGGAGGGCCTTGCACGGGGTGGAAGCCGGGCCCTGCTCAGAGTTCTCGGGGCGGGAGAATTGGTTTCCACTCCAAGATCGATTTCTCCTTCGTATACTGAGTAAGACTGCTGGGTCGCGGTGAGCCGGAGCTCATCCCGGCAGACACAGGGCCGCGAGGCAGTGTTTATATCCTGCGGTCAGTTCTCGTAAGGCACCGGGGTGAAATAGAGTTCGGCTTAGTGAATCCAGGCAACATCAGCAGGAGCAGCGTGTCTGTGTTTTTGGAGTATGGAGGGATGATTCGAAAGGCTTATCGTTGGTTGGGTTACCTGCGGCTTAAGTTCGAGTCCCGGTCGTGACAAACATCAGCGGTGGGTGAAATCCCATGCGTTCCACCGGCGCCTCGTCCTTCTTCACCAGGTCACAGCGATCAGCACGGGGAGATATGGTCAAACAACCCCCATGACCAATGGAAGCTCGGGAGAAGTCTTCATCCAGGATTCAGTTCACAGTGATGACCTCTGCTGTGCTCACAGTGCAGCAGAGGAGGAGGCGGCGGCGAGACCTCCATCCACTAGGCCTGCACGTGTGTCATCTGCCGAGTGTTGCTCGGGTTGACGAAGGGCTTTAAATTATTCGTTCGTTACCAAAATCTCATCTCATTGTCAGAAACCGCTTAGTCCCATATGGGGTTGCGGTAAGCCGGAGCCTATCCCGGCACATACAGGGCGCAAGGCAGGGATATACTCACGATGGGGCGCCAGTCCATCACCGGGCATTGCGGGCGATTTAGTCTGCAAGCCAATTAACCTATGCAGCAGCATGTTTTTGGACTGTGGGAGGAAACCGAAATACCCGGCGAAAACCCACGTGGACACGGGGAGAACATGCAAACTCCACGCAGAAAGGCACCCGAGCCGAGATTCGAACCCGGGATCTTCTTGCTGTGAGGAGGCGACAGCGCTACCTACTGGGCCACCGTGCCGCCCAAATGTATTTCTTAAAATTGTGATTTTACCAGATTTCATCCGCGGTAAATGTATAAATCACAGCTGTATTATACTGCGTGCGCTATACGTAATAGATTATGATTACCAGCAGAATACCCGCTCTACGGGCAATCTCACAAGCGTGAACAGTAACGCCTTCCTCTGACGTGTTATGTTGATGACGTTTTTGCTGACCTGGATTTCTTCCTGATGTCCGTTTTGCTGTTTGTCTGAAGCTGTCGAAGTTTATTGATTTGAGTGAGAAGTAAGAAGAAGCCTTGGCATTGCGCTGATTTGCACTTCAGAATTATTCAAGCCCGGTGCCCTCTGTGGGAACAGAGAGATCTCCCCTACAGGCTGTAGGGTCAGTGCCAATGCGAGCCACTACGAAGGCCGACATGGCATAAGAGGAGGGACTGGTTGATAAGACCGTCACTGGTGTTGACTGTAAGCGGGAATTGAACTGGGGGTTTGTGTTCGTTCTAACCCCTGAGCTACAGCTAATATTAACCCCTGCTCCAGTATGTATTGATTATTATACACCATGTACTGATGCTGTGTCTCACGGCTGATGAGAATTGCTCTCAATAGCCGTTATTTCGGGAGAGCCGTGTCGAGTATTCCTTATACCCTTCGCGATGTTTCACCCCCCACCCTGTAGATTGGAAGCATAATGCCTAATTGCAAATTATCGCAATTAGATTTCCGTAGCTCAGATCGATATCCTGTGAAGTTCCTTCCACCACGTGGTTATTCACCGTTAATCGCCGCCCCCCACTGCACCCACCACTACCTAACAGACTGTGAGATCGAGTCCTCATATGGAGCATCTATGGAACCCTGCACGGAACACGACGGGGTGGGGGTTCGTCTTCGAGAGTGGCGATTTGTACGCACCGCACCAGGTGCTATTTTGAGGCTGAGTCGACCGCGCGGTTGCTCGCGACCGATTCCCAAAGCCGTCACTGGTGTTACCGCGAACTCGGGCGGCCGGGTTCGTAGCGCAACGCGGCCACCGCTGCGCCACCGCCAGCAGCCCCCCACGGCACACAGCTCCCTCCGCCATCCCCCACCACCCGAGGCGCTTGAGCAATTGCATTAACGTTATGGGCCGCGCGTTATTCCACACAGCGGAGCAGTGTTCACAACAGGCGAGCGCACTCCGACAGCTTTCGAAAAAAAAAAGTCCCCTTTGAAGGTAAGCACTCAGAAGCGAATTAGCTTTTAAGCGTATTAATGCATTGCGTTACCTTCCCCCATCATTCCTCGCGACGTTCGGGAAACGTTCGGAAGTCCAAACGCACCGCCACAAGAAATGCAATTCCCTTCGCCAGAAGTCTGACCTCACCATCCTTCTCGCTCTCATCAAAGCTTGGCCGCGCGCTCTTTTCTTTACAGTAAACTCGAGGCCCTCATTACAAGCATTACCGCGAGTGTTTGGGTTTTCGAAGCGCGCCTCTCAGCCAAAACACGCCGCGTGTCAGCCATATATAATTCAAGGCGCTCAACAGGGCTGAGCCTCAATAAATGGTGCAAGTCAGCATAAAAAGGTGCTTTCATTTTGTCAGCCAGAAAAACCTTTCCTCTTTTTTTTCCTCCCCGTTGCACTCGCGAGTGTCAGAGGTTGCGCTTAAGCAACGGAGAAACGCCTCGCACGGCACTGCCCCGACTGCTCGACTTGTGACAGGAGCAACACGGCAATCAGCAATATGACTGAGCACTGGAAAAGGTGCAGCCCTGCAGTGACTGGCTGACGACACTGCTGGCAGAAGAATGGATTGCACGGTGGCGTCAGAGTAGCGCTGCTGCCACCTCACTGCCAGACTTTTATGAGTTCGATTCCCGGCTCGGGTGTGTTTATGTGTGGAGTTTGCGTGTTCTCTCCTCGTGTCCACGTGGGTTCTCGCCTGGGTATTCTGGTCTCCTCCAACAGGCTGAAGTCATGCTGCCCAGGTTTATTGGCCTGCTGATTAAATAGCCCCTGGTTCCCTGAGATGGTGTAACTTGTTTACCCCTCTCTGCTGGACAACTGTTAAAAAGAGCTACACAACTCAACAGTTCTTTCCAGCTTTAGTCCAAACTGCCTGACCAAAGACTCATCTACTAGAGGAAGCTCAAAAGATCTCTCTCTAAGCTGGTGTTTTCCACCTCCTTTTCCATACTGACGAGAAATCTCATCTCATCATCGTGGTGAGCCGGAGCCTATCCCGGCAGACACAGGGCGCAAGGCAGGGATATACTCACGATGGAGTGCCAGTCCATCACTGGGCATTGCGGGCAATTTAGTCTGCAAGCCAATTAACCTATGCAGCAGCATGTTTTTTTGGACTGTGGGAGGAAACCTGAGTGCCCGGCGAAAACCCACGCGGACACGGGGAGAGAACTCGGAAACTCCACGGAAAGGCACCCGAGCCGAGAATCGAACCTGGGATCTTCTTGCTGTGACGAGGCGACAGCGCTACCCACTGGGCCACCGTGCCGCCTGAACGGAACAAATGTAAATGGCAAATGTGGCGTGCTGGCCGCTACTACCATTGTGGCGACATTGCCACCAAACCCCGCTTGTAATTCACATTCATCAGGGCACACGGCCCTCTTCGTCTGCCCGTGCCCTTTTCTGGATGTGGATTTTTGGTGCATGGCAGCGCCTCGATTCATCGATTGAGATTGATTGTCATGCCCGTGATGCACGCGTGGAATCGTGCGCGCAGGAGTCAATTGTTTATATCACGCGGTAACGTTTCGAGGGCGGCACGGTGGCCCAGTGGGTAGCGCTGTCGCCTCACAGCAAGAAGGTCCCGGGTTCGAATCTCGGCTCCGGTGCCTTTCCGTGCGGATGTTGGCATGTTCTCCCCGTGTCCGCGTGGGTTTTCGCCGGGCACTGCAGTTTCCTCCCACAATCCACAAAACATGCTGCCGCATTGGTTAATTGGCTTGCAGACTAAATTGCCCGCGGTGCCCGGTGATGGACTGGCGCCCCATCGTGGGTATATCCCTGCCTTGCGCCCTGTGTCTGCCGGGATAGGCTCTGGTTCACTGTGACCCTGTACGGGACTAAGCGTTTTCTGACGATGAGATGAGGTGACGTTACGTCGGGGACGATTTGATGAAAGATCCCATGCAGACGCAAAGAGCAAGGTAAGATGGTGCTGAAGCGCGGCAGCGAACTTAAGGATGTACTTTGAAACGTGGTGAATAAATATATTGAAGGCAGTCGCGCTAAATAATAAAATAAAGTTTTCCTAACTGGCTGGGTAGCACGCGGAACGGGGAGTCCACGGTGGTGAAAGTTGAACACTATTTCAGCTTTAAATTCCCACTTTTATACCAGAGTACCATCAACGCTCTTAAGCACTCTTCCTCCTTAGTCCGAGAAGAACGCGTTCCATGCTCGGAACTGCATGGCGGTTGTGCTCTCACAGTGATTTGAATCACCGAGCGGTGAAATAATCGAGCAACTGTGAATGGCACCTCGGGGATTATGGGTGTTGATGACCGCGGTGACTCGTGATGCCGATTTCTACCGTCGCTGATGCGTGCGACTGAACGGGCGCGAAACCGTTGCGCAGGCCGAGAATTTCCCTGCGTGGCTGCTCTTTCGGGATGGCTCTGTCCAGTTGTTCCTCCTCGCTCCCAAGCGACGTTTCGCCTCCCACGTTGGAGGCATCATCATGCGCGTGTCCGACGTTTCGGCTCGGTGTACCGTAGGAGAGCATCAACACCAGCGCACGGTCGCACGCATCGTGATCCCAAGCAGATCACGGGCGGCTCGATGGGCAAACAACAATGAAACGAGGTGGCGACGTTCATTACGGGCTTCTTGGCACCAAATCGCCTCCCCTTTCCGACAAGCGGGCGGATTTGGTGAACGTGAGCCACGTGGAGGC
>JAZEWT010000013.1:787605-798860 GCA_036362905.1 Mordacia mordax
ATCGTGGCGGTTTAGGTAGCCGCTCATCTAGCAGTGGATTGCCCCTGGCGGATGGTAATGCACGCAATGAGTCGTGGCTGCAACGATGATGGCATCAATAATATTTCGTGAAATTTGAGTTTGTGGTTTGGTTGGCAGTTGTCTGGGGTTTTTTTTTTTGGACGAAACTCCTATTTACGCGAATACTCGTTCACCGAACTCGCCTTTGCAATCAATTCTGCGCTCGTGAAAAAAAAAAACACTCAGAAATGATGGATGCCATAGAGCGGCTCTTTACGAATCTCCGAGAGCCGCCTCTACTTCTGAGGATGATGTCAGCTTGAACTTCTTGGCCGTGTCACGGTGGTGAACGTGTGAGCACAGACTCTCCTCCTCTTCACTGTGACTTCATAAGTCACCGCGCTGACACGCTCTGGGTCCTGGGATGTTCCTTGGCAGTGATTGCCAGCGCTGTGCGGGCCGCATGTTAAAGCGTCGTTGCGACATCATCGTACCGATGTAGGTCTGTCACTGAATATGGATGAGAATTGCTCTCCGCGGTCTCTTCTTTCGGGATGGCCGTGTCGAGTGTTCCTTCTCGCTTATTCAGAAAGAGAGTGGCCCTTCGCTCGCCTTCCATCCCGAAGGAGAGAGAATGAACACTCGACACGGCTATCCCGATAGAAAGGCTATGGAGAGCAATTCTCAACTCATATTCAATAGCCGCATCATCATGAGCAGCAGCTATGATCAATCTGCTGCTGGATAAAGACCCCCCCCCCCCAAGCCACTGGCATCTCTTGATAACACATCATGGCACGGTGGCACGGTGGCTCAGTGGGTAGCGCTGTCGCCTCACAGCAAGAAGGACCCGGGTTCCAACCTCGGCTCGGGTGCCTTTCTGTGTGGAGTTTGCATGTTCTCTCCATGTCCGCGTGGCTTTTCACCGGGCACTCCGATTTCCTCACACAGTCAAAAAAACATGCTGCTGCATATGTTGATTGGCTCGCAGACTAAATTGCCCGCTGTGCCCGGTGAGGGACTGGCGTCCCTTCCTCGGTATATCCATGCCTTGCGCCCTGTGTCTTCCGGGATAGGCTCTGGCTCACCGCGACCCTGTACGGGGCTAAGCGGTTTCTGACAATGAGATGAGACATTGCAGTGATTGAGTGGACACCCGAACACGAGCTGATTTCGTTGCTCCATCTCCACGGTCGATGGCCTCTGCTACACGTCACATCCTTCGAATGTCACTTCGGTCGTGTGCTCTTGAGCACCCGATTTGCCCACAGGAACTTTCTTCGCCGGTGCGGGGTCAAACAATCTTTATTCTCCCGATGAATGAGACGGGGAGGTGAACCGTGCGGGTGGGGGTTTGAAGGAGCTCTGTGGAGGTTGGGTGTCCTCGTGGGTTTCCAAGTCGGGCGGGCGGGCGGGCGGACGGGCGGGTGGGGGGAGGCGTGAAGGAGGTGGGTGGAGGAGATGGTGGGGAGATGGTAGACGGCGGGGCGGGTGGGGAGAGGACACGCATTAGAGATACAAAGACAGGCGGAACTATGGGGACAATCTCTAGACATCTAGAAGAGGCCATTTATCATGCCGGTGTCAGGTTCAATTGTCTCCCGGCACGTCCGTGCCACCCCATCCCATTCCGTCGTTTTGGCGCAATTGCGCAAGGTGTAGATTGCAAATGTCTGTGCGTCCTTGTATTCCGCGTGTAACCTTCCATGGAGCTGCCACGCTCTCATAAACATGCAGAGACGGGTCGGCTCGCCGTGACTGCTGCTGTCGCTGGTGCGTCGGAGGCAGCATACGCGCGAACATTATACTTCATCGTTTGAGAGGCCGGAGGAACGCGTATATTTTTATAAGAAATTATACAGCGGCCGGAAACTGAAAGGGCGAGAGAGGGGAGAGAGAGAGAAATGAATGCACATGTGTTGCTTTAGTTGTTTACAGGACATTATGTGAAATTTAAAAAGAGCCTGTAAATTTGTAAGCATAGAGAGTAAGACTTGTCGTTTTTTTTTCCCGAAACAGTAGGCTGGAAATAAGCGTTCTTTTATTTTGGCACCGTAATCTAATCACGGATATTAGAAAGGTCGGCAAAAAAACCCAGGATGCGGTGTGTTTTAGGTGTGTGTGTGTGTGTCTTGAAAAACCCCAAGCGAATTCTGGAAAAGCCATTGTAATTGCTTGCGTGTGAATAGGAAGGTCTCAAAAAGAGCTTCTCCATTTCGGCTTCCTTACTCGGCACTAGAAGGCTGGCCTAACGATTAAATGACTGAATGATAGATGGTTTGAATGAATGGATGCCCAAATGAGTGACCGATTGGATAATTGGATAGGCCTGATGCAAATGCCACGAGGACAATCTATAATCCATTCGTGCATAGCTAATGACACGTCTGTTTAATATTAATTTAGGGGGCAGGTACCGAATAGCTTAAACGTTTTTTTTCCCTTTTCCTCCGTCTTCATGTTATTAATGTCGAACACGGCTGTGGGAGCTTTGCCGAGAGGGCTTTGACTTGCCACGTTGTGGAAATTGTGGCATTTACCGAGGCTGTATTTGATAGCTAATGTAAAGCCCCTCTTCAGTGTTACGGTACAAGGGGTGGCGCAACTGTACAATTACGTAACGCGACAGGCGAAGAGACGCGAGCCATACATCATGCTTGGCAGTGCACATTCTAAATGTACGTTGTGTTTTCGAGCCATGCGATATATTTTAGTAGGACGCATGCAACACGCACGTATTTATCACGGCTGATTAAAGCGAGTCAACGTGATTTAAGCGGGCTGCAGATGCAGTTAAATTTGTTCCAAAAAAACAAACACGAGCCGATTAATTTCACATTTCATCCCCAGACCATCGCGGAAAAGCTCTTTTTATAACGGCAAAACAATTATAATTAATTACAAGCCGTCTTATGCAATGCACGCGGCTGACAATTGTAATTAATTGCCGGGCATATGCCGCCATCTATCTCTCTCATTAAGGGACCTGCCACGTTAATTTACATCACGAGTCGTGAAATTATTTTGCCAAAGCTAAGAAGACGCAAGCTGTGGTCAATTAAAAAAAGAGAGTTTTGCATCTCGTGCTTTTGTCTTTATTGTTTCAGCTCTGATAGATGAGTTCGCGGGGTCATTAAAGCGTTCCTTTCTGTAAACACCGCGTCCCATTGCACTCTGCCCCGCGGAGTTGTGCACGCGTGCTCATTCCACTGTTGGATGAATGCTTCTCGCTGATGATGACGGGTGCATTACCAGCTTAGTCGCTGGCTGCAGCTTGCGCGCGACCTTTGATGTCCGTCGCTCCATCTCCACTTGGGTTGCGACCCCTTTGTGCGTGCGGTGTGAGTAGGTTTTGACACGAGGCGCACGATAGGCATGCGTGGTCGTAAACCCGCACCTGGCCGTCTTTGTCTTCCCAGTGCTGATGCGTGCGCATCGCATCACGGGTACGTATTGAAGGTTGAGTTGACCTAGTGGGGGATTAGGACCGTCGTTTGCGTTCGTATTTTTCAGCACTCGCTTGATCCTGCATAGGGTCCTGCGGGCGTGAAGCCTCTCTCAGCAATCACAGGTCGCAAGGCAGCGCTATACCCAGGATGGGACGCCAGTCTACCGGCAGGACAATGGGGGAAATTAAGTCACGCCAAATAACCTGGGCATCGTGTCTTTTTGGGCGGTTGGAGGAGACGCGGTCACGGGTTGAACACGCAAACTCCACACAGATATGCGCCACCGCCTAGAATCGAACCCAGGCTTGCTCGGGGTCGCGGTGGTGACATCCACTTGTGTCAGTCATCACTTGTAATCGACGCGGGGTGCGAAGAGCTCGCTTACAGCTCCTGCCGGAACAGCAGGTAAGGGGCTACTTTGGGGACTTTTGCCTTTGGTGTGTTCGCCCGCTCAGACAGTTACGAGCTTTGCTCACTGGATGCTCGTTGCGAAGTCTACGGAAGCGTCTTGCGCAAGTGCCTGCGTTTTTATGACGTGTGAGTGACGCTGGATCCCCTGTTAACCCTTTAACAGGGTACACGTGTCCCGGGCTCGCGGCGCAGTTTTAAACGCAGCAGTCGTGTTTACGATCTGCGTCATGGCCAGAGATGCACAAACTCGATCAACAAACTGTTTTTTGTAATGATGTAGGTTTTCACGGCTCGATGCAGGATGATTGCTTCGAAAAGCTGCTCTCTCGGGACAGCCGCGTCGATCGCTCCCCCTCTCCTCGCGACGTTTCGCCTCGCACGTTAGAAGCGTCCTCTAACGTGCGAGGCGATACTGCGCCAGAGGATGCCTCTAACGTGCGAGGCGAAACGTCGAGAGGAGAGGGAGAGCGCTCGACGCGGCTGTCCCGAGAGAGCAGCTTTTCGAAGCAATCATCGATTTGTTTTTTGTTTTGGAAGCCCAATTTTTCTGTTTCACCGCCGCGCACAAACAGGTTGGCATTAGGGCTCTGGGGCGTAGAGATGATGAGCAGCGCAGTACAGCAAGCTCTGCGGCAGTTCTCTGCTTCGATCATCATCCACTACTGTGGTTCTCACTTTTATCAGCCCGTACTGGGTTAGCGTGGTGAAGTATGGACAGATCAACCCCACGACCGGCACAGCGTGTGGGAAACCGTCATCTCCATATGATTAACCGAGTGTTTTGTTCTGTATGATGTCCGCACTGAGGGTACCCAGTTATAACCGTTCATAACTGCACATTTTAGCCGGACAACATCAATGCTTTAATGTCATATTTCAGTTTTACTTCCCGCTTATTTGTTAACGCCGCTAAAACTTTAACACAATTTCAGCTTGAGTAAGATCAGCCTTCATAAAGAGTTTCATACCACCGTCCAAACACACGCTGCTGTCTGAGTTAATTGGCCTGCTGAGTAAACTGTCTCCAGTACCTTCCGAAGTACTGGCGTCACATTAGGGGTATAGCCCTGCCTTGCACCCTCTGTCTAACGGGATAGGCTCCAGCCCTCCGTGACTCTGAATAGGATTTTATGGGTATCGATAATGCTGGGGAACCCTCATAGAGCACTTTTCTGCCGTCATTCTAACGTTAGAAGAACGTGTTACACGCGTGGAACAAAATCGCCTGTAGGGCGGATACTGTGTGAGTAGTAAGATTAATAATACACATTTATATATTCGTTACACCATGTATATTGAAAAATCCAGGACATTTCTACTGGGTGACTAAGCAGATCTATAGAAAGCACTTGGTGTCAATTGGCAAATCGTTTCTTATCAAGCGTTTCTTCACAAGAATTGTTCATGGAAGGTATGTCATCAGTTTTTCAATCGACTACTGGATGAAGGCTTCGCTATGCTTGATTGCTTACGGAGCTAGTGTTGCCATACTTCACCACGCAGGTCAGTGTGAGGTGGTGAAATGAGACGCGAAAGCCCAAGATCACCTCTAATATCGCTCATACTCGGTGTGCATTAACCAGGAAATCAAACGATTAAAATCTCATCCCATCTCATTGTCAGAAACCGCTTAGTCCTGTACAGGGTCGCGGTGAGCTGGAGCCTATGCCGGCAGATACAGGGCGCAAGGCAGAGATGTACCCACGATGGGACATCACTGGACACTGCGGGCAATTTAGTCTGCAAGCCAATTAACCTGTGCAGCAGCATGTTTTTTTTTTACTGTGGGAGGAGACCGGAGTGCCCGGTGAAAACCCACGCGGACACGGGGAGAGAACATGTAAACTCCACACAGTAAGGTACCCGAGCCGAGATTCGAACCCGGAACCTTCTTGCTGTGAGGCGACAGCGCTACCCACTGGGCCACTGTGCCACCCAACTATTAAAATACACTCCGCAATGTGCGTTTTTGAGGTTGCCTGCGTTTGAATTTGTGTGTGTGCGCGCGCAAAACAATAACGCCTTTTTACTCCTCATTGAGACCGTGTGATGGGCAGTTCTTCTCATTAATTCCATTAATTAGGGTCTGGCATATGGGAGCACACACTGGATTTCCCAGAGAAAACTGTAACACAGAAAGCTCCGCGCAGATACATTTCAAAATCTCTTGCTGTACGCGGTGTTGGGCCCTCTCCTCCCAACAACATTGGGTATGGCCAGGGGTGGGGAATGGGGCGTGGAGGAGGAACACACGGGAACGCCATTTTCCAGATCAAAATCCCAGAGGGAACGCTGTTCCGAGAGTGAATTGATCAGGTATCTGACATTTCCGATATTCTAACAGCGGTGATTGTTGACTGTTCTTACTGTATGTATGTCACCATACCGTACCACAATACTGTAGGATTTATAACTGATATTAAATGCATTTTTGCGTTTCAAGATTAGTTATTAAGTGGCAGCTATAGTTTATCTACATCCTCATTAATAAATCGTCTAATATATGCATTAAAACACTTATGCGACCTTTGAGGGTACGATTGAGAGTTATGTTTGGCTTTGATGGCCTTAAAATGCATGATTATTTTACCTCTCATCAGCAATGGAAATGCAGGACATGCGTTCCATGATCCCAGAATTTTCGTTTCCCAGAGTTATAACCAGGCGCCAAACCTGCTAAGCTTTGGAAGGCTGACGATACTGGGCACGTTCATAGTGCGTGGATTGTTTTAAAATCCTGTGGTGTGCTGTCTGTCTGAAAGGGGGAGCGCGTTTGATTGTTGAAGTTCAGATGAAATAAGAGGCACACACAAAAAAATCGGTGTTCTTACAGTGGCGCAATATCCTTTGCTTGCTCATTCAGCAACGTGACACGGATGATGAGCGCAGTGTCCCAGGCGTGTCCGCGTGTAGTGGGGCGCGGTGGCTCCGTGGTTAGCGAGCAGGGCTACAAATCTGGCGAGCCGAGTTCACTCACTGCCAACACTAGCGGCGATTTTCTGAACCGGTTTTGGACCGCCCCCAGGTCGACTCAGCCTCAAATGACGCAATGTGCAAATATTGTCATTAGGAAGACAAAGGCGGCCGACCTTCTTGGGTGCCGTGTGGACCTTCATGGGTGCTCGCTAAGGGAACGTCACCCTGCAGCCTCTCAAGGCTATGGGATGGCGCCTTTGGCTTTGAGTCGCGTCCTACACGTGCGCGCGTCTGCCTTCCGAAGCTCTTGAAGTGGGGAGCGGTGGAACGCAGCCTCCCGAGCTCGATTTCTGCTCAATCGGTCCTCCCCTAGGTCGACTCGGCCGCGAATGAGTCCCTGCTGCGCCGTGTCAACATCGCTTCTGGGCAGACAAAGGCAAGCCGGGCGTGGCGCTGGCAAGCGACGTCTTCGCGTGCTATGCAATCTTCATAGGTGCTCGCTGACACCACTTGACCTTACAGTTTGTCAAGGCTCTACGGGGAGGGCGGGACAGGGGGCATCTTTATCTGTGCGCGTGTGCGTGCCATGGCCACACGCGCAAACATGGAGCTTCCGCGCCATCAATCAGTCCCTTTATTTAAAGGCACGAGTGAGACCCTTATCCGGGAGCAAACATTTCGTCGGCGCGTCGCGAAGCGAGAGGGCGGTTTCACGGGGTCCGTCGGGGCTCCTGGAGGCGTCGCCTCGGTTCAGGGTCAGCTCGGGAAACGCGGTGCGCGCCGACAGCTGTTGGTGTAGAACTCCTGGCACGTGCTCACGGCACGGCCCCGCGGAAGCGTGGCACGCGTCTGACCTAGGAGCGACTACAGGGGCGCAACCGGTGGCGCTGTTGCCTCCGCAGCAACAGCATCCGGGTTCGATCGCGGGCCCGGGTGCCGCTCTGCAAGTGCCGCTCGCGCGATCTTTCCCCGTGTCCGCGTGGGGTTTCGGGGGTTACTCCGGTTGCTTCCCATAGTCCAAAAAATAACCCACGCTGCTGCGGCTGTTGCCTCGGTTAATTTTATTCTTGATTAATTAAATTGCCCCCGATGACAAGCGGTGGACTGACCTCCCGTCCTGAGTACGGTGGTGCTGCGCGCACTCTGTCTGCCAGGGTAGGTTCTTGAACATCACGACCCCTCTACAAGTTTAACCTCCGAGTAAAACCAATGTTGATGTTCCGTCCGACTGAGAGTTCTCCTATCAACATGTCGGTGCAGGCAGAATAGCTTTCTTGCATGGGTGACGGTTCTTGGTGTTGGTGGAGCGAGGATCTGATGTTGCAGTGACGCAGTGTCTGGGTACATTTTGTCAGCGGCTTAACTCGCGGCTCCCTTCTCCAATGCGAAAAGTAGGGACGGGTAAATTGATGCCACATGTAAGGCACGTTGACCAGCTCGGTCTTAGCGTTGCGCTAACAGATTTATTGACGGGTGCACGTGCATTGGTTTGCCTTCATGCTCTTCGCGGTGTTATTTTGTTTGAAATGTTTCTGCGAGCCGAGCGAAATATCAAACGGCATCGGTAAGCGCCACCACATCTGGAGGTCAGTGTTTTCGTAAAAAAAAAAGCAAAACCGCAAAAGAATCCGCGGTTGGTGTGTTATCCTTCGTCGCTGTGAATTTAACTTTTATTGCTGTACAACAAACACGCGATCGCCGTGACTTGCGGGGAGGACAACAGCTCCGTCGACGCGATGGCCGCTTTTTAAAAAGCAATCAATAGAAGGGCCAAGTGAAATATCGCTGAAGAAATAAAGATCTTAATGCGTGGGTCACCGTTCCTTTTGTTGCGGCCTGTGAGTGCATGTGGCTCCGAACGAAACGGTTGGGATAGGGCTCGCATCCCACGCATCCGCCTCCTCCTCCTCCTCGCTCCATGACCTCCCCCAGACACCCAAAGCAAACCGTGCCGACGGGATATTGAGGTGGTGCCTCTCATTCGGCGCGGTGGCCCAGTGGGCAGCGCTGTCGCTTCCTCACAGCAAGGAGGGCCCGGGTTCGAATCTCGGCTCGGGTGCGTTTCTGTGTGGAGTTTGCATGTTCTCTCCCTGTGTCCGTGTGGGTTTCCGCCGGGCGCTCCGGTTTCCTCCCACAGTCCAAAAACATGCTGCTGCACAGGTTAATTGGATTTTCAGACTAAATTCCCCTCAATGCCCGGTGATGGACTGACATCCCATCGTGGGCATATCCCTGCTTTGCGTCCTGTGTCTGCCGGGATAGGCTCCGGCTCACCACGACCCTGTTCAGGACCGAGCGGTTTCTGACAATGAGATGAGATGGTGGAGAGGCCTCTCATTCTAAGTGTCCATTGCCCCATCGTTACAAGAGCTGCAGTGCACAGCAGCCTCGCTTAACAACCGCATTGCGATGCCTCCCCCGCCCCCCCTCGCCATGCAAGGCGTGCGAGGTATTCCCCTATCACGCTCGACATTTGACGAGACGTTGCTTCGTGGTCGTGAACGTCCCCATGCTCTATCCACTGCTTGGTGAAGGCCACGCCAGGCTGTCACAATCCTGCACGGTCCTGCGATGGTATGGTCCCAGCTCGCCCCCCGGTCGAGAATTACTACTAATAATAATTACGTTTAGAAAGCGCTTTTCACCCGAGGATGACAAAGCGCTGCACAGAGCTGAATTAATCTCGTTGCTCCATCTCCACGGCGGTTGTTCTCTTGACTGCGTCTCGTTTGGTTGCCGCGCTGTGACTGCTCTTGACCATGAGCTGTAATCGATTAGAAGGCTGTGCCCCATCGACAGAGACTTTGACGTTTCGGATGTTTGCTGCGTCATAGGCATCCCGCGTCTCGAGCTTGCAAGGTCACCGAGTTCTTTCTGTTGTAAGAATAAACATCTATCAAACAGTTATCTTTATATGCAATACGGTGTGTCTGCTTTGCGTTTACTGCCTGATTCACGTGTTTATCTTTTTTTTTAATCGCTTAGAGTAATTCTGTGACGCATCTACTCGTGTATTGATATTCGTTTTCAAAGCTCGGCGTTTGGAAATGGCCCTCAAATGGCTGCTCTTTCGTGATAGCCGTGTCACTCTGATGCCTCCGTGGGAGGTGACACGTTAACAAGGGGAGGAGAGACGCTCCGTATGGCTGCCGAGAGAGCGTCTCTAAAGAGCAATTCGTGTGCTTTTACTTATACTGAGCAAAATCCGTAATCTTTATACAATTTATTTTGACATTAGCGTTGGGAGCAAAATTCCACCCAACCTCCAAAGCCTGACACCTGACCTTTAACCCTAACCATTAAGCGTAACCTTAAACTTTTAAAGTCTAATGCTAACCTTTGACCCATAATCATAACCAGCACATGCTAACCTTCAACCCCACTCTTCCATGCATCCACAGCCCTGTCCTCTGTGGTGAAACCTCGAGTCGCAGCTTTACGGCTATTCATTAAAACCTCGACTTAACGGACTAATACAGTGGGAAAGGGGCCTGAAAGATCGCTAAATCTCCTCAAAGTATTGTTTCCATTATCTAAAGCAGACCGCTGTCTCGGAACGAGCAAACAGCGTCCGTTGCTTCCGAAGTCCGTTAAATGAGGAGGTCCGTGAAATCGAGGCGGTGCTGTACGTACGCACGTCAGGTTGACGTCACGCCGTGCAATCGGAGCTCCTTCCGTCACGGATTGGCGCAAAGGGGGTGACGCGAGAGCGCGTCACAGGGCAGTGACTGTGACAGTGACTGTGACCGCGTGCGATATCTCGGGCGCTAACGCGGTCAGCGACTGAGAGACGGGGTGGTGGTCTATGCGCCCAGGGACCACCAGAGCTCGCACCTTCAGTCGGTTGGAGTTTGTACAGCGATTGGACGATTGACCGCAATGTGGGTGATCAGCCGAGCGCCGGTTTGACGCATCGGTGACCCAGCACTGTGGAGGTGAGGGCTGGTGCATCACACACGTGGGCAACGAGGTGCCGTGCCCTTGGCTTGCCAGGAGAAGGCGGTAGAGCAAATGTGGACTCGGCGCACTCGTTCCATCCAACGTTCGTGGGTTATCTGCGCACACCAAGCATGCTGGTGTGCGCAGATGTAATTATATGACGCGTGCAAATGTCACGGTTGGTTTTAGACGAGATATGGAAGCGCGAAAACCCTCGAGAGGGAAGGGGGGGTAGAGTTAGCTCGGTGGTCAGTCGGCGCCAACCCGCCAGACACTGTGGGTGGAAACCGGAGAACCCTGAGGAAACCCGCCCAGAACACGGGGAGAACGCATAGACTCCACAGAGAAAGGCGCCCGGGACGGATATGGAATTGCCTCTGGAAAAAACTTTATTTCTGTGAGGTTCAGATGTCAATCGTGGTCAAACAACCACCCCCAACCGACACGGCCTCATGTAGGAAGACTGAACGTACGGCTGTGTACAGCGTACAGTTGAGGAAGGTATACGGTGTAGGTGTACGTGCTGTTTGAGTGACGGGT
>JAZEWT010000013.1:849455-877938 GCA_036362905.1 Mordacia mordax
CCGAGTGCACTGGTGACCAGACCTGGCCACAATCCCTGCAACCCGAGGCCCTTTCCCGTTCGCTGCGAGCTTCGCCCACAAATGCCTGAGCTGACAGGGGCTACCTTAGGTTAACTCGGCCTCAAATCAATACCTGGAGCGGTGAGTAAACATGGGCACTGCAAAAGGCAAGAGCTGGCACCACGAGCGAGCGTCTCGTACGCCGTGCCGCCTTTCATAAGTGCTACTCACAGTCCTCAGAACGTCAGTCTGTAAGGTTATAGGGGGGGGGGGGTCATCGTTACGTCTGTGTGTGTATGTGGCTGGAAGAAAACGTGTTGTAACAATCACTGCCATCAGCATGATTCTGCCGCTGCTGCTGTTAACATGCAAAAATATTTGGATAACATCCCAGGCGGCTGTGAACGTCAGTTCTGCCGATACATTCGCGATAACGCGGTACGGATGTTGCCAATTAAATACACTTACACGAGCGATGTAATCACACTTACACGTCTGCTATCGAATTGAAATGACAACGTTACAATTAAGTGAATGATGATGTTCACGTGGTCATCATTACTATTGTTATTTTTTGAACACCATATAAGGTGCGTGCCCCACTGCATTGGACATACTCTACTGTATCCCTCCTTCCCTGCCACCAGCCAGCCAGCCAGCTAAACTTTAAAACTTTTTTTCTTCAAAAATATCAAAACAGCAGGATCACTGCGGTTGAGGGATCGCGTTTCTTGTAAATGCTGTAAACGGCAAACTTGATCTCATGAGAGACTCAAATACGCTACCTTAAGTTCTGACGTAAAAGTAATATGTACAAACACTTGCTCCATTATATATCTGAAATAAGAAATGTGGTCGTTATTTTCATACGGAACTAAGTTAGATCATTTATTTCAACTGCTGCTAATGGAAGATGTGCTTGTGCTTTAATATTATCCCGAGTATATGATTGTAATGCTCTTCATACCGAACCCACTAGCCTGGCTTTTTCACAATTGCAGCTTGTGTAAAATGTAGCTGTCGGAGCTATTGCCAAAACTAGAATGGAAAGAGCATATTACTCCGCATTGGCTCCCACTGATATACCGGATAAGAGTTTGACGCTTCTAAATCTCTCAACGGAATGGCTCCAGACTATTTTATAGTGATGTTGTCTCCCTGTGAGCTGCCGCAGCAGTCTGCATTGAGATTATTACAGTTGTACTCGTCTCTTCGTTCCTGGGGTGAGGCTTCAGAGGAAGGGAGAAACATCCTTGGTTGGGCTCAAGCTCCACGACTGAGGAACTGAGTCTCATAAGCACTCTCTGTTCCTCTCAAGAGAGCTTAAAGTCGAAGCTCAACTCTTATTTTCGTTACTTGGGGTTTGAACTGTGTTGTTCGATTTTCAGCTGTTTGTTAGATCCTTTGAACTGGAATGTGTGAAAGGTGCGATTAAAAAAAAAGAAACAATGTTTTGTTTTAAACAAATAAATAAAATATCTTTTTTATTCAGTAGGGCAATCTTGTTAAAACAGGATAGATGGCAACGCTCAGGAAAAGTATTTTTTAAATTCCTTTTAATAAAAGAATTGACTCAAAACTGAAAATAAAACAAAACAACAGTGCAGAGTTCGAACCTGAACTTTGTGTCTGCAATCGCAGGTACTCAGCCCAACTTAAGTCAAGAATTTTGATAAACGCTCCCTTGCGTCACAAGAGCATTCCAGGAGTGATGGGACGGGAGGCGGCTGAGGCTCCGCGTTCTCTTGACACTGAACCGCGGGCTCCTCACACGGGCGTTCCTGACGCGCTTTCAATAAACGGATGCTTTGGAAAGTGAATACGTGGGGCAACACGGTATCGAACCCAGGCTCTCGCGGTGGAGAGCACAGGAATTCATTCCACTGAGCCACAGAACTACTCTCTGGTGCTTGCCACCTGCAGCTCGCTTGTAAACTTTCCTTGGCGTTGATGACATTGAGAGAATTTACACAGACAGAGAAGTTTATTAGACTGAACACACGACAAAATGTATACACTCGTCTCATCTCATTGTCAGTTCCCGCTTAATCCTGTACTGGGTCGCGGTGAGCCGGAGCCTATCCCGGCAGACACAGGGCGCAAGGCAGCGATACACTCACTATGGGACGCCAGTCCATCACCGGGCACTGAGGGCAATTTAGTCTGCAAGCCAATTAACCTATGCAGCAGCATGTTTTTTGGACTGTGGGAGGAAACCGGAGTGCCTGGCGAAAACCCACGGCGACACGGAGAGAGAACATGCAAACTCCACACAAAGGCACCCGAGCCGAGATTCGAACCCGGGTCTCAGAGACGTTGAGATTTCTCTGTGGCCGAAGCCCCAATTGTGTTTTAATGAAAACTCACATGCAGTCGAGTCCTTGCACCAGCACTTCCCAAGACAGATGGCCTGCATCCAACAGTGGACTGATCATAGCTGATGTTCCTGTTGATGCCCATGAGTAAGTTTATATGCTACCACCATCGAGTATATTACTCAACCCTTCAAGAATGTTGTCATCTCTGCTATGCGTCCTGCATAAACCTTTTAGATATATATATATTTTTTAACACAAACATTCCGAAGACTTACAAAATCACTTACCCTGCGCGTTTGTCATTGGCCGAGAGGGAGGGCGGCGGAGTGGGGGCCGGGAGGCGCGTCCATCTTTACCGTTACTCCTCTCCTTTTGCTTGATAATGCGTCGCGTTGAGCTGTTTATAGTTTCGCCCGTTCCGCGGAGCGCATCACGCGAAGGGCGACTGCGTGATGTGCTCTGTCAAGCGCAGCTCGCCGCTCCAGCGGCGCACGTCCGATGTATTATTATAATATATATATTTTTTACGATTATAAATACGACCGTCCTCCTTGCAAACCGCTCTCCCCTGTCCGCCCTCGGTGTGGCTTTGCGCGAAATGTTGGGCGTCGCATGGTTCATCCCCGGCCTCCCGTCACTCGCCATCGGGATGGTGAGAGTCACCGAGTTGGCGTCTTAGCCTCGATGAGGGGCCAAGTAAAATAAGCAGATGAAATCTCGTTATCCGAAGAGGAAACTCAGAATACGTTCGTGGCCCTCACCAGCGAGAGCATGGGCGTTTTTTTTTTGGGGAGTAAAGTGCGCAATCTGGAAAGCATGCAGTTATGGCAATGCTTTCAGACTCATTAAGATCAACACATCGAGCATTAATCATATGTCAGTCCTGTCCCAAGCCATATAATTTACCCGTTATAAATCATCAGCGGTGGAACGTGTTGATCATTAATATATGTTGTGCCGTGTGTTAACAAATTTGTTTTTTCAAACGTTGACGTTGACAAGGGGGATTGCACCTCCTTCAGGTTTCCCAGCTCCCCGCAGGGAGTAGAAATATCGTCGCGGTGTGTGAAAGAGTGATTGTGAGTGAGTGAGTGTGTGAGAGCACATGTGGGCATGCATATCATGCGTGCGTGCACGTGTCTAGGGTGTCCGCGTATCTCGTTTCACGTTAATCAAAAGGGTCAAAGGGTACCGAAAATGCCGGTTATTAACGCGTCGTCTGAAATGTATTCTGTTTAAATATATCTACTTTATGGCCAGTATATTTAAAGCTTTATATGATTAAGTTATGTAACAATCAATGTGTGCATTTTCGCATCAATAATGATTGCCTGTGGTACCTTTTTTGTTTTTTCTTGTGTGATTTGCCGAGGAAATATTGCTGTGATGTGCGTCATTGTGACGGTGATGTGACTTCTAATGCGTCCGTCGCTACCCACCACCAAATTCTGAGCTCGTATCACTCCCTGCTCGCAACGAGGGCAGTTGCCCACAACGCCTGCCCGCCAGCCCTATCGCAGGACGTTCGTGTTCCACCACAAGGAATAGTTGACGATTATTGGGAGGGTTTTATTTTTGGTCCACTGGTGGAGTGTGGCGAGCTGGTACGGTCGCACGGTGAATAGCGCGGTCGCACGGTGAATAGCGCTGTCACCGCACAGTAAACGGCCCCCGGGTTCGATTCCCCCACCTCAAGTGCCTTTCTCTGTGGAGTTTGGAAGTTCCATCCATATCTGCGTGTGTTTCCACCAGGTATTCCGATTTCCTGCCACAGGCCAAAGACACGCACCAAACGGTAACTGGCCCAATGAAAATGTCCTCCAGTGCCCCATCATGGACTCGCATCCTATCCTGGGTATAGCCTTGTATTGCGCCCTGTGTCTGCCAGGATAGACTCAGGTTTCACTATGACCCTCTGGAGGATTATGCGGGGGACTTATGATGATTGAATGTAAGATGTAGAGTGGTTGGAAGGGGCCCTGGCCCAGGCGAGGCAATGGGGGCCCTGTCTAATGTCCCATCCTCTTCCTATCCCAGTAGCTGGGTTCCAGCGGCCAGTGGGGCCGGTGCAGTTGCAGTGCCTACACACTTCCGTAGCTACAACAACACCGTTTGGCAAGTCCTCTGCAATGGAGTTAAGTCGCCTATCCAATGTTTCATGGTTCGTAAGCCTGCCTGCCTGCCTGACCCCAGCATCGTTAATACATTATGAACACAGTATCGGGAGCTTATTGCTTTACCAGCAGTGTAGCTTGGTTGCAGTCAACCCTGGGCATTAAATAACATAGGCTTCGCTCCCAGCTCTTCACAGCCAGATGCTTGTGCGTTGCGGGTGCAGTTGCATCGCCTGCACACTCGCTCGCTATGCCAATGTGCTTCGCTTAATATGCGTGGGCGCTGCTATGTAGAGAATAAACATGTTGTGAAAAGCCGTGCTTACGCATGGATTATATAACGCCTAACCCATTCCAAAACGTCTGTGTTGTGTTTGGATCGATTTCATTAGTAGAATGGGCAGAACGCATTCGCACATTTGCTAATAGATCAGAGTTTCATCTGGGTTGTGTCTCCCAGTTTTGACAACACATTGGTGAGTTTGACCACTTTACAATATGTTAGGTCTCCTGATGGTAACACAACTTTACCCTACAGGTCTCCCACAGTGGACAGAATTCCCTGCAGGGTTATTGACAGATTCCTGGAGATAATAAAAAAAACTTATTGCGAATGAATTATTTCCAACTACTTAGCCTTTACCAGATAGCAAACACCCGTAATGATGTCACGATTGGTAGATATTAATCATAGTAACGATGTAGGTTTTCACGGCTCGATGCACGATGATTGCTTCGCAAAGTTGCTCTCTCGGGACAGCCGCGTCGATCGCTTCCTCTCTCCACCTCGCGACGTTTCGCCTCCTCGCACGCTTTTCGAAGCGACATTCATCGTCAACCAACACCTGAACCGCTGTTGGATGAAGGTCCCGTGGAGACTTTGTCGCTCCTCACGAGACGCACAGGAGCCGAATTGATGGCTCCATCTCCACGGAGACGCCCTGCAGGCAACGTTCCCTCCCTCGGCCGCCACTCCACGTTGAGTCTCGACCGCCCCCGATCGGACCACGTGGTTCCGTCTGGTCCACCGGAGCGCTCGGGAGAAGATCCGTGACGCGCGGTGCGTTCGTCGTTCCCGAGTGGAACGAGAGAGCGACTCGGAGGCACGGCGAGGAACCTGTAGGGAGGCAGCAGGGAGGAAGGCAGACCGGGTGTAAATCGGCGCCAACATTTGCCGCACCGCGTTCCGTACGTATTGTGTTTTACTGCGCCTGAGGATGCCTCGAACGTGCGAGGAGGCGAAATGTCGCGAGGAGAGGAGAGGAAGCGATCGACGCGGCTGTCCCGAGAGAGCAGCTTTTCAAAGCAATCGCCGTGCATCGAGCCGTGAAAGCCTACATCATTATATTGTATTATCGGTCAATGAATTGTGCTTTTTTCATCATAGGAGGAAACCGGAGTACCCATCATTCAGTATTGCGTTGGGAGCATATCTCGTGCATCGCCGTGACAACCTGCATGCAATGACTGACAGCGACCTCGAGAGGCAGAGTTCGACACCGAGTCACAGCGATCAGCGAGCGATATCGGAACCATCCCTGTGTCCTCTCCTCGAACGTTTATTGTGTCGCAGGCATCCCAAATCCAGAGCTTGCAAGCTCACTGAGAATTTTATGCTGCAATTTTAAATCTATACGCTTATCCACTCTCTCTCTCACCCTCGTCATGACTTGCGATTAAACTCTTGGCGAGGTGTCGTTAGAGGCGAAAGTAAGCCAGTACTGTCTGGTACGGCGTACCGGTGAGAGTGGCCGAGGCAATCGGTGCAGTGACACAGGTGGGTAGTGGTGCTTGCCTACAGATGTAAGCTAGTCTCACCCATAGGAGTACCCACACTTTACCCCACCACTCGCGTATCTGCCGTCGATCAACGGTCCGCGATGGGCTGCCGATCAACTAAGTGCGGTGGACGGAGTCGGGCGGATTTCGTCGACCGCCGCGCGGGGAGATCGAACCTGTGGGTGTCTAACCCTTGCACTTTCACCCATGGCTCAGTGTCCGTGATGGAGTGCAGATACCTCCTTGAGCGAGGCGAAGGGGACGCGGGCGAGGCGGCGCGCGCGTGATTAACGATCGTGACTGCATTATGAACTTGTGGCCACGCGATCTCTCTTCTTTTTTATGTGACACTGTCGGTGGGGAAGCTTCCTGTGGGGTGGACGTGGCTGGCGGTGTGGGGGCGGTTTGGAGGGGGGTTTCTGCAGGGAGAGAAGGGCTCCAGGGTGGGGAGGAGAATCGAGAGCGTAGCTTGAGGAGCAAAGAGAATTTTACTAATCCTAACCGTCTGCACCGCCCTCCACCCACACCCCCTCCTCTTCCAAACCCACACAAAAAAAATGTAGACGTTTCTCAAGGGAGGAACAATACAACATGGGAAAAATGTGTTGAGGGTTTTTGCGAACCACGTGCCTTTTTAAGTGTATTAGAAGCTAAGAATATAATAAGGAGGAACAGGAAGAGGCCCTTTTGTGCGTGCGCAGTACTCGGCAGCAAAGCCAGTTCTCAGTGTTGGAATTTTTAGATTTCTTTTCCTTCCCTGACAAACAATGCACACTCGAGTCCGTTCCAATGCCTGCAACGTATTAAGCGCTATCCAGACGTTCGCCTTCATTCTGTGATGCACGCGTAACATTTATTAGGCACTTGCGATATACAACGTGTCCCAATGCGTCACGCGCATCAGACATTGTGTTTATTAAATGTGCAGATACATTCCGTGCCGTGTGTGTATAATGTAATCACATGGTAGGCATAGTAATCACAGTACTACTATAGAGGTCATTGTCAACCCATTGTTGGTTGAAGGACTGCTTCCTACCGACACCGCGTGGGTCATGGCGGTTGTTTGACCATACTTCACCACGCTCGTTAATGCGGGTTAGTGAGAGGGGTGTGAGCCAGGTTCGGATTACGTTGAAACACCAGTATCGTAGCGCTGTGATAGGCTTGTTTGGTCAATAAAACCATTGCATCGACGCGCGTTACTAGCAGCTTCGTTACGAAACACATACAAAAAAAATTAAAGTTTATATATTTTTTGTTTATTTAGCTTAAAACATTACATATCACGCAGAGAGAAAAAACATCTGATACAACCAAGAGATGTTGGCTTCGTGTGTGCGTGATGGTAGAACTACGAATGCAAGGGATTACATTTACAAGATATTTGTCCCTCCCCCTAAAGCATAGCAGCCGACCGAGGACCGGTTCCGATGTCGCTCTGCGCTTGATTGTCAATAGCGTCGGGAATGGAACTTCGATCGCGCGGGTTCCGAGCGCAGCTGCGCACTCGCCAGTGAACAAATATGGCTCGAGAGCGCGGACTTAACCCTAACCATGTTTTCACGAAGCTCGTGTGGCTTTCGGAGACCACAAGCCCCTTGCACCTTCCTCCTCGGGCCAAGATAAGGGGACGCGCAGGCATTCTTCTGATGTCTCCGCTCGAAATTTACGAGCGTGACTTCGCGGTGAACTTGCGCCCGTGGACATAGAATGCGAACGCGAATTTTCCACATCATCACATGTGCGCGCTGCCCGTACGCACGTGTATTGTGTGAGTGCGCGGGCAGCGCTGGCGCAGTGGTTGTTGCTCTGCGCTACGAACTCGGCGGACAGAATTCAAATCCATCCCCCCGCTGACAGCCAACACCAGTGACGATTTTTTAACCGAACCGGCACTGAGTCAACTCGGCCTCGAACGAGTACCGAGTGTTGTGTGTAAACATTGCCACGTGGGAGATAAACGCCGTTGGGATTACTACTGGCCATCCCCCCCCCCCTCGTGTGCCGTGCTGGCCTTCATAGGTACTTACTAACTGCACTTGACCCCCGACAGTCTGTTAAGGCTATGTGGGGGGGGATAGTTGTTGTGTGTGAGTATGCGAGTCTGTGCGTGGGGAAGTGGATCAGATCTCTTTGTCTTTTGTTTTTACAAATCCGTTTGCTGAGCGCGGTTCCAACGACCCCACAAACGCCAAGTGGCCGGCAACAACGGCACTGTTGAATTCGCGATAAAGGGTTAATTCCCATCTTGGAAATGAGCGAGGATCGTAAGCACTTTGCAATGCATACAACGTGTTTCACTTCCGCCACTGAATGAGAATTGCTCTCGACAGCTGCTCTTTCGGGATAGCCGTGTCGAGCGCTCCTCCTCCCACGTTGGAGGCATCCTCAGGCGTTCTGAATGCCTGAAAGCAATCCTCATTGTTATGAATATCTTCATGTTGTGTGTCCACGGGACAATGCAACACAAATCACAATTTGGTCTTATTTCATACACGTTATGGGATTTTCCCAGGTGTGTGTGCATATCACACGTGCGCTACATAAACTATTACTGATGCGTACTCTCGTTTAGTGTTATTGCCGAAAACATCTGTTATTGATCTTTCCATGCTAGGTCACTGCTAACATGTTGCCCGTGACGCAGGGAGTCGTGCGTGTGGATGTTGCCACACTGGCTGTTTCCATGCCACCTTCACACAGGACCGTGAGATTGTGAAGGAGCAACACCTCGATTTAACGGACTATTGGGAGGAAACTGTGTTTGGGAGTCCGTTACATTCGGATGTTTATACGAGCGTATTATATAGAGAGTAATAACAGTACTGTACAACAAGCTGTACAATTATTGACGGTAATTTATTAAATGTGTATATATTATGAACACCATTTAAGAGTTATACATTTATCTTACGGCAGATATAACCTATAACAAAACAATATAATTTCCATTGTATCAAATACAGACTGCTGCATTTACACGCATTAAAGGATCAATGGTGTACATTCGTGCAAACATCCCCTGTATATAAGATCGTCATATAAACATCCGTAATTAACGGACTTTCTGGACACACTCCATTCGTCCGTTAAATGGAGGTTTTCTTGTACTACTAGTATGACGACAATAGAAATGTAATAACAAATAACATCCTACGGTACGGTACGGTGGCTTAGTGGGTAGCGCTGTCGCCTCACAGCAAGAAGGTCCCGGGTTCGAATCTCGGCTCGGGTACCTTTCTGTGTGGAGTTTGCATGTTCTCTCCCCGTGTCCGCGTGGGTTTTCACTGTGTAATCCGGTTTCCTCCCACAGTCCAAAAAACATGCTGCCGCATAGGTTAATTGGCTTGCAGACTAAACTGCCTACAGTGCCCAGTGATGGACTGGCGTCCCATCGTGGGTATATCCCTGCCCTGCGCCCTGTGTCTGCCGGGATAGGCTCCGGCTCACCGCGACCCTGTACAGGACTAAGCGGTTTCTGACAATGAGATGAGAAATTACATCGCACGGCAGTTGGTCACAGACCCGAGCACAGCAACGGCACGCAGACAGAGGAGGTTCCACGGGTCTGTGAGTCGGGAGAGTACGCGGGTGGAGAAGGCAAGGGAGAGTAATGTGTATGAGAAAGAGTCGTGAGCACTTGAGAGTAGGGCCGAGGGAGAGAGCGTTCTCGTCGCGAGCAGACAATTCAGGTGAGAGTGAGAGCAAGAGAGAGAGAGAGCAAGAGAGAGAGAGCGATGGGGAGAGAGAGGAGAGGGCGGTGGGGGTTCGTAGCCACACTCGAGGGACAATGTCTGCTGTCGTCTGAACAGCGCCTGTTTCGAGACTTCATGATTCGGGCGTAGGATCAAAGCTCGCGGTGGGAAGATAGCGCGGGATAGTTACTTGAAATTCTATTCTGCCGGTGAAATCTTTCCACGGAATAAAAGTTTTAGCGAGAACACAGGAAATCTTTGTTCGGCGCCCCGGCATTAAAGCGAAGCGCTGGGATCTGCAGGATGTGAGCGTGATATTAATGCATGTCCACTGATGATTTCGTTCAATGGCTACAATTTTGAGCTACAAAGAACGACTGATAAAGAGGACAAAACATTGATTTTCTGAAAATGCAGTATGTAACGGTGCGTGTGCGTGTGCTTGAATGCTGTGGATGCGAAGCGCGTGCAAATGTGTTCATGAGACCGTGGTTGCGACCGCGTTGTAACTCCGATGTATTACAAACACGCGAAGTGCGACGCTTTATAGAACGCCTGGGCTTGTGTGGCCTTAACCCGGGCACGGCTCGATTGCAGCGTCTTTGCTTTTGCTTTAGTGAGCCTCCGTGTATTGGAAAATCGCTGCGGTTCGACCGTTAGCAATGCGCGCTGCGTGGACGGCAGACGATGATTTAAACAAATGTTGGAGAATTGTACCGTGCATATAAATCGACCGTCTTAACCGGGGACGCTTCCGATTTCCGTCGCAAGAGGGCAGTGTGCGCTGTGCGTCCTATACGCGAGCACTTGCAGATGAACGCTGCCGGTGTATTTGTTTAACGTCGATGCAGAAAATAATACGGACGAGGAATTATCCCTTGTCTGCACCAAATCGCATTCGCTTCGCAACGCAATCCGGGGTCCGCTTCTGAGTTTTAAGCCAAGCTTACGCGCACGCAGCGCACAGACCGCATTCAGCCGTTCCGCTGCAAACGTGGTGATGCGCAGCTGGTTGGTGGCACTCGTAGAGGCGTGTGCTATAGTACATTGTACAAACTATATCGGTTTATAATACAACACGCAAAAGGGTCTGGAGCGGCGGTGGGCTGGTGCGTTGGGTGCGGGAGGGAGGACAAGTTAGGTACAAGCTACGATTTGCTTAATTAACATCATTTTGATCCGGACGCGCATTTAGCGCTAATTGATTTTAATTCGTTATTTTACAGCCACCCTTAGGATCGTCCAAAGCGCCGTAAAAGAGGGCTTACGGCACCGCTGCGGCACGGGTTGCGCGCTCGCTGCAGCGAACACGGCGCGGCTTGAACGACGATGCGGCGGCGCGGGACGCAGAGCGGCGGCGGTGGAAGCGACAGCGGCAGCATCGTCCCGAGCGTAATTAGGCGTAGCAGCTAAATGTTCCTTGAACCCCCCCGCGTTCCGCGCGCGCTCGGCCCCGCCGCTTTGCGCGCCAGTGTGCGCGTAAAGCGCACCGCGTAAACCCAAAGGCGCACGCACGCACGCACGCGCACGCACGCACACACGCACGCACACACACACGCACGCACACACGCACGCACACGCGCACACACGCACACACGCACACACGCACACGCGCGCGCACGCACGCACGCACGCACGCACGCACGCACACGCACACACGCACACACGCACGCACACGCGCACACATCCCCAAGCTGTTTGTTTTCTCTCCGAAGCCCGTCGTTCTCGGCCATCAAAAGGCAAAGGTCCACCGTACAGGCTCGGCATGATGAAGGGTCAAGTGCGGTTAGTGCGCACCGACCAATACCACCAGCAACACCACCACCATCATCATCATCACCGTACCCTCGCTCGAGGATTCACATCCTGTTGTCGAGGCCTGCGTCGCAGGTCCGTACACTTATGAAGAAGGGTCATTGCCTGAAGCGTCGCACACAATATCGAGTGCCACCTCCTTTGTCAATGAAGTCGGCGTGATCATGGTGTTTCCCTTATCCCTGTTTATGTTACTGCTCAACAATTTCGCTTTGTATAATCATACGTAACCTCATTTACGCCGTAGAATACGTTTGTGTTATGCGTGTTCGTACACGCAGACTCATATACGAAGATACAGCAAAGATAAACATCACCTGGATAGCCTTAACAGGATTAAGGGTCAAGTGCTGTGAGCAAGCGACTATGAAGGCCGGCACGGTACACAAGGGGGTGCCTAGGCCAGCACCACGCCCGGCCGCCTTTGTCTCCCGAGCGTTATTTTCTACACACCACAGTCACGGTACTGGTTGAGGCTGAGTCGACCTAGGGAGAGCACAGACCCGATTCAGTCATTGTTGTTAGCGGTGAGCGGTAATTGAACACGGGCGGTCAGGTTTTTTTTAGCAAAGCGCGCTAATCACTGAGACACCCTCCTAGAGACCCACAGAGACCCACAGAGACACACGTCACACGTGCAGACCTACACAGACATACGTGACACATACACAGACCTACACAGACATACGTTGCACATACAGACACATGTTACACAGACCTACACAGACACATACGCACACACGTTACACATACACAGACCTACACAGACACACAAACACACGTTACACACACACAGACACACGTACCCACGCATGCTTGGGCACCAATCGCCCCCCCCCCCCAACGTTCCGCGCACGAGCGGCTTAATGAGCGTCGCGCGCTTGCCGACCGATCGCCCCGAGCGTTAATTAGGGCTAATCACCAGCAAGCCGGATAATAGCTGTTACGGGCGGCGCGGCGCGCTGCTTGTGCTAACTTACACGCGGCCAGTGCCGCTGCACGGGTGCCACGCGTGGGCAGCGATGTGGCTGTGCAAGCGGTCCGGGCGCAAGACGCACCCTCGTACGCACCCTCGTACGCACCCTCGTACGCACCCTCGTACGCACCCACGCACCACCCTCGCACGCACCCTCGCACGCACCCACGCACGCACCCACGCACCACGCTCGCACGCACGCACGCTCGCACGCACCCTCGCACGCACCCTCGTACGCACCCACGCACCACGCTCGCACGCACCCTCGCACGCACCCACGCACCACGCTCGCACGCACGGACCCTCGCGCGCACCCTCGCACGCACCCTCACACGCACCCTCGCACGCACCCTCGCAAGCCCCTGGGTGCGTGGGGACACGCGTTGCACACGCACGAGTAAGGCAATCACACATGCATGAAGATCCCCCGTACAGCGTAAACACACCGTTATGTCAAGTGCCGTTAAGCGAGTAGCAACTATGAAGGGCTGCACGGCACACGAGGGGGTTGGGTGGCTGACCCCACGCCCGGCCGCCTTTGTCTTCCTAGAAACAATGTTTACATCCCGTTGTAGACATTCATTTGAGGCTGAGTCGACCTCAGGTAGGTAGGCCTGGGACTGATTCGTAAAAAAAGAAAACCCGTCACTGGTGTTGGCCATGAGCTGGACGCGAACTTGGGTGGCCGGAGCTGACCACGACAGTACCGCTTCCCCACGATGAAACATACAGACACGTGTGCACACGTAGGTAGGCGCGTGCCACGCGAGCGCCTGGGTACGTGCATACGTACACTGCACATGCATTGACATGCATTCACACACACATGAAAGGGACGATGTTGGTCATAGATACAAAGATGCCTCCGTGTAGCCTTAATAGACTGTAGGCTCAACTGTTGTTAGCGATCACCTATGAAGGTCGACGCGGCGAGCGAGGGGGTGCGTGGACACACGTGCAAAAAAAAAAACCACATGCACACACACGTATGTTAACACACAGACACGCACCAACATGCATGAACATACATACAGACGTGCGTAGACATACTCGCGCGCGCGTACACAAGCTGCATACATGCAAATACATACACTCTCGTAACAACATTTACGCATGCATGCACAGACTGCAAGCATCGCTCGCCTCAATGTCCGTGACCTCTCCAGGGGACCTGTGCCAGGCCAGGTGCACTTTGAGACACACAGACAAATATCCCCCGTATAGACTGACTGTAGGGTCAATTGCGTTTGCTCGGGAACATTTATTCCTTCTTGTTGGTTGGAAGAATAATATTTTTTCGCTAACTTTATGCCCTATAATTTATCGCTACTGTTTGACTTTCAGTTGAACTGTTCTGATGTTGTTGTTGACACGGCGTTCTCTCCACAGCTCGGGTTTGTAAAAAAAAAAACCCAGACAAATAACATTATTGTTGCTGATTTTCCGTTTTTATGTCGTTGTTGTTGGCGAGCCGATCTCTCCGCAGCTCTGTGCAGCGCTTTGTGACCCTCGGGTTAAAGGCGCTCTATAAATGCAATTATTATTGTCAAGTGCCGTTCGCGGGCACCTATGAAGGCCGACACGGCACACGAAGAGGTGTGGATGGTCACACACACACACACACCAACATACGTGCACACACACACAGCGAGTGATGGTTATTGCAACGCGTTTGCAGAGAACTAACAATATTCAGCGGCATCGTAATCGTGAATGCGCTAAAGTGTAGACTGCGGTGGTGGTGCGTGTGCAGTATAATTACACTGTGGGGGGGAGGGGGTAAATTACTCGGTTCACTGACGATGACCAAATATATAATTGCGTCTTTCGCGAAATTTCAAGCAATTGCGTAACTATTGGGGAATGTTTGGCGCTTTGTGAGACCGACTTGAACTGTGCGCTGTCGTTCGTGAGCCCGAATCTCAGACGTTCACTTGTCTTTCATTGTATTTTCTGTCGATGTCACATTCCAAAGTCGTCGATTAAATAGCAATTACATCGGCCGTGCACGGTCAATTGATGCGCATGCGTGGACAGATAACCGAGGCGTGACGCGGTGGGTAACCCTGGAAAGACCACAGTCTTTATGGGGCCAAGTTCGATGCCTGTCCATGACAAGCCTATAGCAAGTGCCACCCGCCGAGCCACATTCTATACACTACCGGTCGATACATTCCTAGTATTAAGGCCCGGGTTGTTCCCCGGGGGGGGGGGGAGGCGGTGATACAAAGGTGGTCCGACGTGGTTCCAGCCACAACCTCCTCCTTGCTTGCGAGTCACGATTCATTTCAAAATAGGCGCTCGCTAAAAGAAAATTCACCGCACGCATTGTAAAGCGCGTAATCGTGTAGATAGCCTGCCAGGGACTCTGATCTGCAAGTGGTCTTTTTAAAGTTGTGTTTTTCCAGCCTGTTTGCACAAGCAGTGACCATTGGTCCGGCAATCGCATGAGTCAGTAGCGAGCATACTTTACTCTCTCCACGAGCGCCCTCAAAGCATGTTTGTATAGCAATTGAACATATTCTTACAGCGTCCATAAAGGGCTGTTTGAAATCAATATTACATCATAACGTCCACTTCAATGCACAGCGATTGGGGGGGGGGCGCGTTTCTTTTTATAGTTGAAATTATCCATACTGCGCACCCTAGGCTGAGTTTAACATCAGAGTGCAGTTCACACGCTTGTTTGGTGATGTGCCGAGTGGTGGCGGCGCATCGGTCAGCGCAATTCACTGTGAACCAGGGGAGTTCAATTCCCCACCACGTCTCACATCAGTGGCGAGTGATATTTGAACCGACTGCTCCCGCTTTCTCGCCTCTGCCGTTCCGCGACCTTCAACTCGTGTTAACCGTGGAGGTGAAGTATGGTCAAACTGTGTACGGTCATACAACGGTGAACTGCGAGGCACGGGGAGGCATGAATCCAGCAGTGGCTTAACAAATGGCTGTACGTAATGTGAAAGCTAATGATGAACAGTATACTCGTATAACGCAGTTGGTTTATATCATAAACATATAATAAATAAATATATTTTCGTACCGGCGTAAGTTTTCACACGCGATGTATGAGAATTGCTCTGCATATCTCTGCTTTCGGGAGAGGCGTGTCGCGCGCTCGATACGGCTGTACCGCAAGCAGTTCTGAAACATGCATAGGCGGATCCTGTCAATATCATCATCAATCATCAGAACATACTCTTGACATTCAACTGGACGTCTATTGGTTTGGAGTCAAGACGTCACTTATGCTGTTCCGGTCTTAGAACTACGACGCGGGACCGTATATCCAGACGCTCGAGACCGGATCTTGATGGACAGAGAGGGCTGCAGTTACGTTTATATTTATCAATTTCTATCGCTAATCTGCTAGCGCTGGGGAGTGAATCAAAGTTGCGAATTACGCTGATCAAACCGCACGGACAATACACGGGAGATGCGCTGCAATTAGGGTCGACCGGGATTAATCTGTTGTGTAATTCCTATTGTGGGCGCATGAGCGGAGGGGGCATCTATTATGCGCTAATTGAGCGCCCAGCGCGCCGCTAAGCGCATAGCTCTCGCGCCAGCGCGGTCGTGTACGAAACATACAGGGTGCGGCATAAGTCGCTTTACCGAGAATGATGAAATCATCTTGCGAGGAATTATATTGTTTGGTTATTGCAGAAATTGTTCAGTGTCCTCCATCGTATTCAATACAAGTGCTGCATCTTCGCGCCACTGAACAACACAGTTCTGCGTTATTATTCCAGCATCTTGAAGTCTTGACAGAGTAAATAATTCTTCATACAATAATAATATTTTGGACGTTTGTTGTTCCGCAGGAATCCCGCATCTAGAGCTTGCAAACTAATTGGATGCTTTCTGTTGTAGTACTATCATTATCATCGTCATGAATACCCCCTTAATCCTGTATTGGATATGTAAAGCGACTTTTGCCGCACCTTTGACTGCAGTGTGGGGCGTAAAGTATGTTCCTTGAAACGGGCGTGCATTCACTTAGCATTGACATAACCCATGCGTCATAGCTACGGGGCTGTCCAGCTATGAGTTGTTATTCCGAAGTCGCATATCGCAATGCGATGCAATGCTTACCGCGATTGCATGCCCGTGTGTGTAGGGGGGTGCTATTGTGCCGTTTAGCGCGCTATGCTTCGAACACAGCGAGCCGAGTTGGATTCCCGCTCAAAGCCAACAGCAGTGACGATTTTCTGAGCCGATACCGGGCCTCTCCTGGGTCGACTCAGCCTCAAATGACAACTCCGTGCGTTGCGCAAACATCGCCAATAGTGAGCATGCGGCCGTGTTAGACTGCGTAGGCGCTCGCCAACAGAACATGACCCTGCACGGTGGGCATTTGTGCGTGTTTGTATAAATACACAACATAAAATCGATCGGCCGCATTTAAACACGCGACACAACGTTTGATAAACGACGCGCATTAATTATAATGACCGAGCTGCATCACAGAATGTTATAATTAGTGTGACTTCACGCGTATGTTCCTCCACCACTGGAGTACGCGCTGCTGTGTACCGTCGCGTCATCTTCCGTGGTAATCTCAACGCGTGTCACCTTGTACACGGCTCTGTCATTACTATCACTACGATTGACTGGCCTTCCATCCAGGGGATAGCTCTGTCTTGTGCCCTGTATCTGCCGCGCTAGGCTCCGGACCTTTCCTCGAGGTGCGAAATATTGGGAACCCCCTGCTCCACAGGATTAAGCTGGGACTGCCAATGATGAAGGTGGTTACTGTTCTACGAGAGGCCACGGTGGTAGACGTCACAATAGCCGGAGTATATGGTCCACGTGGGCGAGTTAACCGACGATTAGGCCACGTGGGACGAATGAAATCGTGGGCCACGGATGGACCGAGATGAGCGTCAGAGAGCCACGCCATCAACGCACGCCCTGTGTGAGAATCCTTAGGTTGGGAGGAACACGGGCGCGAGACGGTTATTCATCCAGCAGCGGAGTGACAAGGCGGGAGGGGGGGGGGTGCCTCTCGCACATTATTATACGTGTTTTATAAGTACTGCCCCGTGGCCCACGATTCTCTTTAGGGATACAACAAAAGGCGGCTGCGTGCCCTTCATCGCCAAACACGGCCGCCAGGGTTATGAAGCAGCGTACAAAACCCGTTCCATGCTTTACAAAAAGATCCACCGACACACGTGCGCACACACACGCGCACACACGCACACACACAAAATCGCTTAATTATTCCCAGCGCGGGACTGCCATCTCTCATTTTAGGGGGCCCGTGATGGAAAGCGCTTGCAGCGCAGCCGCGCTTTTTGAGGCACCACCCGGGTTATCGCCGTCGCTTAATACGCATCCTACCGCCACTCAAACGATGCTAAGCGGCCTCATATGCATACTGGCTGCTGGCAACGCCGCACTTCATAGGGTCGACAAAACTATATTATCGGCAGCGATTCTCACAGATATATATTTTTTAACGTAAAAAAAATTAGATTTTTTTTTAGCTTTTCTATTTATTTATTTTATTTCCTCCTATTATGCTCAGGATGGGCATATGTGGGACGTGTGAAATATGCCCGAATGTGAGCGTTATAAAATATGATATTTGCCTTGAATGACAGCGTGTGTGTGTGTGTGATTATTTAAATATGTGTCCGATGCATAGAGATGATATTGGAAAGGGTTGAGTGACTAAACGGCGGATGCACATTCTAATGACGGAATAGACAGGGCTATACGGCCACACGTATAGACGGGGCTTTATGTGGCACAGATAATTAACTCATTGTAACTAAGAAGCAAGTGAAAGCAATAATTCTTGGGAGTTGAGTTATGCAGTATACCGAACAATCACTTCTCCAAGTGCAGACTGATTGGTTTTTAACCCGTGAAAACAGGTTCACGCAAAAGTTCCACGGTGCCTCCGAGTCTCACGGCCTCTTGCTCAAACACTTCCAAACGCACGGCAATGCCTCTGTGCCCATCCGCGACTCGAGTGAAACAATCCTCCGGCGCCGAGTGTGACGCTACAGCCGATGGAAAGCAGGGGGTGCAGGCCGATCCGTGCTGCAAGCGGGTACGCGTCCCAGTGTATCCGTACACTGACTCGACGCTTGCGTTTCTCTCTCTCTCTTGCTGCGTGACGCTGTCACAAGTGACACGCAGCACGCGAGTGCAGATTCAACGCGACATCCTGTCCCGTAAGCTAATTACGCGTCCAAATACCCAACGTTTCAAACGACCCTTGGTCAAGGCCACAAAAAAATATTGCGAGTTTCTGTATCAACTGGGGTCATTTTTTTTAATGCAAAAAAAAAGAGCGGAACCACATTTTTTTGATGGTCGGGATGTTTTTTTTTAAATATATTATTTTAAAGTTGTTTAAGCTAATTAGGAAAACAAACGGACCAACGTTTTGATGTGACGGCAAAAGTCACAAGAGTTGTATTTTAATCGCTTAATTAAACAGCAGACATTCGCCAAAATAAACGCGAGTGGTGCCGGTTTGCTCCGCATGATCATCAATGGTAATGTTCTATCCACTGCGCGTTGAATTCCACGACTCTGAATCCTGCGATCTGACAAAATCAAATACAAAGATCCCCCGTATCGACTCAGCGGACTGTTCGGCTCAAGTGCTGTTAGCGAGCATCTATATAAAGGCCAGCACGGCACACGAGGGAGAGTGTGTGGCCAGCACCACACCCCGCCGTCTTTGTCTCCCTTGTAGCGCCGTTACGCACCACGTCAGTTTAATAATTTCAGGCTAAGCCGACGTAGGGAAGGTAGGTCCCGAACCGGTTAAAACTAATCGTCACTACCGCAGTTGGTGGCCTTGAGCGTGGAATCAAACTCGGGTGGACGGGTTCCTAGCGCATCGCCATAAGAATCCCCCATAGCACGTGCACGCGAACCGCCTTGTAATCGCTTAGCGCCGCAAGCGAACGAATCGCTCCATCTCCCCCGCTGGAGGTTCCACTCGGTGGCATTCCTTCCTCTTCGTATGATTTTGTCCCAGCCCTGTTCGACTGTCCCATGCACACGCATGGGACATGCGTCCGTGTGGCAACCTTTGTGCCATATAAGTGAATTCCGTAATACGTTTACGCGTGAGCTAAGTGGATAACGCGAAAGCATTACAATATATCCAAATTGCCCCTCACTCAATGACATTACATTCCCTCCGCTTGTTGGCTTGAGCAACATTGGTTTCTGGGCTGAGACCAAGGACGGATTGTTAAATCTCACGCACAAAACCAGACACTCCTGTTCAGATGCTTATTCATTACAGCGAGGCCCTGGTTGAAAGTAAGCGAATGGCCCTGTCGTATATCGCCAATGTTGAATAATAAAGAGTAGCGATAGATAGGTTCGAATTCAAATGTTTCAAAAGATTACCAACAGCGATTGTAAACGTAGCGAATAAGGCGTCTCGCTATGCTTAACACAAATGTTTGTGTAAATAACGCAGTTCCAGACAATGCAATGTTACACACGTGTGTTGATGCGTTGATAACGGCCCCGCTTGCAACTTTTCAGAAAAAGCGCAATGTTTATTTTAGATTCCAAGATAAGTGTTTGCAGTCGCTTCTTTTCGCGAAATTTTTAAAGAAAGTGACACGAAAGTCCTATTATGAAGGCGCTTGGCACTGTATAATGGTCACCCGCAATTAACAAACCGTTGTGAGTATACAGCTGAATAATATATAATGGATGTGATTCTTTATAAATCTGGTCAAAGAACTACGCAAGTGCGAGTTATTTTCCAGCTGCTTCGAACGAAGCGTGGTTCTGTTATCGTGAGTGCACCTCAAAGTGCACCTGGCCTGGCACAGGCGCCGTGGGGACGTCACCGCCACTTCGTGGCGAAGGACGATTGTTGTGGTTGTCAATAGTGTTCTGATCTATGTTAAAATCTAACAACAACAAATTATTCGTGTACGAGTGGGCTACGTTTTTGTATCTCACATTGAAAACGTTTAGACGTTTCACGTTAGACACATTCACAATTGCACATTAAACCAATAACATTTGTGCTGTGCAATATTTAGCGCTACTGCTTACTTAATGATTATAGTTGGGGTTTCGTGTTTATTTAAGTTGGTGCTGTGAGTTTGTTTAATTGTGCAATCTTGCGAGTTACTGTTTTTACTTCATGATTACGGTTCGAGTTTCGTTTTGCGCACATTCTTTCCGTGAGTTTATTAACCCTGTGATTGTGAGCTTGGCTTGCGCTGGTCAGTTACGACGTTTGGTTCCCGCATCCAGCGCTTGCAAACTCACCGGGCATTGTCCGCTGTAATAATTAACATCTCTCTATCTATTACATGCGACTTTTAATCGTCCAAAGTTAGTAACTATGAAACTCTCCCTCCGTGCCCATTAATATCGCACACGGAGTAAATCAGCTCTCACCGTGAACATGGCGAATTCAATAATTCCCCCCCCCCACCAATCAACCCGCACTGACCAGCGTGGTGAAGTATGGTCAGACAACCCCCACGAAACCGAACCAGCGTAGGGAGACGTGGATCGGAAATGCGCAGAGCTCGCTTCTGTTAGTTTAACATCACACAGAATTAAATATTTCATAGATATATGTACGTATGGGCATCTATAGTCCAATACCGGGTATATATTCTCTAGAACCACATGCTTATCTGGTAGTGGCTTGAAACTAAGATTTAATAATAATAATACGGTTTAGTCCACGTCTGTTCGTGGACCAGATATGGTCCCGGAGGCGTGGGGAGTCAGTCTGTTGGACACTGCTTTGCTCTATGTTGTGATGTTATCGGGCAATTCATTAATGAGGGGGTGGGTGGGTTTAGTTGCGGAAGGATACCGGAGGACCAAGAGAAAACCCACGCAGAACAGGGGGGAGAGCACGCAAAGTGCAACCAGAAAGGCAGCCGATGCGGGAATCTAACTGCATTGGGCAGGACTCTGTGCGAGGCACAGATGTCACTATTGCGTCTCTCATCCGCCCAAGGGCAGTGTATATCATAATGCCCGATACATAACACCAACAACACAATCGCGACTGCCGAGGTATACTGCCGTTACTTAAGGAGGCAAACAAAAGCACTCCATCACAAAGCCAACCAAAAGACACACGCGGGTTCGCGTGACTTCAGGACCCCCCCTGGTACCGGCACAGATCGCGGCCCGAGACGACACGGGGGGGGGGGACCTGGGGCGCTCGCCGAATCGGTGGTTCCATTTACCGCCGCGGAGACGCGATAATGCAATTATAAACATCAATAAAGGGTGGCTGCTGCGGGGATCATTACGATGTGACAGTGATAAACGAGCGTCGAAACGTGCCCTGTCCCTTCTCGCTAACCCCTCCATCTAAGCAGGTTAGTGGGGAGGAGGAGGAGGCGTCGGTGGGGTTCCCATGGCCCACTTTAGCCGGTTGCTGTGACTACTCCGACGATACCAAAGGATTTGTCCGGGAAAATAAGGTGGACGTGGGGGGGGGGAAATAGAATGGAATATGCGACCCCCCCCCCAAACTACACGGAACCCACCAGTCATCCCACCCATCCCACCACTGCCACCACCCCAGCCACCGAATCACCATCCTCACCACACACGCACAGTCCTTCTCACACGCACACACACATCTGCACCACCATCAGTACCATCCCATCATCACCATCCTCACCACACGCGCACCATCCTTCCTACACACACACACATCTACACCACCATGAGTACCATCCCATCATCACCATCCTCACCACACGCGCACCATCCTTCCCACACACACACACATCTACACCACCATCATCACCATCCTCAAAACACTCCATGATTTTAACGCACACACATAGCAGGACATCTCTTCCACCATCAGCACCACCTCCTCGCCATCAGCAACATCTGCAGTCCACTCTCACAAAAATAAAGATCTCCTGCATAGATTTACCAAAGGGTGCCGTTAGTCAGCACGACCATACGACGGGGTAGCTGAACAACACTACGCCCGGCCGCCTTTGTTTTCCATAATGGCGATGGTTTGTCTTCATAGTGGCGACACAACCTCTCTCCAGACACACCTCGCGCACACGCCAATTCTCACACATCACCGCCATCACCTTGGCTGTCACCAACCCACGAAACTAAATCCACTCTAACCTTCCCTCTCCGCCGCGACAGCTACGCCACCATCACCGCCATTAGCGCCATCAGCGACAGCGCGCCACACCGCTCTTAATGCACGCCACACCGCTCTTAATGCACGCCACTGTTCAAATATAGGTGGCGTTATTTGTACAGTGCAAGCTGCGCCGTTCGGATTAAAGTTCAAAGTATATAGAGTCGTACCGCTCGCGATGGACGCACACGATTCGGCTGTATGTACGTTAATAGAATGCCGTGTAAAGTCATCTCAGTCAGCCCATGGCCTGGGTCTATCACATGACCTCATGTCAGCGCGCCTTCGTCGCGTGGGGTCAAAGTGTACCTGGCCTGGCACAGGCGCTGTGTAACGTCACCGCCACAGAGTGACGAGCGGCGGTTGTCGTTGCTGCGGAAAATCCTATTGTCAAAATAATGGATGACAATGCCATGAATTTATTCATGTAGACTCTTCGAGGTTTGAGAATTATTTTCAATGGGTTCTGCTGTACAGGGATGATTGGTCTAATCCCATTCATGAGCGTATGTCTTTCCATGCGAGGAAGCCAGAGGACCTGGAGGAAACGTGTATACGGGGGCATCGCACGCGGTACTCCGCACCGTTAGATTCAATAATCCACAGCTGTCCTGTCACCTCTTGGTAAATTCGCATCGCCTGCTATCGGCACGCAATTGTGTCAACCAAGCGCTGAGCAGTTTCGCACCTGATTAGCCTCCGATAAGATTATTGGGCACATTCACGGACACCTGGAGTCGCCAGACAAAGCCAGCCAGTGGGTGCCTCGTTCGTTGTACAAATGTCCAGTGAGATGCTTGGAATTTGAGTTGAGTTCCTCATTCCTTGCCCTCCGCATTGGATGGGCGCCGCAATGTTAACGCACGGCAAGCAGCGAGACCGCGCTGTGAGTGTGCTGCACGGTGTCTGTCCGTGTGCGCGTGACGAGCAGATGATGAGCGAGTCTTTGCGTCGAGGTATGAGAATGACTCTCAACGGCTGCTCTTCCGGGAGATCCGAACATCGTTGGGGAGCCATTGTCATATATCGAGCCGTGAAAACCTACATCAGTGCGTGTATGAATGTATGTCCGCACTCAGGTTACACGGTTCTGATCCTTCATCAGCGCATATTTTAACACGAAGACTTTTACGTTAGACATCAGCTTAACTTCCCACTTATTAATTACCCCTAATGCGACTTAAACACTATTGCAGCTTTACATTAATTCCGACTTTTGTACCCTCGTATCATTAACCCTCGTAAGCCATTTTTCCGCCTTCATCGTGACGTCAGGAGAACGTGTTAAACGTCGGGAACAAAGTTCGCCCGTAGGACGGGTACTCTGCTAGTCATGTGCATCTAAGGACTGGCGGCCTCCGTTCCAGAGGTTTTGGCCAAACGATGAAACGAGACTAAACATAGGCACCCACCGCCAACATGAGGAGGGGGCTCACCAGCTCGCCAAACATCGCAGCCTCATGGCCAATCGACACCCATTACGATCATGATCATACTGCACGTGGCATATGAATCGTAACGAACCCCTTACCAGATCATGATGAGTTACATGTGAGCTTATGGACTCCGCGTGAGCTTCTATCCAGGGTTTAATCTGTCGCTCAGTTTTGTTTTTGCTGACGAACTGGTGGCACGCACGTGACTGTTAGCCACAGCCATAGCGTGAGGTATACTGGATGTGATGTGCCGGGTTCGGATTAGGTCCCAATGGAATGAAACCCCCGTGTGTATGTATGTGTGGCGCCAGTGTGCCACTCGCGCTATCAGCACTTGCCCCAACAGTCTGCTAAGGTTACACGGGGGATCTTTGTCTTTACGCGCGTGCGCCAACTAGGTCGACTCAGCCATAAATGTTGTAACTTGTACGGTGTGTGAACATTAGCACCGGGCGAACAAAGGCAGCTGGGTGTGGTGCTGGCCACCAAATCCCTAGTGCGCAGCGTTGACCTTAACAGGCACTCGCTAACAGTACTTGACACACCGCTCCACTGAAGCTATTCCGGGGGGGAGGCGGCAGGTATTTGACTTTGTGCGCACGTGCGTACCGTATACGTGCAGGGTACATACAGTCGGTGGTAGGTAATATTAGAAGGAATGTGCACCTGGAGCTGGAAAGAGCCTGTGTATGGGCAGGGCCACGCACACGCGCATGGGTCCACGTGTATGTGAGCGGGAGGGGGCCGCCCGTTTTCGCGCTGCGCTCCGAACTCGACCACCCGAGTTTGATTCCCGCTCACGGCCACGAACACCACCGACCATTTGTTCAGTCTAATCCTGGGCCACGCGTAGGTCGACTCAGCCTCACCTGTTAGTCGTATCGGGAGACAAAGGCAGCCTGCGAGCGGTGTTTGACCGCCCAACCGCAATCGCGCACCGCGCAGACCTTCATGGCGCCTGCTCGCCAACAGAACTTGACCCTACAGGCCGGCGACGCCGTACGGGGGATCTTTGTCTTGTGTAGGCGTGTGGCCCGTGTCGGTGCGTGTGCGAGCCGGGCTGACGGCGGGTGTGCGTGCGCGGGGCGCGGCGCTCTCTGTGCACAAGAGGAGCCGCTTCGCGCGGACCGTGACACGCAATACCGTCGCAAGCGCTCCCCGCCACAGTGCCTTGCGTTGTTCCGACTTTTGGCGATGACAAGAGCGGACGCGCCGTGCGGGTGCGTCTCTCTGACACTCGACCCTCGCGCTGCTGGCGGAGGGCTCTGGTCCCCCCCCCTCCGCCCCAATCTCGTGGGGGTGTGGGGTGGCTGGGGGGGGGGACCACCTCGCTTGCGCTCTTGCGCAGTGGCGCGGTCTCGCAGAGCAGAGAGCCACCACGCTTGCGCCGTCCGTTGATTCGTTGGGGGCGAGGGTGGCGCAGTCGTAACATTGGCGAGACACAGAGAGTGAGACATTGCCTCCGGTGCTTCGATTCCTGCTCGTGGCGCCTTTCTGTGTGGAGTTTGTGTTCTCTCCCCTTGGTCTGCGTGGGTTTCCTCCGGGTTCTCCGGTTTCCTCCCACAGCAAACAATGTGCATTAATTAATTTGCTGATTGCATCATGAAGTATAGAACGAAGTTTGTGGCAGGTGTTGCTGCCGGCTGACTGCAAAGCTGCCTTCCCCCACCTCTTTCTTTCCTACGCCTCTATAACGATGTAAATCGCCCTGGATAAAGGCGTCTACTTAATAATAATTTGCTAAATAATTGTTATGTTATTAAAAGCTATATATTTTTAAACGCGTTGCATAGTTAACTTCTGTGTGACGCCCGGGAAAGTTGTTACGAGACAGCCGTGTCGAGCGCTCCTCCTCTCGCCTTCACAACGTTTCGCCTCCCACGTTGGAAGCATCTTCGGGAGGAGGAACGCTCGACACGCTGTGCCAAACTGCGAAAGCACTATTGTCTTCCCACTGTGCTTAACCATGCTGCCAATCGGAGAGTAGTGAGAATATTATAGTCGGACAATTTCAGACCATACGGTACAATACTGCGATAGACGTAGTTTATGTCGTAGTCTTGTGACATTGCCTTACGCCGCTAATCTATGTTTCAAGTAAAAAGGACCTGAGTTCGATTCTCGGCTCGGGTGCTGCCTCGCTGTATGGAGTTTGCATGTTCTCCCCGTGTCCGCTTGGGTTTTCTCCGAGTGCTCCGCTTTCGTCGCCGAGTCCAAACGCGTGCTGCTCCCTAAGTGAAACCCTGATTAAATAGCCTTGTGATGGGCCGGCGTCCCATGGTGGGTATCGTCACGCCCTATGCCCTGTGTCTGCCGGGATAGGCTGCGGCTCACCGCGTATAAGGATGAAGCTGGCGCTGATTGTGATAGCGATGCGATCCCTCGTACGAGAGCGACTTGGAGCGGTGGTGTGGCTGTGATAAAGCAAGCGAAGCAAAAGCTCGTGGCCTCATGTAGCTCAAGGTGTCCCAGGATCTTGAATGCATTAAGCGGTGCACCAAATGGTAGCTCAAATTTAAATGCATACAAATCTAACTCGCATAAGATCGCGACTTAACTTTTATATTAACGTTGTCTGTATGGCATTCAGAGTACAGTACTCCTCCGTGTTTGTGGTGAGTGGTTTTCGATATCATTACAGTCCATCTCTGGCTACTGTATCTGTACAGTCCAGTCTCGTCTGTCACCGAGAGTGTGGGCATTGCTCTGCCCAGTGGTTATTTCTACAGAGCCATGTCGAGGCGTCCTCCTCCGGCGTTGGAGGCGAAACGTCGCGTAGGCGAGAAGAGGAAACCCTCGATACGACTATCCCGAAAGAGCAGCTATCGACAAGAATGTCTCGTGCATCGAGCAGTGAAAACCTACATCAGTTCACTCGGAGTTTATAAGTATTAAATGCCCTCCCTCCCCAACGTAAAACCTGATTAGCCCCCACCCCCTAACCCCCGGGCAGCACCACCACTGACTCAGCAAAACTATCACTGATTCAGCAAAATCATCACTGACTCAGCACTACCACTGACTCAGCACCACGACCACTGGCTCAATCTCCAGCCATCACCCTCGGTCTCATTGCGGGGCGCATCAACGCGTGTTCGTCACAAGTCATCTTGACCTTCCGGAGGTCCGCTCAGACGAGCGTCGATTGATCTCTCTATGATTAATGCCTGTATCCTAGCGGAGGGATGCACACACTTACATACCGTATCCAGATAGCGGCAGCATAGCACATGGTCGCCAATATCTACACAGGCATATTTAAACACAGCTCCATCCCGTGTCTCGAATCTATAGATGTTCGTATTCTCGTCCATCGACTTCGTGGCTTTCCATAGGAAAGAGTATTATTGGTCCATCAACCTACTTGGCTTTCCATACGACTCACAATGCGGTCTATATTCGGGCTGATGGTCTGAATACAGACGCTAAATAATGATGATATGCAGCGGGGAAGACGCAGAGCGGAGTTTTGGCTGTGGGCGCTTTGCGTCATAATGCTCCAGAGCACAGCATAATGAGCCCACTCTCTATCGGGGCACCTCCACGCGAATGTTGTTGCATACAGCGCAGAGGATGGGGACGGATTATTTATTTTGTGAGCGTTGATCTCAATCCAAATAAAATGTACGTGTCATCGACACGTGTGGCTTAAATGTGACGGTGGGCCGTGCTGTCTCTCTGCCGCTACCCGGACGATTTGACGAATTTCACGGCGACGTAAATGGCAGATCGCAGGTGCCACGTGGAATCTCACCGGGCCGAAAGTAGTTGAGAATCGTTACCGCTGCTCACCAGGTCGGCGACTCGCCATGCAACCTCACAGCAAGGAGTACCTGGGTTCGATCCCTAGCTCGGGTGCCATTCCATTGTGGTGTCTGTGTGTTCTCTCCATGTCCACGTGGGTTTTCTCCGCGAACTCCGGTTTCCTCCCACAATCCAAAGAGAAGCTGCCTCGGGTACTTGTCCTGACTGAATTTCCCCTGGTGCCCTGAGATACTGTAACTTGCTTACCCTTCCCCGCTGGACAACTTTCAACAAGAGCCACATATCTCAAATGTCAGATGGAAGACCCATGTGTCACATTTGTAATGATTGTCTCAATGTGTGATGAAAATTGCTCTCCATTGCTCGGTTTGTGGGATGGCCGTGTCGAGTGTATTGCATCTCCCGCGTTGGAGGCTCCATCAGATTATTCAATGT
>JAZEWT010000013.1:884516-901305 GCA_036362905.1 Mordacia mordax
CGCTCACCCTACAGCCCGTTCACCCCCGACCCCCTCACCCACCCACCCACCAAAAAAGGGAGGAAATAAAAACACGAATAGGAGACGTTTCGTGCCATGGTCCTCCTTCAGAGGCGTTGTAAGGAATCGATTTTTAAAAACATTGTTGGCTTCACACGTGAATGAGCGAGGCTTTTAAGGAAGGCCGGATGCGACGGAGCTCCGTCGCATCCGGCAGATCGGCAAAGAAGAACCAACCAATGTTTAAAAAAAAAAGCACACAACACTCAGCGGGCGATAAATAACACACATCCGTGTGCACGTGCGAGCCACCGAGTGGGCAAAATGTTTTGACCAGGCTACCAAAGTGTGGAAGCGAAACGTCGCGATTGAGGTAGGGGGAACACTCGACACGGCTATTCCCACAGAGCAGCTTTGGAGAGCAATTCTCGTATATTTATTCGTCTCTTGAAACAAAATTCAAACTGGAAATCAAACCATAAATTATTCCACCAACGCCTCCTCTCTCCACCACCACGACTGTGTATAGCTCCGCCTTACAGGGCGCAAGGCGGGGCTATACCTAGGATGTGACGCCAGTACATCGCAGGGCACTGGTGGCAATTTACTCGGCGGGTCAATTAATCTAAGCAGCAGCGAGTGTTTGGACGGTGGGAGGAAACCGGAGTATCCGGCGAAAACCTCATCTCATTGCTTTCAAAATAAAGCCCCATTGAACTTATCGCCGATGGCCAGCGCTTACAAACATTGTTGCAGTGATTTTGTTTTTGCTAGCAGGTCATTCGTGCGGGGGTGCGCATGATTTACGCGCGCCGCCCAAGCACAGCTTGTTTACATACATCGTTTTGACCAAACAAGCGCGCGCTATATATTTATACGGAGATCACGCGCCGCACGACCCTAATTTATCGTTCACCCACCCACCCAACCCACACGCCACCGCTCCTCTTCTCTCGTTCCGCAGAACGCGAGGAACGTTTAGTGCGCAGCAGTACGAACGGACCCCGGCGCTCTTTTACGAACGCTGGGAGTGCCCATCACGTCAATTGTCCGCAGTCCTTCCATACGACACTGGTATCGGAGGGGTAATTGATAGCCTGGCTGTCAATCCACTGTTGGATGAGGACCGACTCCCACCCACGCGGTGTCGCTTGCGGAAGTTGTTGGGGTGGACTGTTGGTCCATACTTCACCATGGTGTGTGACGTGGGGTGAAAATTGAGCGTTCGATTATCATTTGCCACTGATGTTAGCCGTGGCGTGGGATCAAACTCAGGTGGCCTGGTGTGAAGTGCTCTGCTCAAACCAATGACTGAGTAACCCACTCAAATGATATTCCCGTGCCCCATTTGCTTGCCCAATATACTAAACGTTGATTGTTGCTGACAATTGCTATCGCTGGACCTGCTTAACCACGCGTGGAAGGAATTTGTCTAATTGGTGATTATTTTAAAACTCTCCACAAACAGTTATTGGCTCATGCTGTCCTCCAGCAAGTAGGTTGATGGACTCAAATATATTAACACATTGACTAAAGTGGGGTGTTTGAGTTTAATCTCCTTTAAATGAGACTGGTACTTGCCCACCGTCTCGATCCGTCTTCTATTCCTGGCACCTGTTTTAAAAGACATTCATCTCTAAGCGAGCTATGGGCACGTGGCAGTTAAGCCCAGACATCAGCAGTTAGATAACGAGTACATCCTCCTTCGTGCGTTCAAAGTTATTACAAAGTGTTGATGTACAGAGCAACTTGGTCCTTTTGTATTCTTTGCATGATGATGAGAGGCGGCTATAATTTGTATCGGATTTGCTTTCCGTAGCTATGATTTCGGGCTTTCGAGACAGCCATGTCGAGCGTTCCCTCTCGTTCCGTCGTGACGTTTCGCCTCCTAAATCTATCCGTGAAAACGTACATCTGTACCATTTATACCGGGTAGAAATGCAACAGCATCTCAAGACTAAGTGACTTGAATTTTCCAACCCGTGCCTCCACGCGATTCTATTTACAAGGGTGTGCTGGCTGTGGAGAGAGGGCTTGTGTGAGATATGGGGATGAGTACAACTGAATATTTAGAAAAACATAACGGCATCGCCTGTGGGGTCATCAGCATACCTGTATCAGCTGAACTACGTATAAAGCTTGCTGTCGCGCACACACACACAGCCCGTAAAGTTAGCATTATCAGTATCCGCTTAATCCTGCACGGCATCGCTGTGTGAGCCGGAGCCTATCCCGGCAAACACAAGGCGCAAGGCAGGCCTATACCCAGGATGGGCTACCAGTCCGTCGTAGGATGAAGTTTATGTTGAAGTTAACACTGGACGAGTAACTTGCTGATATTTTCATCCTCTGTACTTCGTTTTTAGAGATTTCATATTAATTCCAACAGTCGATTTTGGCCGAGATGAGTGAGTACATGAAAGTTAAAACAGTGTTCTATAAGGGCATACATTGAGTTAAATCTACACTTACAAGAAGCCCAATTCGACAATCATTATGAATAGTATTTAAAAATGAGATGTTGAAGTGTTCCAGCCCGATGGCTGATTCATTTCACTAAGAGGGCAGGGCTGCGTAAAGTTTCACAATCACCGCTACATCTCGGGCAAAGTTCTTATAAGTGACCACCATCAACAGCGAACCGGGCATTGAGCCTCTTGTGAATAAATCTAAAGACGCAAGTGAACCAGCGTAACTTGCTGCAGGTTATTGGTATGGCACATGAATACCCCGAACACATCAACATAGTGTAATACGTGAGCATAATTAAGCAGTGACATTTGTAAAGCCACATGCTAAACGCGAGTAAACATTTAAGATATTTTACTACACGGGTTATTGCTGATGTTTGTAGAGACATGCATAGTGTAACGCAAAAACAGAGATTCGCACATGCAGCCTTCAGCGCGCGTACATACACGCACAGGAGGCACGCATGCACACCGGACTCACAGATACGTGCGTACGCAGAGGACACTTGCCTGCTTGATGTTGTTGCTCTGGAGTGAATAACGGGGGGAGGAGATAGAGGATGAGGTGGGGGGGAAGGGCACGTCTGCAATGAAGCAATCTGGTACCAGAGGTTCCGGCACACACCACCACCACCACCACTCCCGTCTCCCGGCCCCCATGAGCCACACGAAAAATAAACAAGGCTCATTTGAAACGCATTTAATGTCAACTTGCAATGAAACGTATTGAGAGCACAGCATGGATTTTGACAGGGGGGGGAAGGGGGGTGGCAATCCTTTGAGTCTATCACAAAGTAAAACATCATTTAAGCAGCCCGCACAAAGAAAAAATATAAACAAAAATTACAAGTTTTCTGACATTTTGTGTTTTTTTTTATTATTTAAGCATACAACAGACACGGCTAAAGGTCTCAATCTGAGAGCATTACTAACGAGAAGAGGGCAAGTTGAGACCGGCATGCATCGAGAGAGAGAGAGAGCGAGAGCGCTACTACAATACTGTGCATATTTTACAAATAGGAACATCTAAAAATGATGACGATTCTTTGTTTGTTTGTTGCAAATTAACACAGTTGACATTTACTTCACAGTCCTTTTTTTTTACGCGTCAGAATATGCAGCTTAGAAACACTAATCCAAAATAAACCTGTACATTACGTGTATCTAAGCATTAACGAGAGTAATAAGTGCAGTCCAAAAGTGACAAGGACATTTAAAAGTCTTTGACTTTACCAGTTACAAAATGATATCAATCCAGCCATAATATATTTATATATTTTTTCATTTTTTTATTTATCTTAACTTTTATCTCTTTTTTAAATCACACATGGGTTTTCACGTTTTCTTTCTTTAAATCTTTACGTTGTTCGAGAGGAGTGATCAGCACCGCCATGTGATATGTAGGGAAACAATGACAAAATTAACGAGTCGAAGCGAAATAATATTAATGTTCCTCAGATTCGTGTCGTACTTTTTTGCTCTTTGCGAGGTGCTGTGCATATGTAAGAGCTTAGACATCGTATTAAGCTCGTGTGTATCTGAGTTCACAGAGACGCAGAATAGTTTTTTTTCCTCTCTCAAGATTTGCAAGAACGAAAGGCAATAATAAAAGAGAAACTCACATTAGTGTAGTTCTAATCGTAGCATCAACGATATTGTTCCCTGCCATTAAAAAAAAGAAAATCCCACAGGATTCCATTATACACAGAAACAAATAATTAGGTAGGAGTTCTCAACAAATCCTATAGCTTCCTGCAGGGAATTTGAAATTCCTAGCTTTCATGCGATTGGACCCTTTTTGAAAGAGAGGGCTCTCTCAAGGGCGGGTGTGCATCATATGCAAGTTGATCTGCAGGCACTGAGCAGCCAGAATTCGTAATTACATCACTCGCCTCCGCCTAAACACAAATGTAACGGTAGTTGAATTTAACCATTAACCGCAGCTTAGTTACAGTAATATTAGTTGGACTCCCTTCCAGAACACTGAGCGAATTATTCATTAAACAAACCCCCCCCCCCCAACATAACCGCATCCAGGTCCCATTAAAATGTGCCATGAAAGTAAGAGAGTACTTCCAAATGTCCAATGAAAGAAAATATATACGTACAAATTGAAACGTCTCATGCAAAAGCAATTGTGAGCAAAAGTAATGATGCGTTTGGATTTGCGGTTATACGACACCGTAGCAACATTATGGGGGAGAATGTGACCGCATATCTAGAGTGAGAAAGATAACAATGCTGAGGACAGTTTGTGAGAACGCCGCTAACCAGCAGTGGATTGATCATGGCTGATGATAGTGATGATGACGTATGTAATGTGCGTTGCGCATAGTGTTTTAACGTGTATAAGAGTAATGGGAAACCTTTGTTGATCGTATGACCTCACAATCTACTGCTGAGTCGCTGTGTTTATAAGGGTTTCCGAATGGCTGTGGTGAGATGGTGTGCGTGGCGGGTGTGTTGTGTGAGGAGTGTTCGTTTGGTGTGTGTTGTGTGGTGTGTGTGGGTTGTTGTGTATGCGGGGTTGTGTGTTTGGAAAGTGTTGTCTGGGGTATTGTGTGTGTGCGTGGGGGGGGGGTTGTAGTGTGTGGAAGGTGTTGTGTGTGGTGTTGTGTGTGGTGTTGTGTTTGTGTGTATGGAGGGTGTTCTGTGTCCAGGGTGTTTTGTGTGTGTGTGGGGGAGTTGAGGGCTTTGGTAAGAGCAGGGATGGAGGAAAGGGTGGGTAACCCCAAGAGGTTAAAGTTCAGAGGTCATGATCACAAAACCGGGTTTATGGATAGGCAAGGCTCGTATCGTGGACATCACGAACACAGTGGTAGTAGGTAAGTGCACGGTTGCATGATCGCAAATGTAGCGACGAACAAGAACGAGAAACTTGCATGCTTGGCCACTGAATTTAGGACAGTGCTCGCAAAGGAATGTTTGCCACATCAGGATCGCAAAAAAAACATCAGCGATGCCATAAATACAGTCTGAATCACAGTAAATCACGCCAAAGTGAAGGCTTAAAAGAGTAAAGCTGCTTAGAATTTCGCATGCTTATTAAGTGTTGTTTTACTTAGGTGATGCATTTAAATAAAACACTGCCAAGCCGATTGAAGAGATGTGATATTACTGCGATGTCACAGAACAGCTAAACAACAACAACAGACATAAACGTGTCGGTCCTTATGAAAGCCAGCATAAAACATCAGTTCAGCGAGGAGAGAGGAAGGAGGAAAAACAACAACAAAAAATAAGAAATAAATAAAGAGAGAATTGCCGTGACATGAGTGGGACTGCCAGGTGAGCGCCTCTTGCCTCCCTCTGTGCATCGCGATCGGTGCCGTTAAGAATTTTCGTAAAATCATCGCAGGCCTCGCCATTACAACGACGGCGTCTTGTCGGGTGGACGAGTGCGTTTGTCTTCCATCTCCTCGCTCTCCTCCTTCTCTGCCACCACCGTCTCTCTCTCTCTCTCTCGCTCCTCTCCCCGCACTCTCGCCGAGGTCACGACTAGCGGTGGTTTTGCGACGTTGTCAATGGCGGGGTAGGTTTGATGGCGGCGACTGTGATAACGTTTAAAAGTTCGATTTAGCTTCGTCTGGCATTCTGAGGAATTTTCATTTTTTTAAAATCTTCCTGACAGTTTTTGTTTGTTTTGCTTCTTAAGTTTTTTTTTAACGTTTGATTTTTTGTTCCTCTCTCATACGTATACTTTTTTCCTTTCTTTATTACTAGTATTACGGGCTCTTGTTTTAAATTTCCCTCTTTCATAGGTGACGTCGTGGTTGCCGTGGTCGTAGTAATAGCGGTTGTGGTTGCGGTTGCTGCTGCTGCTGCTGTTGTCGTTTCTCTTACTGGGCCTGGATGTCCATAACCTGCCCGATCAAACCGGGATCGCCGGGAGCCCCCATCATGCCGGTGGGACTGGCGGCGGCGGCCGCCGCCACCGCGGCCATGCTCATGCCGGACGCGTGCCCGCCCGGCATCATCATGGCGTGGTGAGGCGCGTGGTGAAGTTGCGATGCGTGGTGCCCGGGGAGGTACGAGTGCATGGGGGCACCGTGGCCGTGGTGCAGCTGTGACTGGTGGTGGTGGTGGTGGTGATGGTGGTGGGCGGCCGCTGCCGCCGCCGCCGCCATCTGTGGTGAGGTGTAACCGGCGGGCGACATGCCGAGCCCCAGGCTGCCCTGCGTGATGTAATCTCCCGGCATTCCGTGCAGGCCTGTCGCGTACAAAGCACGGCACAGCGGCGGCAAAACGCAATCAGGCACGGGGTCCCGACACCGCGACGCCGCGCACATTTTCGCTTTTGCACGGGGGATGGCTGTGGTTCCCTTTAGTGGAGGCTCGTCTGGCCGACAGTGGCGTAACCGAGCTATTGCAGGGCCGCACCTTTAGCTGCGCATATATATATATATATATATTTGGGAAGGTCAAGGTGCTACCCTACAATTGCTTGCTCAGGCCATGGCTGGCAAATTTCTGGCCTTCGCTCGATGGAGCTAAAGACAGCCCCTCTCGAGGCTATCTACATATGCGTGACATCTTAATATTATCATTAATATTGCCATCGAAGTAATGCATCGGGGGGGTGCATCCAGAAACCGCCCCTGTGGCGTGTGCAGAGATTGCGAGGCTGAGCGGCATGATTAGTTGTTTGATTGTTTAAGTGGAGGCAATCCTGTGTTGTGCACAGCAGTCATCAAGACTGTCTTTAAAACGTGCACACAGTGCAGACGACTATCAGGTGGCTGGCGGAGACCAGATGCCCTCATCGTTGGAATGCCACTGATAGGAGCCTTACGAGGGAAGTGATCCAGGCTTGCCTATTATTGTGCGCTGCGCGGTGGCCTGTAGGTCTAGGTCCTGAATGCTTGTGCTGAGCAGCATGCCAATTGTTTGTATTTTGCCTTTTCAACAATTCATTCCCGTAAAGCAACCAGCGCCGTGCCACGCGACACGGGATGCACTGGGGACTACCGCAGAGCAGTACCTCACTCCTGTGTTAGACAGGTCTGTGGAAGGAGATTTCACAGAACTGATTCTGAGATCCCTTCAAGTGACCTCTTGACCTTACACTAGGGAGTGACTATCCCACCTGCCCTGCCACGCAGAGAATCTTTCCTGGTATAACAGCCAAAGTAACACTGGTCTTTGTGTTGTCTAAAGTTTTGATTTATTTTCATGCTTGATGAGTTAGATTTTTTTGCGCAGTCCTAGACGACGGTGCTAAAATCGTCAACTTAGGATTCAGGTTTAGGCGCAGGTGGCTCAAATCCTGATTTGAGCCAAGGGTTCACCACAACAGTGCCAGTGAGCGATCGAACATCTGAGTCACCCAGCCGCCTCTCAAATTGTTCTTAAATCTCTGGCCACAGTGGCAGCTTAAGTCTGGCCCTCAGCGTCTAACAACCGAGTGCTGCCAGCCCATTCGCTAAAGTACACCACTGATAGTGTTTTTTTCTTACATTTTTACCGCCTCACTTCGTTTATTCTGCTTCGTTCATAAAGTTCTGCGCTATTCGTGCCGTTACACATAATGTCTGCATGCTGTTTGCGCACAATTTGATTTTCAAAAGTGACCAATCGACGGTCACTCTCGTGATTCGATGAGCGCCGATTTTTTTAAATCGATCGTCACGTGGCTGCCCCAGTCGCTACCTAGTTCGAGCAAAGTGCCACCGGCCCACCCACGTAAACAACCGCCGCACAACCGCCGCACAACCACCGCACACGCCGCCCGATGCCCCCGTTAGTTCGGCGGCATTGTCGCGAGCCGCTAAGTGCAAGAAGTTTGCGAGGAGCCGTTTCAGATGCAGTCCGCGACGCCGTTCCATCGAGTCTCATCTCATCTCATTATCTGAAACCGCTTAATCCTATATAGGGTCACGGTGAAGCCGGAGCCTATCCCGGAAACACAGGGCGTAAGGCAGGAATACACCCGACGACGGGACGCCGGTCCATCGCCAGGCATTGCGGGACAATTTTAGTCTGCGAGCCAATCAACCTATCCAGGAGCATGCTTTTGGACTGTGGGAGGAAACCGGAGTACCCGGCGAAAACCCACGCGGACACGGGGAGAGCATGCAAACTCCACACAGAAAGGCACCGGAGCCGAGAGACTCGAACCCGGGACCTTCTTGCTGTGAGGCGTCAGCGCTAACCACTGCGCCACTGCGCCACCGCGCCACCGCGTTAACTCTACAGCGCGGTATTCTGCAAACGCACCGTGCAGTTAACTTTAGCGCGCGCGTTCGCTAGAGCCGAGCATCTGTTAGAACGAGTTACATGCGCACACTGAGGCATGCGTCACAAGACCTTGCAGACAAAGACAACGGGGGCTTGGTAGGTGACCACCGTGGCCACCGCGGCGGACTGAATAAATAAACACACTCGTAAAGAGATCGAGAACCCCTCTTTGTAAAATGTAATGCTGATGCTTACATGAGCAAACAAAAAATGACAATGATGGGAGATTTTGTTTCTGGTGCATTGCAACCACACGATAGAGAAGACTTGGGGAATCGCTAGACTGACGATATCATGAACCGCGATCTGTTGTAATTATTATTATTATTTAGCAGACACTTTGAGCTGAAAATAATAAGTGTATTGTAGAGGTCAAGTGGATAGTCTTGCATATATAGCTTAGAATTTGTATTTGGACTAATTAATTCAGTGACGAAAATATCACCACCACAAAGGACGTGATGTACAGTCTCCACCCTAGTGCGCAGTCGCCTTACCCTGTAATCACATTTCGGACTAAAAGCATATTGCTACACTCTTAATTAAATATAGTTATCGCATTGCTCTGTTAATTTAATTGATCACTGAGCGTGTAATATTCGGCCAATTTCAGAGCAGCACATTAAAAATCACCCGAGCTGAAAGGCAATTTCTTTATTTAACATTTTTTTTTCCTGCCTCTCTTTTTTAATGGTTGTACTCTGATTGCCTTAAATACTTTATGATAGGACAGCATTTTTTGTCGTTGCCCAGTTGGCGAGGCATTCCACTGCCAGGTATAAACAGTAGTAAAGATATTAAATAGAACTACATTTGGAGAGCTGACGCAAAATAGTGGCTACGTTATGATTTTATTTTTAAATAACATCTTCCCATTTGTGGTTGCAATTATCCCTCCGTTGTGAAATTCAAATGACCTCATGTGGCACCGACGTGTGATTGAAAGTAACGGAACAAACTGCACATCTCTATATGGTGACGGCAGGTGGGTTTGTAAAAAAAAACACAATACGAGGACATATTGGCCACATTCACGATTCACATTTTAAGGTACGCTGCACCCAATGATGGTATTCTCGTTGTACTTTTAACTTGGGAACTGTATTTTAAATAGAACAGTTTAATGTAAATACAGATGTGCATTAAAGGGATGAATCGGCTTGAGTACGTTATTATAAATTTGCAGGAATAAACGTTTACAGAGGCTGATCTATATAGGGGACATTTTTAAATAGTTCCGAAGTAAAGTAAGCCTTAGATCAATTATAGTGAGGTTGTTTGAACTTGCAAGGTATTTAAATTAGGAAACATTCAACACTCAAACCATTTATGTTTACATTTAATTATGCGCTACTGTAATGGAAAATTGGCCTCTTGTTTTGCAAACAGGTATAAAAAGTATTATCACAAACATCCCTTTGCGTTAAACTTCCCAGTTCGCTGGTGACGTTCTGACAAATCGATTAAACTCAACCTACAATTTCGAGGGGCACAGCGTGTCCCTTAAATTGCCAGACTAATAATAATAATAAAAAGACAAAGTCATAAAATCTCAAGAACGAAAAACGAAAAGTGCTTAGAAATGGGCATGACAGGGTGGTGTGGGGGCAAGGGCATGCGAATGTGCAGGTAAACAGGAAGGAAACAATGGAACGGAGAGAAAAACTTGACAAAATGAACCTGGCTGCAAGCAAGTTGGTCTCGATTGGACTTTGCAACCACGTTTGATAATTATAGATTTGTTTTATATTTCAGTTGTGTTTATTTATTCAAATCCCAACCTCGTAATTAAAGAGAAAGCAAGAGCTCGCCATGTCCGTACTTACTCTCCCCTCTCTGATTTGTTAACTAGGTCAGCATTACATGTAGTGCCATTGCCCTTCCATTCCCATATTCATGCCCATTCCACCCATAGGTCCTAGAAGGAAGATACAAAGAAACAAAAGAAAAATGTATATACACGCAGGGAAATGACAGGGCAATTATAAAATAAGAATCTGAGAGTTTAACGTTAAAGTGTGAAACCAAGCGACAAAGGCACCTGCAAAATTGCAAAGTCATCGACCAATGAGAAAGTGTTCCGTGGTTTTATTTTATCCACGACGAGAGTTTTGAACTGTGGATGTGAGGAATGATGAATTAGTCATATTAGCGAGGGTATCGGAGCGGCGACGGAAGCAAGTTAGTGTGTGTGTGTGTGTGGTGCTTATTTCTGAAATGACAGTGGATGTTCAAGTTATTGTTCACCTTTAGGTGTATTGAAAAATGTAAGCGTGAATCGCAAAGCAGTGGATATAACATTGATGTCGTGCAAACTCCCAACTTGATAGCGGAAGCTCAATACCTTACCGCAATCTCATATGATGAGCATGTGCCTGTACTGTTGTTTCAATGTCCATGCAGAGAACGATCAAATGTCTTGGTTTTTAGAAAAATTAACGTCATAAAAAGATTCGTTGTCCAAATGACTCTCATTTTAGCCTAAAAGAAGTACAACTCTCCTATCTCTTATGAGTTGGTGTAGATTTTTCACGGCTAGGTTATTAGAGTTGCTCTTAACAGCGGCTTTTTCGGGATAGCCATGGCGAGCGTTTGTCTAGAAGCGTGATGAATGCAGCGTGGCAGGCGAAACACCTTGACGTAGAGAAGAGGTACGCTCGACACGGCTATCCCAAAACAGCAGCTCTTAATAGCAAATCAAAGATCGTACATGCTTTAACGTGTGTGCGTGAAACTATACGGTATGCGCGATTTGTGTAAATGTGTTTATGCCATCAACAGTACACAACGTTCCAGTTGGTTCCGATAATCAACAGAGCGCTGTGAAACGTGGAAAAGATGAAACAATGTGACCAGTTGTTAAGCTGATGAGCAGATTCATGGTTAAACAGATCAAACGCTCGCTCAAGAATTAATCTGTGCGACAGTTGACAGCACAACCGCAACAAAACACAACTGCTCCATCGAATCGCACTCACAGCAAATCGTGTTTGCGATGAGTGTTACGAGCGTCTGGATGGCCCCAAACGCTCGCCGACAGTGGACATTCAATGCGGCTAAGAAGCCCTGCGATATGAATCGAATCACTGCCTTATTGTACTGATGCATGTTTTCACGGCTCGATGGCACGATTGCTTACAAAAGACGCTCTTTCGGGATAGCAGCGTTGAGCGTTGGGAGGAGAAACGTCGCGCAGGAGAGAGGAGGAGCGCTCGACGCGGCTATCCCGAGAGGAACGGCTTTGGTAAGCAATTATCAGCGTGCTATTATTATTCAGCACCGCTCAAGTGCCGTTACATTAAGGAAATACATTCCCATTGCCAAATCCCGTGTTTTTTTTTCGCGTAGGGTCCGACCATTTCTTCCACTGAGCACTCACTGATATTCCCATAAAACATGGGAATTCCTTCACACCAAGGAGGGCAGTCATAAACCTCCGCAGCTCCTGCCCCATGATCCCTCTCTTTCCTTGCACCCCCCTCAGCCACGACCCCTCCCCTCCCTGACCCCCAGCACCGCCGCCGCCGCCCGCCCCCCCCAAGCACCTTCCCCTCCCCCGTTGCCCAGACTCACCAGGTCCCCTGAGTCCCATGTGTTGCTGCCCGTCCATCATGAAGCCAGCCATGGGTTGCCCATCCGGGCTGTATCCGGCGCCTTGACTCACTGGAGGGGGGGTGGGGGGAGGGGACATTTAGGCGTTCTGGCTTTCGTTAAAATATAGATAACTGAACAACAACGCGAGAGGTAGGGCAGGCTCTCCCAAAATCGATCCCCTGTCACAGGTGCAACGTAAAGAGGACAGGCCGACTCGTTGGGGGCAGGTGCTGTTGGCGAGCACCTATTAAGGTCGGCAGAACAGGCGGACGGTGCGACTACAGCACCGAGCCCCGGTGCAGATGCACGCGCAGTCACGCGGATCATAAATATAACGGCAAATGTGACGCGCGGAAACCGTACACGGATGCATGAAAATAAACAAAAATGCTCATAAGTAAAACCGTCGGGATATCTCGCCGTGTGACCAAATACAACGGCACGTGCGCTGCGCAACACTATGTTGGACGATAAAAACATTATTCCTATAATCCCTGCAGCCAAGGAACGGAGTGAGTCCTCGCCGTCAACCACGGAGGAGTCAGGGCCGTGAAACCAAGGTGGACTCTCACGCCCGCAAGCTCGCGAGAGGTAAGCCGTGGCTCGGCTGAAGCCTTCACCTTAGCAGTGGATCGACCACGGCGGACAACAATGACAGCGTTGAATCCGGTGGCGCCGTGTAATGTGTCAAGCAATCGCGTGAAAAGGTGACGAGAAAGCGCTTATTGTTGGCGTCAGTACTTTGGGTCGCGCGTGCTCCCGGGCCGCTTCTATAACTGCCACCCTCTTAGCTCCCCTTTCAATCCATACAAACGCACAAAGAATGGTGTCGCGCTTGACGCACACGCCGACGTTATGGTTGGGCCTCCCGTTTACCATGAAGTCAACCGGCCCGGCCACCACTTGCCTTGCATTGTGCCGTTATTTCGTATTTCTCTGCCGATCCACGTGCAAGAGAAATATCATTGGAAAGCTAAAAATAGCGGCAGTAATAGTAATAAAATATACATGGAAATTAAAGCAGGGGTGAGAAGAGAAAAAAAGCTAAAATAATCACGTTTTTATATTTGATGTTTTTTTTGTGTTTTCGGGGGCCCAGCGATTCTTGCTATCCTGGGCGTGTGACCCGAATCGGCCATTTTCCGCGACCTTACTGCCCATTAATCACACCTCGGCCTGCCGTCTGACATCGCCATGGCGACTGCGGTGCAGAATCATGGGAAAGGCAGAGAAAAAAAAATCCTTTTCGCCATCGCCCCAGACAGAGGAGGCTGCCGTAAATTATGAGCCACAGCTCTGCCATTAAATTGCGCCTGTGTGGCAGTTTGAAAAACAGCGCCAGCGGTTTTTTTTTTACTGGGGCATTTACTTACTTTTAGAATATAGGCTTCTTTATCTTTACTGTGTGTGTACGCGGTCATAGTCTCACGAGACCCAAGTGGTCTCGGAGAGAGCGATGATGATGACGATGGTAGAGGTGGTGATGGCGGAGTGTGCTATAACGATAGGGCTAAACAGTTTTCTTTCGAGAAAGGCGGCACGCGTGTGATTGCATCTCTGCGTACGCGCACGTGTACCGTACTGTATCCGTACAGTCAGGCACTGTGGTGGGCCAATTTTTTTTCAACACGACCGTATTTTACGTCGAAAATTTCCGTATAAACAGTACGTAAAAATTACATATAGCGTGAAAGGATGGCCTTCTTGGTTTTAAGAATTGCCAGGGTCACTCTGGGAAAAACTGGCATTAAATCAAGCAAAGAAAAATAACCATTTTCCCATTATATAAAGTCACATATGATAGGTAAACAGGGATTCAGACTCACCGGCTAGCTGCCTTGCAACACAATATTTACATAATGTGGAACAGTGCAGAGGAGTGCTGGTGTGCTTTCAAGTCCGCACTCTTGCCAAGCACAAATCATATTCAACTTAAAAAGGATAACCAAAATTATTGGTTTGAGCAGTGGCATGGCAAGGTGGGCATGGACCCTGGTGCAAGGAATTAATTGGGTAACCCCAAACATATCCAATTTCACATTGCAGATCTCAGGTCCCTCGAGTCCATGGGCCAAAGTGCAGTGGATAGTTGTAAAGTTTGCAGGAGATGTTGCTTTTTGGGAAACAAACCATAGCCTTGATTTTCCTACCAATTCAGAAACTAATGCAAGGCATTGCCACAATTGCTGACTGAAAATAAGCACAAAATATTGATGCCATTGGTGATGTCTAACATCAATAAAGGATAGTTATGAAAACTTCTGGGGAAAAAGTGAGAGAGTGGACAGCATAGTGCATTGTAGCTATCAGAGTTCCAATCCCAGGCAAAGCTCACATCAGTAGAATTTAACAACCTGTGCACCCCTTGCACAAACCTACACCGGCCAGAATTGTGAAGTGTGACCAAAAAAAAAACTCCATTACCAAGAAGGCGTTATGAGGCATCCACCCATGCATTGGCGGATTGAGAATGACCAACATGCATTTGATTTTAGCTTTAACATCGTTACCCACAAGACATTGGCACTATTTCAACTGAACACTATCGAGAGTAAGTGAGAGAGAGGACCTCTGTTTTCTGCAAGTGGAGGGAACAGCTCTGGCACAACGAACAATCTGCAGGACATTTCGACCCACGCTGCTGTGCCAGGCACGCGGTATTCAGGATGGGATTGGGTTTCAAACGCTAATGCTTATGACCCAGTTGCTGGCGCCTTGACATGTCACTTAGGGAGCACGCCTTACTCAAGCAGCATCCTACCTGCACCCATGTCCATACACGTACGGTAGTTCAGGCAATGTTACCTGAATCGCGCTGCCAATGTTAACGGGCGAGGAGTCGTACTGAAAGGTCGGATATGTGGGTTTTGCCCCAAAGAGTTGAAATAATGAGATAAAAGAAAACAGTTTTGACTCGATAATTAAACCGGTTCGACCACAACCATGCTTGCCGGCTCTCACATATGCAGCAGCCCAGCACGTGCTACTAGTCTGCTTTCCAAAATCAAACGCCCCTTGTGTTGCCAGCCCCCCACTAAGTGTAAAATTATGGATCCACCTGTGCCAGTTTGCACTGGCGACGCTGTCACTGCCATCATTTGGCAAGGCAAGGCTTCGCTTTAGTAAAGTCTCATCCCGTGCTGCTTGCGTGCTGTCTGTGCGCTGTATATTTGCGAAAACAATTTTTGGCCGTGAAGAGAAATTCTAAAACTTATGACTAATGTCGGGCATATGTTTTTTGACATTCTAACAGCGAGTTTTTTGACAGTCTAACTCAGAATTGGCGTTAGTCACGAGCTGCCGAATCGTTGCCAAATTTGTCTTGGCAGCCGAGAGACGAGTAACCAATTCAGGGTCACCGTGCGTCAGTGACTTTCCAGCGATGAGGGCTCTGTTAGCAGATGAACACTTGCCTGCTCGGTTGGACTGGTCAATCATGGGCTGTACTATCCGACGGCGAGCGTTGATAAACCTGCAGGACACACACACACACACGGGGCAACGACAATGTGAGTTGAAGGGGGAGAACGAGAATTGAGCAAAGATTGAGAATTCTTTTCCGAAGATGTTCTTTCTTCTTCGAGACGTTTCGGCTCCCACGTTGGAGGCATCCTCGGGAGTTCTGGAGTAAAGGAGTTGGAGCGCTCCACACGGCTATCCTGAAAGAACAGCTTTGGAAAGCAATTCTCGTGCATAGAGCCGTGACAAACCAACACCAGCACATTAAGCAAAGATTATTACATGAAGGGCTGAGATTGGATGGTGCTCGCAATGGTGACCGCAGTGGTTGAAATCAGTGTTCTGCCTGTAGAAGCAGTAACTTGTTATACGGTCCTTCTATGCTCCATGTCTTAATCTATCCGTACGGAACAAGCTCAGCCAAATAACCTCCACAACCTGCACCGTAAGGGCAAGCGGTCATCCAGTAGTGGATTAAGGGCTGCTACGTGTGCATTGTGCATAAGATGTTACGAGAATGAACCAGTACGGTAGTTCACAGATGTTACGAGAATGAACCAGTACGGTAGTTCACAGAGACAGCGTCAGAACCCTTTGCGATGTCGAATTAATGCCGAGTGCAACAGCTTCCATGACATTCGTCAACAGCGCAACTCTGTACATCAATGCCTTCACCGTGCGTTGCAACAGAATAAGTACATAAACATTGTCATGATCCATCATCGTTTGTATGGTCCTGTTAACCACATTCTCTGTGTTACATTTGATCTTGGCATCGCGTATCAAAACACGCGGTCTGATGCTTAACACGACGCTCGATATCGTTTGCTTATTTTACATATTGCAGTGGCATTTGTTTTGGGGATTTAAACGCTTTACATTTGAATTAAATAAAAAAGACTCCCCAAAGTGAGTTCAATTGTTTTGTTGTCGGTCTCTCATTCCGTTACCACACTGGACGCTGATCCCACGCGCGTCTCCTTCAGCGCGCGCGCGACCCAGCAGAGTCTGTTCCATCATCTCGCCCT
>JAZEWT010000013.1:923524-934759 GCA_036362905.1 Mordacia mordax
GCAGAATCGCTCCTCCAGTACCGGCGCATGAGCACAAATCTTCGGAGCAAAAATCTTCGGAGCAAAAATCTTCGGAGCAAAAATCTTTGGAGCAAAAATCTTTGGAGCAAAAATCTTTGGAGCAAAAATCTTTGGAGCAAAAATCTTCGGAGCAAAAATCTTTGGAGCACAAATCTTTGGAGCAAAAATCTTCGGAGCAAAAATCTTCGGAGCAAAAATCTTCGGAATGAAACGCGGAGGCAACGAGAAAAACGTGCGATCGTCGCAATCGACCCGCAAAAAACTCCCAAGACGAGAAAAAATGAATTAAATTAATCAACGATGCACGTATTAAACACAAACCATTTCTGTGAAGTGAAAAAAAAAAATTGCGTGTTAACCAAAAGCCTCATGATCCTGGGCGTATAGGAATGCGGGATGGGATTAGGGAAGGAAGACAAAGGCGGGCAGGAGGCTGGTAAACAGATTGAACGGCGCTGGCTGCCCAAGGCTGGAGGCGTTCCCAGGCAGGTGCCGCGCGCCACCATCCTGCCAGGTGTGCCGGCGAGCATGTGCGCGCTTGCCGCACCGTCACATGGTCGCGGGGTCAGGCTTCTGCCCCGGGCTAGGCCTTAGCGTGGGGCAGCAAGCTCCTTAGCGACCTTTACTGATGTATCAATTTCACTGGGCTTTTATCCTTCTGCCTGAAATTTTTTATTTTTTAGGGGGGGAGGTCTGAGTTTTTCTGTCAGAATAAGAGAGAAAGATGGAGTTTGTCTTCCATACATCTTTCTCGTCCATCCGCCTGCATCTTCCAGTATGTACATTTGCACTCTCAGGTAGATGCCCAAATATATATAAATGTGTAAAAAAAAGTATACGTGTCATAATGAATGTCTCACTGAGATTTTTATAACGCACCTGCTGGCAAGACTGACGTAGCTATATGACGAGCGGCCACAGCCATAGCGAGAGATTCATACTGGATGTGGTGTGCAGGGTGAGGAGATATCACCGTCATGAAACCAGCACGAATATTCACTCGCGCTGCACGTAGACGCAACGCTAAATAAAAATTCGCGCTGAACTGTGAGCAAGCGAGAGCCTAAACGATGTAAGGACGAGCACAGTGGCCACGGCTCGGCTGTGTCTAATGACGCTGGCAAATTGGGGGGTTGCCCGGTGGGCATCCCCTGCGTCGTTTTGTCTTCCAGCAAACTCCTCCGCCGCGCACGTCGGCGAGCCGATCAGACTGCCCTCTGTTTTGTCTGCCTGTCCGTCCGCCTGTCTCCCCTGGCTGTCTGCCTCGTCCGTCTCCGCCCGCAATCCATCAGACAGAACCTTTCCTTGCTGTCCCCCCCCCCCCCCCCGCGTGCCGCGCCGATGCCCTGTGGCTCGCGGCAGAACTGAACTTGCCTCGCTGGGCCAGAATGCGGGCCGGCCGGTTTGTGGATGCGTCTGCCTGCGGCCCAGGGACCTCCCGCCCTAAACCACACGAATGACTCAAGTTCAAAAAAAAAATCCACGATAGACGTGAAAAAAACTGCTGGCGTTGTGCAAACTTTCAACACGAAACAAGCCTCTCACACACCCAGCTTTCGCAACTGCACTGTCTCATGCTAAAGCCACCTGTCCTTCACCTCCTCTTAGTGGAGAAATCCCATTGGAAAGCCTCACTTTTAAAAACCCAATTTCATATGTGTGTGTGTATACACAAAAAAGGACGTTTGATTATTTGGAAATGGGCACAGTTTTTTTTGTGTGATGCGCATGTAAAAATAATAATGTGTAAGTAATCCAAACTCTTACAACATGTGTGGCCCGCGTGGAAGAGTAGACAAAACTATCTTCTCGTCAAGAGGGGCTCTCTGGCATTCCCTTTAATAGAGGTGTTCTTATTTTAAATTCTGACAGCAATGGTGTGAGCGAGCACACCAAGACTGTCGCTTTACTAACTTTCATCGACACATTTTATAATCACAATAATCCTCACGGGCGCTCTTGTCGCTGGACGCGGCGATCAATTCGCCGTGGCTACGCAACGCTGATTTAAAATTTAATAAACTGCCGTGAAATGGATCATTTTATACTGCATAATCAAAAGCAATACGTGTGTTTACAATTCACTAATTCAGATTTTTATGGCTAATGGGCGACGTTAATGCGCTTGCTCTCTGAGTCGCATTAAAGTTGCATGACGAATAATATTCATCATTCTGCAACGATGATGCTCAGTGTCTAATTAACCTCACGTGACAATATGTAAGAGAGACTCGGGTGCGCGATGAACGCAATTGCGGTACCACTCTTAACTCCACTTGTTAGATGAAGATCAATTTCTTGAGACGTCCCAAAGTACACGAGTCGCTTTTCACAGCCCCAAAATGCTTATAATGCATGTTTACTGACGGTATCGCTGTTATATAAATTTCATGGTTTGATGGGCAGGTGATTTTCAGCTCCTCAGCAAGGCTATCTGGATTAACACACCTAGCCCGTATAACAAAAAAAAACCCCTTATCGTCCCCATCAGACATGCACTGCAGCACAGCTGACAAACTTTTCAAACAAACGGCCTGATAGATGCACCTTTGTAATGCAGGTGTGATGTGTACAGCGCTCCGTGTCCAAATAACTTAATTTCAATCTATTTTCCTTCTCCCCATATTTTCATTGTGAACCCAGTTTAGCGGCTAATCATTGCATGCCTTTCCTTACTCTTTACACTGCCTGAACACGTGTGCTGGCGTTTCGACGCAACGACATATCTCTGAGAGAGCTCTCATCACAGATGCATCTCAATCCACGCCTAGTGACACAAGTTCAATTCCTGGGCATGGCTAACATGAGTGGCAGGTGACCTCTGAACCAGTCCTGGTCGCTCACCTCCACAATGGTTTTACTTCGGTTTTACTTATAAATGTTTTGTTCATCTAATGCTTAATTTTTTTTGTGTCATTTCATTTTTTAAATCTCCCATTTGCTCTTGTAGCCCCGTGTTCCCACAACAGGCATGTAGCCTAAAATTTAGAAGTTCTTTCCGTCTTCATGTGAATAATATCAGTAATACGCTCCTGCCTATCGTTAATCCACTGTTGGATGAAGGCCTCTGCTCATTTCATTGGTCACGGGGTTGTTTGACCATACATCACCGAACCAGCTACTTTGGTCTGGTAAAGGAGGGGAGGTCAAATCTGGTTCAGACACAATTTGGGACTGATGATGGCCGTGACTGGAAATTGGAACTCAGGTCGCTGGGATCGCAGTGCAGTGCGCTAAGCACTGCACCACCGCTCCGTACATATCACAGCAAGCAACTATCCGTCTGTGTACTGTACGTGCAAACTGTATTCACACAGCTTTATCAAAACATGCCTGACAAGATAATTCACTTACCCTGCAGTTTTTTTTTTAAAGTGGGTTAGATGGTCCTAAAAAAAGAAAAACAAATCGACAAGCCTTTAATTATGAATTTTGAGAAACTGCGGTTTGCTTGCGTGATGTTGCGGTGCAACGACTCACAACATCCAGGTCTTTGTTGTCTCAATCAAACACACGGCGCTTCACTGGCAGATCACGTGGCCTCTGCACTCATGCGGCATCTCGTGTTGAAATCTGCACCTTGGCCAATCACAAATTAAATATTGTTTACGCAAAACACAAAGCTCCAGGTCCTCCCGCGCAGACCCTGACCCTACGGCTGGGGCACGCGGTGGTGGCGAGCGCCTATTAAGTCTGTCACGGCACAGGAGGTTCGTGGTACGGCCCATCGATATGGCTGGCTGCCTGTTCCATCCTCCTCTACCGCTGACGTTGACGCAGCAGGACACTCAAGTCTGGGATTGTCCGAACGCCCACACCGAACGGGGTCCTGCCTATCCTCCGTCTCTCTCCCCCAGCATTGACCTTCGTTCGGCAGAGCAGTGGATTGGAGTTTTAAAACCATAATTGCCGAACACAGGCCCAAGTCACCAAATGTGCTGCAAGCAAACGGCACCGTTTTTACAGTATTCCGGACAGACGTAAATGCACTTGACTGAGCCGTGTCTATCGGTATGTGTGTGCGTGTGCGACGCTGATGAGAGGAGATAAAAGATTACTCTCAAGAGCTGCTCATTCGGAACAGAACTGAGTCGAGGCCCCCTCCTCTCTCCTCTGCGACGTCTCGCCTCCCACGTTAGCGACATCTTACAGTTGTTGTTAATGAGCGCGTATTGACACCGAGATGGCACGCGTGCGGTGATATGGCCACCGCCTTGACTTCACTCGGAGTAACGCTAAGTAATCATGGGCGGGTGGGCACTGTCCCACCGCCTTGACAACATTCGGAGTAACGCTAAGTAATCATGGGCGGGTGGGCACTGTCCCACCGCCTTGACAACACTCGGAGTAACGCTAAGTAATCATGGGCGGGTGGGGGCCACTGTCCCACCGCCTTGACAACACTCGGAGTAACGCTAAGTAATCATGGGCGGGTGGGCACTGCCGGAAGCGCGACGCCGTCTCCGACATGGGAGGCGGATTCTCGTACATGGAGTCGCGAAAGCGTCCGTCGACACAATAAGAAGGACATTCTTCAATTGTTTTTTTCCTGGGCGGGGGAAGCGGCGGCGGTGGGGGGGGACATTTTCCATCTGATGCACGGCAGAGAAAATGTCAAAGCGAAGAAGACTAATACTTTGAAGCTCTTAGCCTTAAGCCCACGCTCTGTCGTGCGAGAGCAGAGCACTACTGTAATTCTGACCCCGAGGAAAATGTTGCGAGCGCATTCTCGGGGTGACGGGGGTCAGAGGAGGGCTCAGTGCATTTAGCATACCTAAAGCTTGTTTTAAAATAACTGGCGACCACCAACTCGGGATTCCTGCGAGCTCTGAGTGCAGAATTGAATTACAGGTCAATGTGCCGCAGGGCCTTAAGGAACTGGTTCTGGCGTGTTCATGCCCATCACGTACAACTTGACGCGTCGCCTTAAAAGCAATAAAACACACACGTACAGGGTTGCTTAAGGTCCAATCGCTGAACAATATGTGCTTCGTGATTTCTAGTTCACCGACAGATGTGAAGATGTACTGCTGATGCGTGACAACCGTATTCCAATATTGCTCTTTCGGGGAAGCCGTTTCGAGCGCTCCCCCCCCTCCCCTCTGTCCCTGGCGACGTTTCGCCTCCCACGTAGGAGGCATTGTCAGGTGTTCTGAGACTCGGTGAATGATGGGCGTGGTACGGTGGCTCTATGGAGCCTGATGTCAGCAACATTTCACCGCCTTGCCTGCATTCCAAATGTCGATTACACCGTGTTGGTGTTCGTCTTTTACGGACGCTGAGAGTGGTGGTGGTGGTGGTGGTGCGGTGGTTTTTACTCTGTGCTACAAACGCGATATGATTGTGATTCCTGACCACAGCTAATGTCATTGGTTAGTGATATCTGGACCCCCTTCACCAGCCTGTACGCACCACTACAGTGAAGTATGGTCAAACTAACCCTGATTGCTGACAGCGCCGGGAAGGTTCCATCAATCATTGCGTTGACAAATATTTGCGAATTATCACTCAGTATAATTATTAACCAATACTAGTTTCTCACTAATAATGTGTATGATATATTTATTTAGGAGTTGACTCATTCATTACCTTCGCGATTGCGTTCGTAGAATAATAATGGATAAACACACGACCATACATGCTAACTTATTTCTAAAGCTGTCATTTTTTCAAAATTCTGATAACTTTGTATGTCATGAGTCGGTCTTCGAATATGACACTGCAATTGATTTTCAGGGTTTTAAGTGAGGACCCTGCTAGTGATTTCGGTCACGTAGGGATAGGCTGGTAAAACAATTACCGCTCAAGTAATGAAGGTCCACTTAATCATACACCATGGCCGGGATGTTTATATTAACAACAGGCTGTGTAGGCATAAGGCATTGTAAGAACCGAGCCAGAGAGAGCCAACGGCTGAGTACACACCCAAGAGCATGGACACAGCCACTTCTGCTGACACACGATTATTAAGAAATCGCAACTGCCGTAAACGGCAACCGCTGCAACGCCTCGACGTTCAATTGAACTGCGCGAGCAGAGCCCATTGTGCTGCCTTGTCATCAGAACTACACGTGTCCAACGTTCTTACCAATAAACTTAAAAGCGAAACGCAAAAGAAGAGCGGTTCTTTTGCGTTTTTTTACAAAAAAAAAAGAGCAGCGAGATAGAGAGCGAGAGAGAGAGAAAAAAAATCTGTCCGGTGACTTGCTAAGCGCAGGATAAAGCTTTGGACAAATCCCTTAGGCATTGTCCGCCTGCACGGACCAGATAGGAACCTCTTTTCTGTAATGAATCGAGATAACTAGCAAAAGCCCAAGACTGGTGCTTATAATCAGAGGCATGAATTTCACACGTATAAAAAAAACTACATTAGCCACACACAATGATGGCTACACGAGACCACACAGTCTGTGCAGTTATTCACCCCGCAGTTTGCTATCTCGTCTTAACCCCTCGCTCGCCCCGCGATCGAACGCCGCTGCCGCCACCGCCGCCGCCGCCACAATCCTGAACTTGGCACAAAGGGAACGCTCGTCTCTCGGTCGATCCAACGCACGCTGCAGCAGCAGCAGCAGCAGCAGCAGGAACAACGGCAGCAGGAACGGCGGGGCAGGAGCGGCGCGTGCCGAACAGATGCACACGGAGGTGTTGAACATAAGCCGGAGTAAAATCTGCGGCCGCGGACGTTCCGCGCGGTGCGTGGCGGCAGCTCGTGATGAAGCACGCGGCACTCACCAGTTGTTGACTTGTAATATGGTCAATCCAGTGTCCTGCGCAAGTTGTTTCTTTTGTTCTTCTGATGGGTACGGGTGCTGGGAAAATGTAACACAACAAGAAGAGGAAGAGGGGGCAGGGGAGGGGGGCATACATGGGGCATCCCATTAGCCACTGGAATTAATTACCGAGCAATGCATCACACGTTTTTTTTTTGAGCGCCGCAGCTATTGAAATTGCAGCGGCTGCAAAAAAATGGGAAGTTATTTATTTATTATTTCATTACACTCCTTTTTAATCGTCACAAAGATTAGCCTAAGAAGGTGATGACAGCTCTGTGATTCTGCTGTTGGATATAATTAAAACGAGCTGCCTTTTGCATTAATTTTCATTGCATATTATCGCGTCTTACATTTTTTTTTTACAAATTTCATCACACCCATTGTTGAAACGCACACATTCAGTAAAGGGCATTTTGCTCTTATCTTATTTTTAATTAGATTTATTTAACTTTACAGCATCGCTAACTGGCCGCAAGGGAAGGATAGTTCTTCCCTGGAATAACCTACTACTTTTATAAAAATATATAGAAAATTGAGGATAGCAATTTTATTACGGTAATTATAGCCTAAATTACAAATGTGGTGTTCCCATGGCACGCTCATACTTTTTTTTACTCTGCAGTATTCTTTGTGACCGAATATCTACACATGTATAACGTACATTCGGTCCAGTGTCATTGTGACTGCTGGTACGGTCATAAGGTGCGTTTAATTCAAACTGCAGATTTAAAATTATTTGCCAAGACCGGTTGCGGATTTACATTTTTATTTCATACATTGTTGCATTTGGGCGGCACGGTGGCCCAGTGGGTAGCACTGTCGCCTCACAGCAAGAAGGTCACGGGTTCGAATCGCGGCTCAGGTGCCTTTCTGTGTGGAGTTTGCATGTTCTCTCCCCGTGTCCGCGTGGGTTTTCTCCGGGCACTCCGGTTTCCTCCCACAGTCCAAAAAACATGCTGCTGCAGAGGTTAATTGGCTCGCAGACTAAATTGCCCTCAGTGCCCAGTGATGGACTGGCATCCTATCGTGGGAATATCCCTGCCTTACGCCCTGTGTCTGCCGGGATAGATTCCGGCTCAACGCGATCCTGTACAGGATTAAGCGGTTCTGACAATGAGATGAGTTTATTTATATATTTATTTCACACATTCCTGCATTTGTCAATTCGAACATTTGCTGTATCCCAGGAATCCCGCATTCAGAGCTTACAAAGCCCACTGGACACTTTCTGTTGCAAACATGCAAACGCTCTCTGCTTCTATTTTTTCCAGGCTCGGGTAATGCTGATGCGTCGACTTATTGAGTGAAATCGGTTCCCGTGCTTTCGATGCGTGCACGTGTGAGAATCAATGAGGTGTAATCCATGTGCCCTGTGCGTAACTCGTGCAGGAGATACGTGCAGGCACGAGAGGCGTCAAACATCCACGACAAAGAGATGACGTAAACACGTTGTCCTCTGAACACCCAGCCCCCCACCACAACATTAGCCAAACCAAACTGACCAGCAAGGTGAAGTATGGTCATACAACCTGTAAGACTGGCGAGGCATGGGGATGCCTCTGTCCAGCAGTGACAAAGAAGTAGGAATTATTTTAAATAACACGTAAGTTTCCTGTACCATTCCTAATCACTTTCTTTCTCTCCCACTAAGCGTCCTTCTAAAATTGTTAGAGAATTAAGATGCTACAGTCTTGTTTAGCAATGATCTCCCCTATCAACGTTTTATTCAGTGGACAGAATGAGTCTGAAGGATTGCTGAGCAGGTTCCAGCGAGCTTGACTCTCCCCAGTGCTCGAGTGATGCGACCCCACATTGGTTCCTCTCCTAAGTTCCACGAGACGCTCGGCCGCTGATCCCTGCTGACCACGGGGCTCGATGGAAGTTTCACCACCGTCAAGTGCGGGGGGCAGCGCGCTCAGTGATGGAGGTGGCGGCTCGCGGGGACGCGGGGGCCAATACATTGGAGCGCACGCCGGGAGCGCTCCGATGCGTTTTGGGGCCGTGCCTTGCTCTGCACGGTGCCACGCTTGGAAGCCACGCTTGGAAGCCACGCGCGGCGAGAGTCTACGCTTGCAACTGATGAAGCTTCCAGCAATCGTACGGATTGCATTGTCATCGTGGTGGAGGGGTTTGCGTGTTCCAATAAAGCCCAGAGCTACGTTGCCTGGAGTCCGGCGCGACTGCCGAGGTCTCCCTTGGTGAACGGGTTTTGGGGTAGGTTCCAGACAAATAACGATCACAAAACACCGTGACCGGAGTAGGCTGGTGTCAGGAAACGCATCAAGCCAAACATTGTCGCTTCAGTATCCCCCACCAGTGGGCGGCAACCAGCCAACCCGGCTAATCCTCGGTACTGACCGTGTTAACCGGGAACAACAACGTCCAGCTCTCAGAGAAATATTGGGCTCCGTGCCGAGCGACGCTCGATACAAATTAAAAACGCGTCGGAGAGTTGTACAGCTTGCCCACGGAATCCCACGCGCAGCGACGTTTTCTGTAACACCGTGAGAAACCTGTCAGACACAAAGGAGCGCACAGGCTGATGGCTTTTTAAATCATTTACCGAGTGTCGGATTTGGTTTATTGACACCCTCAGGCGGTGGCAAACCGTCTCACCGGTGATCAGGTGCGGCTAAACCGAATCGGGCCTCTGCAAAGTAAGGTGGCAGCGAGCAACGCTGGCTGCATCGTGCTGATGATTCCTAATAAGGATGGGATGAGCACACGGTCATCTCGTGATCTCGCTGTCAAAAGTTTTGTGATCGTTCCGAGTCGGCGCTCTTGGAAGAGGCGTCGCGCGCACGACACACCGGGCGCAATCGCGGCACCCATCTCCTACGGCCGCTCCGAGAGGGCAACTCGGGTCGGCCAGCGCGGGCGTCCCGACAAAGTGAGCGGCCGCACGGGAGAGGAGGGCCGCACGGGAGAGGAGGGCCGCACGTGCGAGGAGGGCCGCACGGGAGAGGAGGGCCGCACGGGCGAGGAGGGCCGCACGGGCGAGGGGGGCCACCCAGGTGGCCCACCTCAACCCCTGGGCGAGGACGGCCGCACGGGCGAGGAGGGCCGCACGGGCGAGGAGGGCCGCACGGGCGAGGAGGGCCGCACGGGCGAGGAGGGCCGCACGGGCGAGGAGGGCCACCCGGGCGCGACGACGTCATCGTTATCGCCGCGGCGAGACGCTCTGGGACCGCGCCGCAGCGGCCCCGTGCCCCTGCGGCCCCGTGCCCCTGCGACCCCGTGTCCCTGCGACCCGCGCCGCCCTCGCGTGCCCTCTCGCCCGGCACACCTTTGCTTTGGAACTCGATGCTGGTAACCGCTCACGCGTCCCGCGTACCACCCTGTATACCGTCCCGTGTACCACCCCCATACCACCCTGTATACCGTCCTGTGTACCACCCCCATACCACCCTGTATACCGTCCCGTGTACCACCCCCATACCACCCTGTATACCATCCCGTGTACCACCCCCATACCACCCTGTATACCGTCCCGTGTACCACCCCCATACCACCCTGTATACCGTCCCGTGTACCTGAAGCCCCGGCATCTGCAGTATTTCGCTCCGAAGAACCTTCGGCTTTATGACGGTGCGGTGGGGTTTTTTTTAAATACTTTAAGAGAACGCCGACAGTCGCTCCCCTTTACATAAAGCGTGGCCATCCTTTGGTGGTGGCGGTGGTGCCCGGGGGTGGGAGGCGGGAGAGACGCCTTTGTGGGCCGCAGAATTGGAAATTCATTGACAAACCCGCGTTGCCACGCGACGGGCATGAAATATAATACTTTAGTGGAGATTCCATATTAAAAATAATAAAGGAATCGTAATCGCATTAGCCACTCTAAGCCTGTCGGCCGTCTTAATGCACGGAACATCCGCGATAACCTTTTTTCCCCCGCAATAGCTGACACCCAAGAAGATTTATTTGCTAAATGTTAATGCCAGATTCTCCCAGGCAAGTTTTACCACCGCAAAGGCCAAGCATTCCTTAATTTACACAAATGATGCCGTACGCCGCTTGTAACGATACAATAAAGGGCAGACGGTTTGCGGCGAGAGAGCGAAATATAACATATATATATCAAGGTGCCAGGTAGGAGAGAGGAAAAAAAACACTCACAAAGCTAGGGGGGGGGTGAAGCCTGAATAGAAATTACCGCGGTGGCTCGCAACACAACACGCACGCGTGTGTTCGGAAGAGAGCGGGGAAACTGGCGTGGGACAGGGAAGCGCGCACGCGTGTTTTGTCTTGTAGTCGAAGCACATTGTATCGTCGAAGTGCTGCGTTGTACAGTCGCAAGCAATCAAACAAATGGCGGGCGGCGGCAAATACTGGGTGCGTTGGTGACAATAACGTAGGCTTAGTGCGGGCCGCGACGTTGCGTGGCTCAGAGCGCGTCTCTCTCTCTCTCTGTTTTTATATTTATCAGCCAATTGAGCAG
>JAZEWT010000013.1:935420-949927 GCA_036362905.1 Mordacia mordax
CCCCGCGCGCGTAGTCCCCCTGGCGCCCCGCGCGCGTAGTCCCCCTGGCGCCCCGCGCGCGTAGTCCCCCTGGCGCCCCGTGCGCACGGCGATGAGACGCGCGCTGACACCGGCCACATCGCGAGCGAGCGCGCAGAGTGTACGCATCTCCCGTCCGGTGCCGCGCTGCGCGTGCCGGGCGAGGCGTGGAGATTTTTCAGAATCCACTCCAAATTGTGTAACGAGGGCGGCACGGTGGCCCAGTGGGTAGCGCTGTCGCCTCCCCACAGCCAGAAGGTCCCGCGTTCGAATCTCGGCTCGGGTGCCTTTCTGTGAGGAGTTTGCGAGTTCTCTCCCCGTGTCCGCGTGGGTTTTCGCCGGGCGCTCCGGTTTTCTCCCACAGTCCAGAAAATACGCTGCTGCATAGGTTAATTGGCTCGCAGGCTAAATTTCCCTCAAATAGCCCGGTGATGGACTGCTGTCCCATCATGGGGAATATCCCTGCCTTGCGCCCTGTGTCTGCCGGGGATAGGCTCCGGCCCACCGCGACCCTGTACAGCACTAAGCGGTTTCTGACACGGAGATGAGGAGATTGTGTAACGATTGCCACGGCTGTTCGCGTCGCTTGCGTTTTGTGTCGTCTACAACTGGCGTGGCATTTTGTTACTGCTTCAGCTTTTAAAGAGCGCGCTCGTCGACAGCACTGCCGCGCTGTCTAAATACAATAAGTCGATCTTTCAGCCCACCGTGTGCTGCGGAGGAAAGCCATTGCCCGGCACATTAGCCCGCGATATTTTTCTGTTAGGCAGGGGTGTTGATGACAACGCCGGTGATGAGATTTTTTTTTTCCTGGGGAGGGGTAGGGGTAGGGGTGGGTGGGTGAGCTTCACGAACGTACCCGGAACGTTGTGATCTCTACCAGCCGTTGGATATCTGTCACTTTGCGTCTGCGCCCGCAATGTTTGGAGCGGAACCCCACCGGCTAACGGCCCTCAGCGTGCAGTCGTGTAATCCAAAATCCGCGCTACCACCCCGGCCACTCCCCACCACCCGCCCCACTCTCTCCGTCAACTGCCCCCCCCCCGCACGAAAGGGCCCCCTGTCTCACATCTCAGGTCTCACGCGTACACGATCTCGGGGCGGGGGGGGGGGCGCGCGCGCAAGGCTCTCTCTCCCCGCTCCGGCCGCGATGACACACGCGCTCAAGCTGCCGGCCCCGCCGGCTCCAGCGAGCGAGCGCGGCCGAGCGCTGTTGGGACGCCGGAACACGGCGGCAGGAATCCGGGAATGCCGTTACTCCCGCCGCCGCCGCCGTCCGCTCGTTCGGGAGGGGGATTAAGGAATGTTTTTTTGAAAAGAAGGGAAAGAAAAATAACGTGGCGACTCGTTTGATGCGCGCACAATTTTTAAAAATAACATCCTCGCGCAAAATGCCACTGAGAACAGTTGATCGTTCGCATGTGCTCATCTAGACTAAACAGCGAGAGCGAGCAAGATCTAATGCAAGATGTGAAACACCATAGAGACAGTTGTTTTGCTGGTAATAATAAATTCGGCTCTAAATCAACAATTCAGCATATTTTGCTGGCCGCTGTAAACATGTTTTCCATTTAAAGGCACAGACTTGGCTCGAGAGTATTTGGGACAATGTGCTGTGCTGGCCACTATGGGCCAATGCCCATAAGCCTTCACCTAGGTGGCTTCTCACATATCTAAACATATTTATTTTCACACCACAACAACAATAACAATTTGAATGTATGTGGCGTCCAAGGGCGACTGCGTCTCAATAGGCCTCACGAAAGTGGACTGTGTTTAAAACATTGCGTTGTATAAATCACATGGGTAAAGTGATGGTGGTTCACAATCTGCACTCTGAGCCTGACCACCCAAGTTCAATTCCCTTACCATGGTTGACAAGTGGCTTATACCTCATCTGCTCTTGGTCTATTCTCTATTTACCAACGAGCACTGACAAACAGGTGAAGAATTGCCAAACAAACCCCATAACAGACACCTTTAGGGGAGACCTTAGCCCAGTCATCGCTTGATAATGGATTGTAAATTGCAGTAAAATCCCTAAGGGTATAAGCGGGCCTCAATGACGCATGCGTGATTGCCCACGGGCAGATGCAAGGCAGAGGTTTACATATTCAAATACCATTTCCGTGTATAGCAAGGTGAAGCAACGGGACCCTCAATGAGAGCACAAATTCTTACTGCAAGAACTTACTCAACTCACAGAGAGAGACTGGCTTCTCAAATAAGAATGTGTCACTTCCACCACTGGCTTAGAACTACCGTGCTGAACGAGTACCGCCCAACATTCGCCGGCACTTGGGGCCGATTCAAAATATTATTTTTATTATTCTTTGTTATTTCTGCCGGAGCAGATTTCCCACCGAGAGCGGGAGCAACGACTCCGGGTGTCAGCTGTCTGGCCAGGATGTGTTTCCCTTGCCGCGGGGCTAGGCGGTGGTGTCGAGCCGAGACCATCGAAGGACAGGACGCGAGTGTCCTCATAGCCCCGGCCGATGCTGCCACCACCACCACCACCGCCACCACCGCCACCACCGCCACCACCGCCACCGCCGCCACTGGGAAAAACCACGGGGTGAAAAGCAACCACGCACACCGGGGAGAATGTGCCAGAGCACATGGAACCTGTCCACGCATTGACATTGTTACGTAAGAAATTGAGGAAGTGTGTTCTTTTTTTCTCCAGCAGTAGTGCCGGTGAAAATAATAATCCCCAAACGGGATGGGAGTTTGTACGATGGTAGGATTTTTGTCGGTGGTTATCGCGGCTGTGGGATTTTAACACCGCGTGTCAGATACCTGTCAATACGTTTGATATCTGTAAGTAAACACTTGGGTGTATCTGCTATCGATCTTCATATAAACTCACACACGCACAGACGTATGGACACACGTGCACTCTTTACACACACACACGAGGTCAAAACAAAGTGGAATCAGGTTAAAAAAACTAGCAACAGATTGTGCCTTCGTACAAAAACAATATATAATGCGTTACGGGCAAAGACATTGTCTGAATGTCACTGCATTTCAAGACGTTGTGCAGAAACAGCGGGCACGCTTATTTCACGGGGTCAGGCAGCCATCGCAAGAGGTTGAAACGATGTCCTGACTCTAAAACCTGACGAGTGGTCAGGAGTCGGCAGCACAGGAGAACGAGGGAAAGTTCAGACGGTGCACGAATGCGGTGACACTAAGGGGTAAACCTGCGAGGTCTTTGTTAAAACGCATTCAGATGACAGCTGAAATAAGAGAGCGAATGAAATCTCAAGCGTAAGAAATATAATGTGGAAACGCGCAGTGATACCGAACCATATCGAGTTACTTTAATGCCGCATTGTACAGCGATATAAGACAAAGCAACCATTGATAGACAACAAGCAATCCAACTGGACGATGTTATCTCGTGTGTCACTAAAGGTATTCTGTGTAACACTGCATGACAGTAATTGAATACAGTGTACTATCAAACCGAGGCTGCAAACTTCAAAGCCAGGACATTTCTCAAAGTTGTGTTATATTATCCATCTATTAGAAGAAGTAGAAAAAAGATGTCCATTTCGTTCTTTTTTAGATCTGTTTCCCTTCCTAATGTTGCCCCTGAACGTTGTTCGTAACGGACCCTGAGAGCGGAATGCTCACGCGGTTGGTTGATTCTCAACATCATCATCCGCGCTCGGAGGAACGACACAGTGTGGCTGCCGCTGCTGCTGCTGCTGCTCTGAACTGCCAAGCAGGAGGGGAGACCTGTGCACTGCATGGAGAGGAAGAGAAATCGGCACGTGCTTCGGAGAATAAACACATGTTAGGGACGTAGGTTGTCGCGGCTCGATGGGTGTTCATTTCTTTCGAGACATGCATGTCGAGCGCTCCTCCTCATCCTCATCATCGACCTCCTCCTCCTCCTCCTCCTCTCCGTCCTTGACGTTCCGTCTGCCACGTTCAAGGCATTCGTCTGATGATGCCTCCAACGTGAGAGGCGAGAGATCGCGAATGAGAGACGGCTTGGCGCTCGACACAGCGACCCAGAAAGAACATCTCTGGAGAGCAATCATCGCGCGCGGAGCCGTGCAAACCTACACCAGTACACGAGGCCATCGCTCTTCCAATTGCAAAGAGTACGTGGGCTGGGATAGACGATGTCTCTACAAGATAATCGACGGTGGTCGAGACTGACGGTGGAATAACAGTCAAGGGAAGGAAGGAACTGTAGAGCACGACCACCACGCACATTGAGCAATGAATCAATCTCGCGTGCACGTTGCAGTGGGGTCTCTGCGTTGCACATACGTGAGCGACTGAGATCACTTTTGGGGGCCTTCAGTCGAGCAGTGGATCGAGCATAGCTAATGATGACGATCAGCCGCACCTTTCGCGCATACAGCGGCGGCAACCGTTGCCATTGCGATGACGTCACGTAATGAAAGACGACAGGTCGGTAACGCTCACAATTGGCAGCTCATTATTGCAGACGATACGCGTGTCAAGTACACAAGACACAGCACGAAACAAATGCGCCGCTTCTACATTAAGAATAACGGTCGACAGCGATTGAAAAATCATCGGAATAAAGGCTTTGGAAAAAATGTAATAAAAAAACATTACTCTGGCCAATGATGCCGAAGAATAATATAAAATAAAGCGGCGGTTGTGAGACGAGGGACCTTATTCTCTACGCCTGGTTTCATATTCATTGACTCCCCTAGGGAGTAATGTTTTTAGCTGGATATGACCCAGACTACTGCACATGAGACCAGAGATCCGACTAGTACTGGCTATTCTCCCGCCAGTGAAAACCACGTAAACAGCCAAACACACGTCTCTACTCACCGCTGAACTATAACAAATTATTTGGTTGTACTCTTGGCAGTGGTGTATAAGCGGAACAAAAAATTCAACACAACCATCAGTAACACTTTGGCCTTGAAAGTGTAGGCGACGTTTTGGGCCATGGCCCTTTTTCATGGCGTGTAGAGGCCAGTGATATAATGGATAGATGGTGGAGACCGTACTATCTGCCATCATTGGGCCCCATTGCGAATTATATTTGTTAAGTTATTCCTGGCGAACAGGTTTACATTTGGCATATGTTACTCGGTTGCATGTGAATAGACAGAGTAACAGACAAATCTTTCACCGCTAAACGAAAGCGGATGGTTCCTGTACGTAATGTTTCAGAGCACAGCACACAAGGACACACAAAAACAGTTAAAATCCCCAAACCACAGCTAGTGTCACTTTCCTTCCCACCGCCCTTCACTTATCGTTACGGAAACGCGAAAACATTTTTTGGACTAAATTTACCGCGAACGCTGCTTATTCCCGAACCCCGCAGTGCGCCACTAATTAACCCCAGCCATTTTAATAGAGTTCGCGGGATATCTCACATTCAGCGAAATCCCTGACGCGCCACATACCACGGCCATCGTGAAAACAGACTTTATAGTGTCCCTTCAACGCTCCAATCCTGAGGTAACCTTTGTCTGCCACCCCAACCTTTCTCCAACCACCAGCCCCCTCCTCGTCCTCCCACAACCCCCCTCCACCACCACCACCACCCACTCTCTGCAATGCCCCAATCCTACCCCACAAATCCCATCCCACCTGCCCCCCCCTCATCCCCCACCCCCTCTTCTCTTCTACTCATCTCTACCCCCCCACCCCAAACGCTGCAACCACCCCTGAGTTTCAGAATGGAATCTCCGATGTGATAAAACGCATCTATCATCGCCGCTCCTGCTATCAGCCCCCAAGATCAGCACGCGAGAAGTACTGATAGCAATGGCTTGGGAACGTGGTGATGCCTACAGCTTAAATAAAAGATAAAAAAACCCCCAAGGGAAACGACTCATGCCATTTCCAGCCTTTAAGGGATATTGCTAAGTTGTTGCCATGGATTTGTTTAGGAAATACGAGACGCAAAGATGTACACGCAGCTGCCGCCGCCGCCGTACAAAAGGAGCGGACTGGGGGACGCTGCCTCCCGGCATGCACCTGGCCACCGCATTCTAGAGTCTCCTGAAAACTAAAACCGGGCTCCGCTCCGCGAGGGGACACGGGAGATCCCACAATGCCGCGCGGCGGCCGGGGTCACGACGCCAGGAGAGAGAGAGAGAGGAGTCACGGGCTCGCGGTTCTCCTCCATCTCTCCCGGTGCGGCGGCGGTTGAAATTCCACAACCGCCATCCGCGGTTAAGCTGACGCGACGGGGCCGAGGGGGGGGGTCGTGGGCGGTGTGGTAAAGTGTGGGTAACCCCGTGGCCTGTTCCGAGATGTCTCACAGACGTTTACGAATGTTGGCCCTCCTGCATGGGCTGTCCTTTCGGGATGGCCGTGTCATCATCGGGCATTGTCAGCCTTAATGTAGTGGGAACGCTCGGCAAGAGGTATGAAAACCAACATCATTAAGGTAGCCCCTCTCCAAACCCGTAGAGAGGCTCTCCAGCGCGCACTCGAGCAGAAGTGCCGTGGAGCTGGCAATTGCAGGGCTGCACCTTTAGCACCTTTCACAAGTACTTGCATGGTAGTTTTTTTGCCAATTCACTGCTGGGTGAGGGCCTCACCAAACGACCTCGGTCACGGCGGTAATCTGACCATATTTCATCATGATGCTCAGTGTAGTCTGGTCAACGGTAGAGGTGTGAGGTCTGAGCATGAAAGTGCAGTACAACAGCTTCTGTGGTACCGCCATCCTATCTTTATTCGAGTGCACTGATGCATGTTTTCACTGCTTGATGCATGACGGTTGCTTTACAGAGCTGTTCTTTTGGGATAGCCGTGTCACGTGCTCCTCCTCTCCATCCCGAGGAGCGTTCGATATGGCTATTCCGAAAGACTAGCTTTGGAACACAATTGTCATGTATTACATTACGAACACAACGGTAACATGCATGAACCATTTTTATTTACCATTTTTTTTTAAAAGGTAAATAAATCCCATTAACCTTTTGAAATTTCATTTTTTTTAATTGTTTTTATAAGCATGGCTCATTTTCTCCCGGCCTCCTAAGACCACGTGCAGCGTCTGGTTCTGTCGAGCAGAGAAGGCCCACACGATCCAACGTCGCCCATACGTGTGCACGCTCCGTTAACAGCTCGGTGTCGCGACGCACCTCGGAGCTGCGCTCACGCCGCGCGTCACTTAGACGAGGCTACGATCGTTCGGGCTTCCACCAGCCGAGAGAGTTTCGCGCTCATAAAACATACGCCCCTCTTTTTTTTCCCTTTTTCTACCCCCCCCCCCCCTTGTCTTTTCCTCCCTTAAACGTAATCGCTCGACGCATTTCGCTCGAGGGAAGTTTCGGAGTAATTATATCAAACGCGTTTTTATATACGTCGCGAGGCTTATTTGGCGTAGGGAAACGATCGATGCGCTTGATTTGCAAACAAACGCCGCTCTCTCCCGTGCTATTACCCGGGGCTTGCTTGAAGCGCTCTCTTCAAATGGGGGCCACACGCCATTAAGTGGCCCTTCTCCCCCTATCAAGGGCTGACGAATGAGAGATCAGGGCATTAAGTGGGTGGCGGTGGCGGCTGGGTGGGATGCTCGGGCCGCTGAGCAGTGACGGTAAGTTGCTGCTGGAGGCGCCGCACCGCCCTCCCCTCCTTGGTGCCCGTTTTTTCTGAATGTCCTTCTGCCATTACGCGCGATCCCAGCCCACGGAGCTCATTTGCAGACATAATTGAGGAGCGATTGCCGTAATGAGCGACCAGGCTACTTCAGGAGAGACCGAGCAATTATCTCCGTGGAATTAATTTCTTTTTTACATCCTCGCGAGGAATCATAATAAAAGTTTTAAAAAATCTTTATGTAACCAAAGCCAGGTGAAACGGCGGCGGCGCTGATTGTGGCGGCACACTCTGAAAAGTATTTCGGAGCTGACAAAAAATAAAATAGAAAATCAAGCGATGAGAAGCACAAAAATCGGCGGTTGTGTCGGTTGCATGGCTCCGAATCCCTCAAGCGTCACACTCGAACCCATTCATGGCTAATCGCCACATGCAACTCCACGTGCAATGAACTAATTACTGCCCTAACCCAGTGAAATTGTTCCCAGCAAAGAAGCGCTTTTGGAATAAAAAGAAGAAGAGGCTGGAGAAAAAAAACGACTCGCATTATCACCCGAAAGGCTTAATTAACACGTACAAGCATTTCATTATCCGCACCAAGGGTTGCACCATGTTCGCGCGCAGGCGGGAAAAATTATACGCCCGAAATGAACAACCAAAATGTACAAAAAACAGCAGGAGAGGCATTCAAATCACTCGCCGCGCGCCTGATATGATTCACCGTCCCTCCGCGTTGTGTTATTTTTGGATGGGCTATGCTAATTCTTACATTGTTCGTCGGACGGAGCTTTTCGACTGAAACAAAATAAAATAAGGATATGTAGTGCCTAATTGTCTCTTCTGCCGGGCTCGCGATGGTATGTTATGCGCTTCGGGGCTCTGTCGGGCCCGTGCACCGACTTACGTGTTTGTTTAATTGCCGTTTATTGTCCGTGCGGATTATTATTATTATTTTTGTATTTAGCCCGGTGGTCTCCTACCAGGACAGGGTGGGATTCTCAGACGCGCGCCACGTCGGGTGGGAAGGTAAATCGACCTCAGCGGAGGTGGTGGGAATTACACCACTGCAGACCGATGAGATAATTCTAATAAAAAAAATAGGATTTATAACTCACCGCGCAAATGCCACACCTGGTCACTGAGGAGATGGGACGCACGAGGTAACCAATGGGGCCAAGTCAGCCACGTGGTCAGCTGGTGCCGGCCCCTTGAGGCACAGTTTCCGATATCTCATGCTATCGGCCGATTGATTAATGAGCATTAGCTATGGCAGGAAAGCGTGGAGAACCCAGAGAAAACCCACGCGGAACAGGGACAAAACACAAACGCCACGCAGAAAGGTGCCCAAGGTGGGAATCGAGTCCCCTCGGGTGGAACTTACTTTCTGTGAGGTTTTGTTGCCACCCTGCCACCCAGCTCTGATACTCCTCCATCACTGACCGCCACTGGGTCCTTGGTACCACTGTTCAAGCCAAACAACTTGTGGCAAAATTGAGACGTCCACCCATGGGCGATAATAACTTAAATAGCCTAGAGGTGAAGTTGTATCGCATCCTCCCTTCCCACCCGTACTGTACGGAATGCCTTGGCCACTTTATTAGCGGCCCACCGTACCGGATCGGACCAGCTTTATTCACCGCTGCTTTGTGGCTCAAGTGTCCCCGTGCATTCTGCACTTTGTCCCAAATCGATTTTGGGTGCTGCACACGTGAACGATGACGCGGATAGCCTGCGGTCGAGACTCACGACGGAACGGTAGCCGAGAGACAGGATCGTGAGCGAGAGGGGCGTCCGCCGCGGAGACGGAGCGGGTGAACTCGTGTCTCGCGGCGCGCGCTCGCTCGCCGGGTCGAGTCGCAACGGCGAGAGGAGGACGGATCGAACAGGCTTTCGTCCAGCAGTGGATTGATCGTCGCTGTCGTCGATAATGATGATGATGATCGGAGACCCTATTGGGAGGGCATGTTCAATTTCCACAGCCCCATGTGATTCCTCAGAAAAAAATATATATTTGCGTGACAGGGACAAACGTCTGCTGCTTTGGCTGACCACATAGGCCTCAAATGGGCGATCCATATGCGCAGTGGCTGAGAAAACACACTCCCCGCAGACGAGGTGCTTTCCGCATTAGCCGGAAGAACAGCACTTCACGCCAAACTCGCCGAGACATTGAGTAAGTGTCCCTTTAAGACTCGGAGAGGGGGAAAAGCGCGTGCGCGCGCGCGCCTGATGCATTCCCGGTAACCTTTCCGTAACCGGAGCGCGGCGGCGCGCTGATGAGTCCCGCGAGGAGGAACCGCGCGCGCCCAGCGGATCCCTTTTTTTTCCCGGAGACTCCGCCGTGCGAAGTGTCAAAAGCCTCCCCCGCCGACGGCAGCGGTCAGCTCGGGCCCCCGCTCGCGTCCCCGCAGGAGAACGGGCCGCTCGTGTGCGAAACGCGCCGGGGAGGGCCCGGTCCGCCGTCGCTCGCGCGTACTGTACGCGTGTACGCGTGTACGCGTGTACGCGTGTACGCGGCGTGCATGTTTTTTCTACGTACGCAGCGACACTCGCTGCTTTAAAAAAAAAAACACGCGCTACGCGGGCAGACACGATTTGCGAAGCGATATTAAACGATAAATACACTCGCACCAAGCGTCGCATTTGCCTGCGTAACAATCCCAACCGGCAATGCGCTCTTGCTCTATTGCATTACACGATTATTACACAAAATCGTGGGACTTGTGAGTCAGAAACGCCGTCGTGGCGTTATTGTGGCCACTTATCACGTCACACAGTAAGACTATAATTGTGCATAATTTAATTCAATCAATCTCCATGAAAACTAGAACACCTTCGTGTAACATGCTATGTGTACAGAAGTTAGTTATGGGTGAGCAGACTGTGCTATGAACAAACCTAACATGAGTGGAAAATGGATGAATAAATGGCTCTAAATGATTTTACTGCATGAACATATTTTAACTTACACACTAATTTGAAACAGTAATAATGTAAATTACAGTCATTTGCCAATCAAAAGTTGGATTAACACCTCCCCATGCTGTGTCGGCCGAGGCAGATGTTTTTAGCATACTTCACCACACTGGTCACTGTGGATTGCTCAGGGGAGAAGGGGTTGCCAGGACGCATTCAGATTTTGCTCCACACCGATTCAAGCCGTGGTCGGGAATCAAACTCAGGTTTTCGGGCTCACAGCACAGCGCGCGAACTCTTGTTCCACCAACGCTGTTCCACCAATGCTGTTCCACCATCGGGAGGGAATGCTGCCCACAGCTATCACAAAAGAGCAGCTTGTCACGGTCGAGCCATGACAAGCCTCCGTGAGCACAATCCTCCACCGCCAATTCCCATGTCATCATCATCATCATCCCCAGCCGTGATTTATCCACTGCTCGATGGAGGATTCCCCAAGCCGAGTTCACGCGACACACAACCGTAGCGTACGGGTGAATCCTTGCAACTGTTAAGCCACGCACCGCTGACGTCAACGCGTTTAACGACGCGCCATGATTAATTGAAATTCAAATACCGGGGCTCGGCAAGACGGGCAAGAAGGTGGGGGGGGGGGTTGTTGTTGTTGCTGTTGTGTCTGCCACGAAAAATGTGTCCTCGCCCGCTAACCGTAAGCGGATTCGCCGGGCACCTCTCGCTGCTCCGTCACTCATTCGAGGTGCCGGCCGGAACGGCGACGGGACGACTTTGTGGAGTTCATCGCGCTCGTTCTGGTGATTATTGTGAACGCACCGCGCCACGCACGCCAAGCAGACGCGCGCAGCTGCGTTGGGGAGCGTGCCCGGCTCAAACCCCCCCCCCTGCGCACGCCACCGTCGCTCCCATCCCGAGGCTGTTGTCGTCGCTCGGTGGAGAGAGAGAGAGAGAGAGGTGCCGCCAGCGTCACAAAGGCCCCCGCAGATGGACTACCAGAGGATGCGGGTGGGGAGTTATTTACAGATGACCGCTCCCTTGCTGCTGCCTCCCCATTCCCTCGGCCGCCGCAGTGTTCTCCCAACCCTCCTTACATTCCGTGCTCTACCTCAGCCATTTCGGAGCAAACCCCCCCCCACCTTCACCAGCACCCGCAGCTCCTTCTTTCCAACAACCGAATCAACTACCATCAACCCCCCCCTCCATCCCCAGTCGCGCCCCCCACAGTGCTCCCCACTCGCCTCTCACCCTCCTCCTGCTCCCTCCCACGGCCCACCCTCCCATCCCCTGGGCCTGTCAGGCTGTAATTGATGATGTTTTGCGATGACCTGTCATGCTTAAACAAAACCCCCCACTGTTAGTGGATGATAGAAGCAAATTAAATTTCCAACCTGCGGAGAAGAAAGCTGGTTAAAGGTCCTTTTTTTTGAAGGCAGATCAATCTGAATGCATTTTGTGTGATCCAAACATTTATACCCACGAAAAAAAAAGAGATTGTTGGCTTAGGTTTTTTTTTGTGTGCTTTTCTCGCCTGCCTCTCGATTTTCTCCGCTGTACATATTCCAGAGCGGCGAGTTAGCGTCGCGGCGGTCGGGAGGCAGCGTCCGCGTGCACTGTCTGCGGGTACGAGCGGTGACGGATGATGACGGGCTGACGGGCGCGCTGTGGGCAGCGCCGCGGACTGCTAGGGACCCCCTGAAGAGAAATCCGCTTAACCAGACGCAAAAATATGAGCGATGCCACCGGCGCACCCGCGCACCCGCTCGGCAAGCGCGCGCCTCGTTACTCCTGCGGGGGCAGCGGCGGCGGTGCTTTGCGCGACGCAAAGCCGGTGATCCGAGTTCGATCCCTGGACGCTGACAGCAGTAGACGGGGAGTGATACCAGAACCGGTCCTATGATCCACATTCACCAACCCGCACACCGACCGGCACGGTGAACCTTGGCGAAGCAATCTTCCCTGGCAGACCTTCAGAAGATCTTTGCCCGGGAGCAGATTTACATAGGGGTTTTTACCTTTTTTTTACATTTGCCTAACGTCACAGAGGCAAAGAACGAAAGATGCGCATTGTTTTATCTCTCCCCATAATTCACTCGACCAAAAATGACTCGCCTGAATCCATGAAGCGCCGTGACCATCCTGGCCAATATCCATATGCGTGTACATATCAGGGGGGCACGTAAGATCAGATACCACAGGTCTGGCTTTTGGCAGTGGGTATCTGCTGTACGCCTCCGTGTCACACGTATTACAATTTCTTAACTCCGAATGCACCCGCTGGAAACATAACGGCTACGGACGTTGACAAATGAGAGCCTGATGGAGGAATGAGATATGGAACCGCGACCGAATTGGGGCACTTTTACTCAGCAGCAGCAGCCGCCGCCACCGCCGCCGCTGCCGGGACTGTTCCCGGTGCCTGATTTGAACCGAGTTCACCACATTTTGTCGAATCGTCTGAGCGAGATTCCCTCGGGGACAGCCCTGCCGTTGCCGCGGAGCAGAATGGCAGAAGTTGAACGCCGCTTGCAAACAATTTGCGGCGAGCAAGCCACAAGGGACCATCGCTCGCCCCATCTAAAAAAATATCGCGTCTTCAACTGAAGAACGCCCCGGACTCGATTTGCGTTATTTACATGCGCGCCACGACATTCCACTATCGCCGTGCTTTGCTCGACAACTGCACATAAGCGTGACGCGAGTAAGGAAATGCGTTTCTGAAACGTTTTCATCTTGCTCATGTAGACCACTGAGAAGTGCTCCAGCATAGCTGGTCTTGAGGGACAGCCGTGTCGGGTGTTCCTGCTCCCGCATTTGCGACGTTTCACCTCCCGCGTCGGGAGGCATTATCAGACTTCCCGATATGAAAGATGAAACGTGTCATGTCATACATCTGCGGAGCACGGGTGAAAATAGCGGTCTATTTCAGAGTGCTCGGGACTCCATTGTTGGTTGTCACAAATCCTTACGTGGCAGATCGCTGTGAGCTTTTTCAATTCAGATTTCTGAATGTTACAGTATTGCATAGTAATTTTATCAAGGTATTGTAAGGGGAGCTGCGGTACAGTGGCTTACTCACCGCTATAGAGTCTGGCAACCATAGATTCCCAAAGGGTAGAATTCTTGATGTACCAAGGAAGAGCTAATTGGCATCTGCCTTCTTCAATGATGGGTCTCGTCTCATCTCATTGTCAGACACCGCTTAGAACTGTACAGGGTCGCGGTGAGCCGGAGCTTATTCCGGCAGACACAGGGCGCAAGGCAGGGATATACTCACGATTGGACGCCAGTCCATCACTGAGCACCGAGGGCAATTTAGTCTGCAAGCCAATTAACCTATGCAGCAGCATGTTTTTGGACTGTGGGAGGAAACCGGAGTGCCCGACGAATACCCACGCGGACACGGGGAGAGAACTCGCAAACTCCACACAGAAAGGCACCCGAGCCGAGATTCGAACGCGGGCCCTTCTTGCTGTGAGGAGGCGGCAGCGCTACCCACTGGGCCACCGTGCCGTCCCTCAATGACGGGTTAAATGTGGAACAACTCGCCCGCAGGGTGGCGGGGCAGTACAGTCGCAGCACTTGTGCCTCATGGAGAGAAAGCCCTGCCCCGAGGCGGTTCCAGTCCCATGTCGGGCGCCTCTGTGTGTGTGGCGTGTGTGCGTTCTCCCCTTGATTTGCGTGAGTTTCCTCTGGGTTCTCCGGTGTCCCATCCATGACCAGGTGGCGCGTTACAAATTGTGTTATTATTATTATTTATTACCTGCGCATTTTTCTAACCTGCTCTGCTTTGAGTGGTAGCATTCCCTTCATGCAACCCGTAAAGTGTGTCCTTTAAAATGCTGAATTATCTGCCTCGTGTTACAAATTATTTGTTTATTTTTATTATCACCAGTATAATTGTGCCGTATTTTTATTTGCGCCAAGTTTGATAATAAAAAAAAACCAACCTCCTAAGCTTATACCCTGCTGGGGCTGCTGGGGGCTGGGGA
>JAZEWT010000013.1:959269-974860 GCA_036362905.1 Mordacia mordax
TGTGCACCAGAGTCAACCCTCTTACTCAAGCTGATACCTCCATCGTAACAGCAGAAGAACGTGATACACACGTGGAACATTAGCCACAGGGCAGACACTTTGATAATAATTGCAGGGTTAAAAAATACTCGCACTGCATCGGTCACAAGGGCCGTCTGACCATACTTCACCACCTACGCCGGTGAGTGAGATGGTCAAGGACCGGTTCGGATATCACTCGCTGCCGTTGTGACCCACACCAAGCACTGAACACAGGTCGTCCAGTTTCACTGAGCAGTGCCCTAACCGCTGTGCCACCATTCCACCCCTATGGCGGTAAATCCATCGGAGAGATTCCACGCTGGGCAACGCCGAAACGCGGTTAGGAACTGGCGTAGTCTGGAGCCACAGGCAAGGATCATGAGCCATCGTGGCAAATGAGTCACACAAGGGTGTAAAGTTATTTATCAGAAGGCATGTTTTCTCAGAGAGAGCAGCGCAAAAGTGGAACGATGAGTAAACTGTTGCTCTGAGATCGATACATTTCCATTTGCACCATTTTCAATAAATACTGCATCACTGCGCGGTGCACTTCTGGAAATCGGTGAGCTTGGTCATATATATCGTAATGACATCCCCCAGACTGAAGGGTCAGGTGCTGTTAGCGAGCATCTATTAAGGTGGGCACGGCACACGTTGGGGTGGGTGGCCAGGGTCATGTCCGGCCAGCAGGTTAAGAATAGGGAAATAAGAACAATGAAATGAGGAAGTCTTCACACATTAAGTCAGAGGGTCTCCAACCGGCCAATCGCCTAAGGTCGAGCTCAGTGTTGATCAGTAGATCTTAACACTTTCATAAATAACAGGGTGGGAAGAGCCAACATTCTGTATTTAACAATTTAGTCTCCACGCGTTGCAAATGTAAGCGGCCGGAGTGTGCGTGCATCAGCACTCAGAGATAATGTGCAGCAGCACACGCATTTGGGGTGTGCCGCAAGCACAGGTGTCACACACAGAACAGGCGACTGTTACGCACAGTGCCAATTGGTTGGCTTTCAGTAAAGCAGACGTTTAAGGGTAGATCTCGCGTTGCATTGAGATTCCGAAAGTGATCTTGTGTGGTAAAGAGGTTGCAAACCGCGGCATCCGTGGATTGAGAATGGCAGGAAGAAATAAACGGATTTAAAAACGCAAACATCCAAAACGCATGCTCTCAATGTGCCTCGGTAGCGTGCAAGCAGGGTACGATTTCACATCGAAAACCCTCCAGCCGCTTCAGCGTGCTCATAACGTCACTCACACCAAGATAGATGGCCGTGTTAAAGTGTTGGCAATAACGCCATGCTATGTGCATCGTTTGGGGGGGGTCAGAGATTACGGTGACAATGCTGGGGACACACACACACACACAAAAAAAGCCCTCGAGGAAGCCAGCGCTGAAAATCACGTTAGCGGTCTGGGGTGGCTACAACAGAACCACGCTGCGTGCATCATCAGAATCGCGCAACACCTATTAGCTAGCCAAATGTGTAAAGAAATGGGTCGGGGTTAGATTTGTGAAAGGGCAGCTCGATAAGTTTCAGGAACATGTCAATTGTTTCGCATTGATTTCCGCGCAGAGAAACGACTCTTGCCGCGCGCTGCCCGGGAACAAATTAAATGTTTATATAAATATCAGGGCCGAGCGGTGGCGCAACGGTTAGCTTACGCCATGAACACGCCGACTCTAAGTTCGATGCCCGACCGCGGCTAAATGGCATCGCCAGCGAATTTTTACCGCAGGAAAGGTGAGAGCCGAGGAGGTTGCGTCGTTATCCTAACGACACGCGTTCGATTCTCAACCATGGCTCACCTAAGGGGTGGGTGACACCTGAAACACTTCTGGGCCACAACCCCCAGCCCTTGGGGAAGAATGGTCAAACAACCACCCTCCATGACCAATATAGCATGGGAATGCCTTCATCCGGCAGTGGATTGCCAAAATGACCCTGTCGCATTGATATAATAACCGCAGAGTCCGCGCCGCTGCACAGTGCAGCCTGCTCAATGCACACAGCGCCGGGGAACGCATGTGAAAATGAAACCAGAGGAAACCGTTACTGTGCACAGCTAATAACAAATGCAGCCCATATCACGGCAATTTACATACAGCTTTCACTTAATGGCAATAACATTAATGTGGCTATGTTGTTTGATGGTGGGGTGGGGGTTGTGCGTGCGTGGCAGAAAGCATTACGGTGATCATGCTGTGAGATGTGTGTTTTGGCGTGCGTTAATTTGAGCGGCGGCCCCGTGTTTAGACACCGCGAATTAGCAAGCGTTGCGCGCTCACGCACGCACGGCAGCGAATTCCACGTGCGACGGTGCCGCTGCAGCCTCGCCACCGACATCTCGCTCATTTCCGAAAAACGCGGCCGCCGTGGGAAATCGGAGCTTTGCTTAGCGCCGCCGCCGCCGCCGCCGCCTTCGCCTTCGCCGTCTGCGTCTCGCACGTCCCGTGCCTCCTGCGCGAGCGAGGTTCGCCCGCGGGGCAAATTGAAAACGCCGAGGTGGCGAGGGTGGCATCAGTGAGCTACTGATGCTGCAATCCTGGGTTTGACTCCAGGAAGCGGCTTGTGATCAAACGGGGTTCCCAAGAGAATTGCTCCATTTTAAGAGCTGAGCTCTTGGGGGTTGACGTGTCGAGCGTTCCTCCCACTCTCTTTTGTCTCCCACGTTGGAGGCATCAAGAAGCTTCTGAACATATCTACCATGAGCAGCTCTTCAAAGGCAATTCTGACTTGTCGTTAGAACTGCCTTTATACCTGCACCGACACAGATTTCCCAAGTCTAGTCACTTGATGGACCTCACAACACAGTTATCAATGAAAGATTGCAAAAAATATATCTTTAAACAATTGCCTGTAAATTGAGGTTTTCACTAAAGATTTGCCAAATGTAGCCACGAGAAAATAAAAGATAAATGTTCTTCACAAGTGAAAAGCACTCTTTTCAGTCAAAATCTGCATCAACACGCAGTTAGCAAAGCATACACAACCTGCTGGTCCTGTAAAGAGTGGATAATGAGGTTGACTTTTGGCTTCATCGTGGCATTTTCTGGGAGCTGCTCTTTGACACAGGGCAGTGGGCTGATAGAACAGCTCAAAAATAACCACAGACAAAACTGTGAGTTTATACAACTGTTATTTCTGATCATCGGCCAGCATCCCTTTCCAGGGATGACGGGTGATGGACGAGCCTTGTGACAGAGCTACAGCCAAAGCAGAGAACACATCCCAGAGGACGACCACCGCAGCCGTGGACCAAAGAGATTGGCTTAGGTGCAGGTGCAGAAGCAAGAGCGTTGTTTCGTAGGCTCGTGAGGTTTTCAGTTTAAATCCTGTTTGGGATTAGACCCCCAACCATCACCCTTCCAGGGTCGATCAAGTTCATATCGCACTGCGCGGCAATTAACCGTGGATTGGGCTCGTGCACGCCATAGGAACGTGGAATTTCCGCCACCGGCTCCAGCACCGCTGGCAAGGAGGTGCGCGGCGTTTCCACGCTCACGCCGGCCGGAAATCAGTGCGACTTTGGACGCGTCGGAGATGGAACGATCGACGGCACGCACACGGACAGACAGAGATGAAGGGAGGGGGGTAGAGAATAAAAACTAAAGTAAAACGCAAGGTCCCGGCCCGCCGACATATAAGCACAGGCGACCGTGCATGATAATAATTTATGAGCAGGGTTCCAGCGGACAGTAGCCTCTATTTGTCCCGGCGTTAGTGCGATATCAGTGCCTCTTAACAGCTGTTGTCTCTTCCTTCCCCCAGGCAAGGCAGACCTTGAAAGCATTGCCTGAGGGGCATTTGAATTATGCATCCATAACAGTGCGGTTGGCTCGAGCGCCGAGCAGAGAAAAGAAATATATATGTACGGCGACTGCATTTCCACGAACCTTATTTAACCATTTTTTTTTGTGTTTCCGTCATTTTTTTCTTTAAAGCGTTAGAAGGACATTTAATTAAAAAAAAAATCGTAAAAAAAAGTTGCACGTTTTTATATCACATTTTACTGCCAAAATTATTGGCTGGAATAAAAGTACTTGGGGTTAAACTGTTAATTGAGATTTACTGGTGCTAATTTGCTATGATTAACAATTTGGAGCTGTTAAAATTTTGCAGGGCAATTAATCTTAAACGTGGTGATAGTTAAGCAAAATCATCATCGTCGTCGTCATTCTGTTCTGCTGAAACACTCAAAATGCCTTTTATATTCGTCACCGCAGAGAATACGTTTCAACTAATGTTTTGTTCTTTTTGTCAATTCTATACGTATGCACAAAACATGTCTCTCCCACATCTATTACATTTGAATGTCTCTGGCAATAAAACATGAATATTTTAGGTTTTCGAGTGCAACACGGAGGTTGGAATAATATTGGCAATAAAAAAAAATGTGCCGAAAAAATAAATGAAAACTCACAATCGTTGGACAACCTCGAAAAATATTCAGAAGGAATCCCTTCCATGTAATCAGGCGAACATCCAATTAGTCTCCATCGACACAAAGCTTCCAGGACATTTGCATTTTGGAGCCGTACTTCCTTTCTTTGTTGAACGCGGCACTGTTACCCCCAGCTCTTTTGAGAATTAAAAAAAAAAGCCTCGTGGAGTTTCTTTCTATAATTCCAGTTTAGAGAGAAAAAAAACGGCGACGAACAGAAAGAGAGACCATTCTCTTTCTTGCCATGTCTCTGAACAAATGGGCGCCTTACCCAACAACAGCTCCTAACTTAGCAGTGACATCTGAGTAAGAACAAAAGGCCAAAGGAAGGTATTTAATTCATTTACTGCCTACTCCGGGCAGAGCAGATACATAGAGCGCCAAACCGTAAACCCTCATGAAGCACTCAAAGCGGCGATAGAAACACAGTAGTCTGAAGGAGAGCGCTCCAATTGCTGACCATGCACCTCTCGCGCCTGTGTTGTGGCAATTACGGAATTACTAAACAGACAGCTGACAGATTGTTGTAATAATCGCCGCCGTGCAAGGTACTGTTAATACACAGTGCATGCAGAGGCGCTTAGCCACTCTGCGTAATAACCCACGATACGTTCGTTGGTAAGGGTTTTCAGAATGTATTTAAAACGCTGCCAGAAATATTGCACCGCACTGCTTGCAAGTGGCCAAGTATCAATTTAGAATCATGCATCCACAATAATAGTACTCATAACAGCGATAATAACAAAAACATTACGGAAATTATGCAGCATTGCCATTAATACTATTTCAACAGGTACTTGAGAGCATGGTTAATGTTAGCCATGGCTTGGGATCAAACCCAGGTGGGCAGGGTTCATAGAGTGGTGCAATACAACTGCCCGCTAGTGAAGCTTTCCTCACCTCATATGATGACTCAACCACGCATTGAGATCCAACCGTTACAACGGCATATAGGGCTCACGGACAAGATCCTTTCATACGTTCAAGAGACCCTGGCAAATTATCCTATCTGCCAATTCATCTGGAGATTCCGTATTTTAAATAGTCTACACACAAGGGCATTAGGGTAATAAGCTAATCAGTTCATATTTCAGCCGGAAGGAACCCTTCAGCTCTGTAGCTCTTTTTAACAGTTGTCCAGCGGCGAGGGATAAGCAAGTTACAGCATCTCAGGTCACCGTGGGAAATTTAGTAAGGACAATGTGTTTAGCCTTTGGCAGGAAACCAGAAAAGGCTGGTGAAAAGCCACGCAGACAAGGGGAGAACGTGCAAACTCCACACGGAAAGGTACCTGAGCCGGCAACAGAAAGCGCTGCGAGGCGGTTGGGCCACTCACCACCGCGCTGCTCACTCGCCTAATGCTTGCTAAACAGTGGAATACTAGGTACGCTTCATGGTCTCTCAATCATGCGCAAAGTTTACATACCCCCTCCCGGCCCTCCAAATAATTCCAAATTTCCAAGCGCACCTGAAGGAATGTAAAGTCAGTGGATTTTACGTTGTCACTCAGAGGCAATTTTTTTTACAATAATTGTTACTTTTTAAAAAAATTCCCTTGATGTCACCGTTATTAAATCATGCAATAGCTTAGTTTACACCAACAGCACCGGTGACAGTGAAATCAGCTGGTGGGCAAGCGTTAAGTGGACATGTAGGTCACAGGATTACTACAGCTGGCATGGGCACCGGGGAGGCCTTCATTCAGCAGAGGATAGATCATGGCTCATGATAATGATAACTGTGAACGTGACTGTGCTCATACCTTCATTAACTGGTTAAGAGCTATACCTGCTCACCTTACAGTCTACAGAATAGCATTATTTGTAAACGCTGTTATGTTTGCCACATTTTGGCGGTTTGTTTCATTTATTTCACGAAGCTCTTTTTTTCCCGACAAATTGTTAAACGCATACTGATGTTAAATGTATAACTATACAGAAGTGTTGTGGGTTCTTTTCACAAACGTTAAATAATAACGGTCGCCCTGGTGTGGCAACGCAAGAGCATATTTTGCACTGGCATGTAAATAATTTTATGAATTTTCCCCTCTGCTTCCTTCAAATATTGATGTGGATCGAGCACGTTTATGTGTTCTTGGTTTGAGTTCATTTCAAATTGAAGACTACCCTCAAACACAACCGCCTGCCGTAAATTTTATTGGCATTTCTGCTCTCCCTACAGAACCACACTTATCTCGGGATGCGATTGATTACTTAAATACCACTGACACTGTGTTGGATCTGACCACTTCACACGAAGCCCTCACGCATCTCTACTCCCAGAAACATATCCAGGGGTTACGTTCGTGCCGCTAACATAAAGAGTAAGAACACTTGGCTGCTGGATGCTTGCAAATGCAGTGAAACTTATTGTAAAAATGTATGGGTTTTTTTCTTTAGTGATTTATATAAAAAACCCGGGACACAATTTCTACCATGACCATCATCATTAGTCAGGATCGATCCACTGCTGGATGAAGGTCTGCCCAAGGCCACTGACATCACACGACGTTTCTGCGATGGAACTATTCCCCCATCACGCTGCACATGGGCTAATTTTATTGTTCCATCTCTTCGGAGGGCGTCATTCCAGATGCGTTCAAAATGTCTCCGATGATGTTAATGTCTCGCCACGAGCTCAGAAAATGTGCTGAAAAATTAGGATTATTCTTGCTTCACATTTATCTCTAGCGTATTTGATTACGATTTTTACTGTCTTACAAATCAAGCAAAAACAAATGCACAAACACCGTCCAACTGTAATTAGAACTGCAAGTGCTTTGCAGCATTTTATATGTTTTTAAAAAACCGACCAAAACCACAAGGCCGAGACAGCTATCAACAAAAAATCAAACGTAGTTCCCCAGCATTATATAAAAAAAGAGAAAAGTTCTCTCGTAGAACAACACTCGCATTCAATACCTGCCACGAACAAGTCTGCGCCGCGGTGCATTTCTCCAAACGTGTGCCACATGCGAAGCGATACGTTCGGGTTTGACCATAATAGCATCATGGTATTAAAAGGGCATCGTACAATGGAGTGCGTGAAGGGTTAAGCAGAGGGTTTTTTTGCTTCCTTTTTCTTTTCCACTTGGCCCAGTACAGATTTTCCAGCCTCGGGGCAACTTTCGCCGCCTGATAATGGCTTCTGACGGCTACTTAGCAACCAGTGGGGGTGGGTGACACGGACTTGATGCTCGGGGTGTGCTCGCCACGGTTCCCCCCCTTCCGAGGGCCCGGCGCTCACCCTGGCCCGACGCTCCACGCACACCCGGAACGCGGTTAAACGTTCAACCGCCTCCAGGCACCGCGCCTGTGGCTCCGCTTGGGCACCGCACGCTGCATTAAGGCGCTGCTGCCGGGCCTTCGGACAATACCGTGGCTCACCCGTGCAATACCGTGGCTCACCCGTGCAATACCGTGGCTCACCCGTGCAATACCGTGGCTCACCCGTGCGCGTCCGTACATGCGACGAGTACGGCCTACTCGCGGATACCTGGAAGATGGAAGCCAGGGGAATTCCTGGCCTCTACCTTCCAGGAATTCCCCTGGCCTACCTTCCAGGAATTCCTCTCAGTGAGCAGTTTCTCTCTCTGCTTAAGTGGAGGCCCCTTTATTGGGAAACAACGCAATTGCAGGGCTGTGCCTTTATATAACTTGCATAGGACGTATCTCTCTCCCCCCCCATACACACACACAGGTATAAGGTATTCTGGAGAGCATTGACAAACAAAAACCTTGCCCACTGCGTGGAAATGTACAGAGCTTGTCATCAACAACAACAATCGCCTTCCACTTGGTGGCGGTTTCGTCCCGATGGCGCTTGTGCCAGGCTAGGAGTAGCAGGATGTGTGTGATCGGGACAACATCTCTGTGAAGGTACACAGGTCTTGTTGCGCACACACACACACACATCGACCAGAAGATACGACGCTCCTCCAACATTTTCTTTAAAATGCAGGAGGAGAACAGCGCCTATTCATGCCCCGGCGTGGAATCTGCCTGCTTTGTAAATTTTGTTTTATTATTATTATCATTATAACCCAGAACACACGGGCGCATGTACAGACACAAGGCGAGGGAGCGGTGGTGCAGCGGTTAGGAAGGGCACTGTCAACACCACGCAGGCACCTGCCGGGCAGATAGCGTTGGCGACAGCGGGCCGCGTGAACGCCGGGCAGGGGAAAAACGAGCGTTCTGTTTGTCACGACTCCATTAAGCAAGCGCTGCGCCCGTCTCGGAGGCTGGAGCTCGGGTTAACGCGAAGAGAGGCCTCGCACCGGCGTGCAGCACCGCCAAGGCGGCTCACAGAGGCAATTAGCAGGTGGAGGAGAGGGCCTCGCATGCTACGCGTGCGCGGCAGGATCGAGGGTGCCGTGGGGAGGTGCACAAACAAAGATTCCCCATCAAGCCGGAACGGGCCATACGGTCAGGTGCTCTTAGAGAGCAGTACCTAGGAAGGCCGGCACGGCACACGAGGGAGTGGGTGGCCAGCAGCACATGGTGGGGGATGTGCAAGGCTTGGCTTGTCACTGGGTATATACAAGGTTGCTGGTTGGCTGAGAAAGTAGGCATCTGATACGGTTGCGAGACAGTAGCATGGACGTGAGAAGCGCTGCCACCTCACAGCAAGGGCCTGGGTTCGATTTCTGGATCGGGTGTGGGGTTTTCACGTTCTCCCCGCGCCCAACTTGGGTTTTCGACGGGTACTGTGGTTTCCTCCCACACTCCAACGAGATGCCGCAGAAGTTAATTGCCCGGACTAAATTTCCCAGAGATGTCACAACTTTAATGAAAACCGACTGACTGACCAATCTGACAAATAGCCGCAGCCTGAGCGAAGGGTATACCGGATGTGGTGTGCCGGGCACAGAAACGTCACTGCTCTGGATTTACAAATTGTGTCAAATCGAGGCATCACATAAGCAGTAACGAATGAAATGTAGTCACCGAATTACGTGCGATGCACTTTTGATTTCTCATAATTGTACGTGGGCAAGTGCAGAATGTACAAACAAAATTTGATCCGCAGGCTGACCTTTGAAATAATATTGTTTCGATGAGTCGAGGCAGCTGAAAGTGACAGAACAAGGAGTTCTGTTTAAAACTAAACAAGTAGCTGAGTTATTGTCGCGCCAGTCGTAAAAGAGAGAGGGAGAGAGAGGGAAAAAAACTCAAAGACCTCTTTGTGACAGCAGGAATGGGCGGCCTGTGAACCGCATCCAGTGAATTGCCATCACCCATTCAAAAAAATCATTCCAAACTGTCTTTACCCAGTTTCGTTTTTGACTATGCCGAGTAGTTTTTCCCCCCTCCCATTCTGCCCCACGCCAAATTATAATTTCCATGTATATTAGACTAAACGATGTCGCTTGGCAGCTGAATAAATCACCGCTTCTGACGAAGGCAATTTATTACTCTTTACCTTGTTAGAATTATGATTACATTTTAACCCGAGGGAATAAATGCTTATTTGTAAAATTATCAATCATTGTAATGCTGTCGATCAATCAATAGCGGCTGAAAAATTACACCATTTTGCAATTCGATCACGATCATCGATGTCCCAGTTTGTATCATAATGCATGTGAGCTCAGGCGTAAGATTTCCAAACCGGTGGTTGAGTTGGTCAATAATAATTTACAGGACGCTTGTTTGCATCTCTCAAGTGCACGATCTGGTGAGGACCCCATGCCATCGCCCCCCGTACTGCCGACGTGCGATGTGCAGACATTTGTCACGTTTCATTTATCAAGCGTGCATCCACACGCGGGCGATTTACGGCGGGGTTGGAACGGCCAGACGCTCCGGTTAATCGCCGGCGCGTACACCGAACGTTACGACTTGTGATCACCTTGTTGGGTACGAGGAAATTGTTTAGATTTTCACGGCGAAATCACAAGCAAACCCTTTTTTCTATGATTCACCTGGAAACGAGTGGCTCTGCGCCATGACACACAACACCACCATGTCATGTCTAATTGGCCTAATTGCTAAAGTGGCTTGTCAATTGGCCAGAGTGTGAGAACTGAGTGATCTCATGTGCTGCGGCATCTTTTTTTTTGGGGGACCGCAGTGCGTGAATTATACGAGGGAACTTCATTAAAATTCATTAGCCTGAAAGAAACCAGCAGGATACCTTTGCCCAGCCATTCCGCAAATCTTCAGCAGTAAGGCCCATTCAGTCAGCCAATCACAAAAAAACACGAGGTATTTTGTGCCTTCACTGCAATGCGGGTCAAATCCAGGTTTTAAAAAAAATTACCCTAATGGTCAGAAAGTAGCCTTGCGTTAATAAGAAAAAATTAGCTGCCTTCTAGGATTTTCAGTGACTTAATTGTGTTGCCGGGAAAACGGTGGTGATAATCGTGATCCTGAATTCTTCATCTGATATGATTAAATAAAGTACACTTTTATTTTACGTTAAACGTAATTTAAAAAAAAAGGAAGCATTGTTTCAGAAAAAAACACTTAGGGTCGAAATATACATAATTAATTGCTCCAAAATCACACAAGGATTTGTTTGCACGGCATACTTATACATATGGGACAGCGATTTTAAAACAAGGTTTCATAACTTACTTTCAATCTGTTTTTCATAATTGGTCACGACACCATCTGTATGAATAATCTTATTATCTCCTCGTAACAATACATTATTTAGTGGCCAAAGAGTTCAATATTTAATTTTAAAACAATCCCATTTTTACTCACGTGATGTAAACGAATAACTGAATTAGAAAATTAAATGGTTTGTCTAAGATTACAGTCAAAGTATGCTTACGGTTGTCAATGGAAACTAATTTTAGTCATTGCCGGGCATTTCATAAAGGTCACCGAAAGGTAGCCTTTGAAATCCTAAATATTGGCCGCACTGTGGGCGGTCAGATGATCTGAGCCACTTAATCCTCTTTACATGGTGTGGGAATTAGTGGGATTAGAGGCACAGGCTTCAAAACCTAAATAAACAAGGCCCCTGCTCACCACAATACTACACAGCACCAGGTTTGTACACAGGCTGCACGACACTGGCCGGACGAGTGGAACATTTCCACTCAGCAAAGGCTTAAATAAACGTCCATGGAATAAATAAAAATGTGCGCAGTTATTTCGGCGGCAATTTTAAATGTGTACACTTTAATGCAATAATTTAATTAATGAGTAATTCAATACATATATCGAGCGGCAACTTTCACTCAGAGACCCAAGCGTGCTGCCGCCGGTGCCAACCGGCCCAGACACTGCATTCCTATAGATTCTGAAGGTATCGGCCAATTGGCGTTCACTTTTTTAGCTGTGGGAGGAAATCGGAGAACCCAGAGAAAACCCTCATGGAACAGGGGGAAATCATACAAACGCCACTCAGAAAGGTCTCCGAGGCAGGAATCGAACTGCCTCGTGCAGGCACTTCTTTCTATGAGGTGCAGATCTTCCTGCTGCACAGACACCCTGCTGGTTTATTACGTGCAGGCTCCAGTCCCCCCAAAACAGAAATATGATATATTGTACGATTCTAGTTTTGAGACTGTGTATGAACTTTAATTCGCACATGTGTACTCATTTAGGCATACGTAAGTTATTTTCCCCCTGTTCGTTTTACTGGAGAAAAAAAATATATATATTAATGCAATTCCACATACTTTAATTAAAAACGTAGCCAAAACTGTTATAGGAGCAGCTTCGCATAAGTGAAATTCCCCAAGCTGCATGACTTGTTGTGACTCGGAGTGAGTTTAAATGCGAGCATGTGTAAAGTGGACATTTTCGATTAAGCATTATAAGGCGGTTGAAAAATGGAGAACACAAGTATAATTTCTCTTCCAAATAAAGAGCGGAAGGTGTCATGCACTCATAAACTTAAGTCAGCGTTGTTTATGTTCATGGAAGCATTATTTCCATACTCATCACATCGTGCACAGAAATCCAGAGTCTCGGCACAGCTTGCGGTGGTTTAATCAATGTGTGTTTGGTATTGTTACGCCGTTTAGTTTCATTTTTTAAATTTTTCATAGTTTATTTACATTTAGTTAGAATTGCAATTTAGAAAATCATTCTTTCCTCTGGCATTGCAATGTTGACCGTTTATATTTGATGTTAAATTATATTTTGAACGAATGCTACCAGAACCGCCTTTAGGTACAAGATGTATATTTCCAAGTTAATCCTGACAAAACAAGATTTACATATTATTTACTTATACACTAACATTTATTAATAAAGAAGCACAATTTTGTTAAATAAAGAGTTTTATTGTTGTTGTTTTGAGGACCAGAGTTCAATTGAAATGGAAGAGATCAATTAAAAGGACTAATCCAAAACAAGACTAACCCAAAAAATCTAGCCTAGCACTTGTGAATTTAAAATACAGTAAAAGCTCCACGATTGTCGCTACTTCACACAATCACCCACCTGGGGCACTGTGTATTTTTTACAAAGACAAACGTAATGACAGAGGTGGAGTTAGAACCTGCAAGCACACTGCCTGCACTGCACTATAAGTGGGAGCCTTTAAAAGGCCTTCCCACCAAACCGTTATCTGAGCTGTGCCAAAACCGAATGCCCAGCAGTGCAAGTGATAAACGTGTGAGTTTTCTGACTCTGAGCACGTATGATTATTGCCCAAACAACCACCGTCACATCAGCCTCATGCTGAGAGTCGGCGCGTACAATCAGCCACATTGATTACGTCTCTCCGATATCACATGCATGAGGACGCTGCTCGCGGAGACAAATGCGAGGCCTTCGGAATTAATGGAGACGTCTCAACGACGTTGGAGAAAAAAAATAAAAGGTCGGGGGTAAAAATAATAACACTTCATTTTTCAAACCCTTCGATACATTTTAATCAGTGTGCAAGGAACACACTCTGACCACGATTTTAACCGAATCACTGCCGCTAACTTGCATTATGAAACTCATCCCTGCCACAGAGATGCCAACTGCTGTGGCATCTCCCAGGGTCGTACTGTGTTCGAGGTGGTTTCTGCCTTGCGAAGTCTCTCACACCTCTCGGAACGTTAAAAATCCCATTATTGATGATTGCTTCCAAAAGCTGCTCTCTCGGGATGGCCGCGTCGATCGCTCCCCCTCTCCACCTCGCGACGTTTTGCCTCACGCGTTAGATGCATCCTCAGGCGCTTTGTGTGTGTGTGCGTGTGTGTGACTCCTATTTCTAGGTAGGTACTATGTATATGTTAAGTCTCTTCTACAGCGTAGCGCTGTGTGTGTGTGTCGTGTGTGACTTCTATTTCTAGGTAGGTACTATGTATATGCTAAGTCTCTTCTACAGCGTAGCGCTGTGTGTGTCGTGTGTGACTTCTATTTATAGGTAAGTACTATGTATATGCTAAGTCTCTTCTACAGGGTTGCTTTCTTCCAGGACCAATGAAAGAAGGTCGGAGTCCCTTTATTGTCATCTGCCCGCTAACCGAGTGATGCCTCTCAAGACGTCACAATTTACATAGAGTTCTCCTCTCTGCAGGCATTGTAAGATCTTCTTCGCTCAGCGGTGAGCACAGCGGCGCGGTGCGTAGCCCTACCGCCTCACAGCAGGAAGGTCGCCGGTTGGATTCCCGGCTCGGGTGCTACTTCTCTGCGAGCGGTTTGCGAGCTTCTCCCTGTGCCCACCTGAGTTGTCGCCGCGTACTCCGGTTTCCTCCCGCAGCATAAACACACCGCCGCCTAACTAAACTGCTCCTGTGGTGCCCTGCGTTGTTGTAACTTGCTTAACCCTCCCCGCTGGGCAACTGTTGATAAAGAGATACGTGTAACTCAACGGTTCTTTCAGGCTTAAATATAAGCCACGTGATGTTGTACCACACAATGTGGCAATACTCGCATGCCCACAGCCACCTATCCATAAAGGCAGACCCACATGAGCCCTGCCATCCTAAAACTGCTTGATGAGCATTGCACAGCTTGACTTAGTCGCTTAGAGGATTTAGGAAAATCAATAAGCATTGAACAAGTATGGCTGCATTTGTGTGTAGCGGAGGGTTATTAATTTGCTCACCAAAGGAACACACGCTTTATTGGGGGTGTGCGACAGGGTGGGGGGCAGACTTTTAAAGAAGCTATCGATATGTCAAGGACAAATTGTGGTGACTGGCCAGATGCCTGCCACATTATGAACCATTTACTGGATTAGAAGATGCATTGGGAAATGATGAATCTCAATGGCTTACAATATATTTGTGTCACTCGAGAAATTAATTTGCTAAGAGTACATTTGACTTCAGTTGGATTTAGTGGTCAAGCGGTGATTGCGCAAGAGCCTCGAGAGAGACGGAAGGAACGTTAGAGTGGTGGCGCAGTGATTGCACGGTGACGTCTTGATCACGATGAGGTCAGCGTCTAAGCGCAGAGCACTGCAAGGACACAACGCTGACTTGCCTAAGTTACGGATCGAGAGCTGCCTATCCCGGCAGACACAGGGCGTAAGGCAGGGATATACCCACGATTGGACGCCAGTTCATCACCAGGCATTGCGGGCAATTTAGTCTGCAAGCCAATTAACCTATGCAGCAGCATGTTTTTTTTGGACTGTCGGAGGAAACCGGAGTGCCCGGCGAAAACCCACGCAGGCATGGGAAGAACATGCCAACTCCACACAGAAAGGCACCCGAGCCGAGATTCGAACCCGGACCCTTCTTGCTGTGAGGCGACGGCGCTACCCAGTGGGCCACCGTGCCGCCCTTATACTGTCAATAAATTTGACTTAATTGACCCGATGCGAAAATACAAGCGTTAATGTGAATAAACGCTGCAGCCTCTGCTGCTGCTGTGTTCCTACGAACGCGCAAAGTCCTGACACACGCCGACATCCGGAAGATATCGGAACCTTTCAGTGCCACAGCACTGAAAGCAAAAAAAATGTCTAAAAATCACGCGGCCATGGTGTGCCCACGACAGCGAAAACACACCGTGCCACACCAGGCAATGGCGCAGCCCCAACGCACAGGGCAAACGTGAACTGAAACACAGTGCCGTACGGCAGTATTAAGATGTCCAAACACACATGTGCAGCGGAGCTCCGATTTTGCGGCGGCGAAATGAAATGCAGCATTTATCAGTGCGGCTGTGGCAGGAAAAGGCAAATATTTGTCGGGATGAGGATTGGGACGGG
>JAZEWT010000013.1:976790-990097 GCA_036362905.1 Mordacia mordax
CTCAACTGCCTTCTCAACCACAACCACAGCAACCGCCCCTATCCGAACCACTACCATCCCCCCCCACAAACCCAGGGCTCCTTCCCAGAGCCTCCCTTACAGCACCACTCACAAGGTGAACCGGTAAAGCGCTACAACATCGCCCTCTGCGTGGCTCAGTGTTTCCATTAAACCTGCAATTGATTTTGCCGTATTTTGAGCGTATTTTACTATGGACGATTACGCATCCTGCCTCGGGCAATGTCAGCATCCCGGGCCAGCCCTACCGCCACCAATGCAGGGGGCCGCTGTTATGCGTCGTTTGGAAAAATAAAACCGGGCCGCGTTCTGTGCTTCCCAAAAAATGTTTTTTTACACTCAATAAAACAAAGCTGTTTATCGGTAATGCGATGAACGTGGCATTCAATCTTCAAAGGCTGTTTCGCGGCCACGTTTGCTTTCACTTTGGGACGGACGCCGGCTTAGCGGTCGCATGCAGTCATCAGCTACTCGTTTCGGTACCGCTTTCCCCAGGGTTACGGCCGTTCCACTCATCTCCGCTGAACGCATCATTGGCAAAGCATTGGGCAAAGCGCTGGAAAAGCACTGGAAAAGTTGCCGCAGAGCAGAGTGATTGACTCGCGGAGACCTCTCGATGGAGAATACAAGCGGAGCCAGGCAAGAGTGTCGCTAAATTATTGTTGCACGAGTACGCGACATGTGGAGTTGTGAACCAATTGACTGCCGGATGAGCCCCCCCCCCCCGATGCTTGCCACGGTTATTTGGGTCGTATGACCATACTTCACCATGCTGGTGAAGATGGCGAACATGTAGCTAAAAGTGGATCTAGTTTTATTTTAGTTTGTCCAATCGTTACTCATGGGGTTCCATCGTTTGCAGGGTTTATCGGTATGCACGCTGGGATTTTTTAAAATCCCAATATTGGTTTTGTACAGCGACCTGTAAGTGGAAGGTGCTTTAACAATGTCAATTATTATGGATATGAAGGCATAGAAGTACTGCTCAACAATTGTGCCCCGCTGCTCTGCCGTCTGCTACTGGATCCATGACGCAGTCGCACCGGCAAGAAAGGCAACTTGGTTGCCCATCCAAGTACTCACCAGGCCGAAACATGCTTAGCTCCCGAGGCCTAAGATCAAAGGTGCTTTCACTAATCTATAAGATCGGGCGTGCGTTCATTAATGTATAAAAGGGCTGTAATGACGTTGATTAATCGACGGAAGGTGGTGAGATTCTTGTGTAACGATCTCCGTTGCTTTCTCGATTCGAATTACAGGAAATTAAAATGCAAACGCTCGCGTCACATTGAGATTAATTGCACAGACAGAACTGTACAGGTACCAGAGCAAGGGTGCACAGCACACGGCCTGCAGGCCAGCTCCAGCACGAAAATTAATTGCATCCGGCCGGTAAAGAATTATCTAAAATCTCTTAAATAGTGCTGATTTTTTGGTAGTATGTTAAAATACACTTGCGTTTCTGCCATAGCCCTATATCACTGTGGCCTACTATAAACGATACTCGTCTATACACCACACTAATATAAAACTACACACTTCTGTACATTGCCCTATACACTACATATACACTACTCTACACTGTTGTACACTACACTACTGTAACCGCGACTAGACGAGTGTACACGACTCTATGCACTACTCGTGCTTGTGACCTGAGCCTGTACCGCTATAGCCAACTGTAAATGCTCTGTGTGCTGCCAGAGGGGGAGCGGGGGACATGACCTGCTTGTGGCCCTTTGGTTACTTTATCTGGAATTAGCCCTCGTGGAAGTCACGGTGTGCCAACCCTGCATTTGAGCGAATGAGCGTACGAAACAGTGGCGGCACGGTGGCCCAGTGGGTAGTGCTGTCGCCTCCTCACAGCAAGAAGATCCCCGGTTCGAATCTCGGCTCGCGTGCCTTTCTGTGTGGGAGTTTGCATGTTCTCTCCCCGTGTTTGCGTGGGTTTTCGCCGGGCACTCCGGTTTCCTCCCACGGTCCAACATGCTGCTGTATAGGTTAAATTGGCTTGCAGACTAAATTGCCCGCGGTGCCCGTGATGGATTGGCGTCCCATCGTGGGTATATCCCTACTTTGCGCCCTGTGTTTGCCGGGAGAGGCTGTGGCTCACCGCGACCCTGTACAGGACTAAGCGGTTTCTGACAATGAGATGAGATATTTTAATCACGTGGTGAATAACAGCTCTTCCACGCTACACGTGGAAGAGCTGTTATTCACCACGTGATAACTGCGCGTTCTCCTTGTGTCCGCGTGGGTTTTTGTCAGGTAATCCGGTTTCCTCCCACAGTCCAAAGATACACACTGCCTAGGATAACTCTCAAGAGCCACATTAAACTCAACGGTTCATTCCATCTTAAATAAAAACCGCCAGTGATTTGAAGGGCGCATCGTGAGCCTGCTCGAGCCGATGTTTATCGATGCATCATCTTCTCTACCCTTACTCATTTCGAGAGACGCGTGCCAAATTTGACAGAGCTAAACATAGGCGCGCCTGCGGGGGGTAGGAGGAGGGGGGGGGCACTGTGGGTGGAGGAGGGGGGAAACACATTACGACCGAACAATGTGGCTGGAAATTATAGGTTGGAATAGCTTGGTTCTGTTACAATCTTGTTTACTCAGATGTATTTGTTTTGTGCTGTTGTATTTCCAGGGTTTGCGAGGCCGGGCGTTTGTGAGCTAGGCCTGGGTTTGTGGTGGGGCGGATCGTGGGCACGTGACGAGGTGGGATGGGCGGCTGATGCACAGGAGGCATTCGGATGCTCATGAGAGCATGAGAGGCGTGGGAGGGAAGCCGGTTTGGATGTTAAAAATATGAACCAAATACGGTTTCTGCAGTCCGTGCTTTCTTGCCTGACCTTATGAAAGTTTACATCGAGCCGAAAAAAAATGTGTTATTGTTTGGTTGTTGTATTTTCTCACACTATTTTTGCGGCATGCAGTTTTAAAACGGTGTTCTCTTTCCCCCGTTATCTTTGCTTTTCCTGTGCTAACGCCTCAAAACAAGCCATCAGTGACTTGCGCTTTTGATAATGCGACGCTCTTTCCATCGTGGAAAATATATTGGAACATGTAGACAATTTGGCAAACTTACCAAAGTTGTGCTTTTTTAATTTCCACTGCCTCTGCCACGCAAAATAAATCGCGTGTAAATATGAATCACTATCTTTAACGAGCATTATAAACCGATTTTATATCAGGAAATGTACTCCAGTAAATTTCAAAACGTGATTGAATTAGGAAATGTAAAACGTAAATATAAAACTAAATTATCACTTTTTATAGCCCATTGTCAAGCGACTACTGCTTAAAGGGCTTCCCAAAGTTATGTTGTCCACGTCGAATCTTCGACCATACTTCACCACGCAGGAAAGTACAGATTAGTGAAGGGTAGTGGGAGTGGCAAGGGTGGTTCAGCCTCACCCACGACTGACGTTCGTCATGGGCAGGTTCACAGTGCAGCGCGATAACTGTTGTGTTATGCCACTGTTACACCACCCGCATGTAAGCTACTCTAAATTATATTAGGCCTACTCAAAGGTTATTTCTCGGCACACAAAGGAAAAAAAACCTTTTCAATCGTGAGAGCCAAACAGTTGCGCTTTCCTGATGAGCGATAAACAAGAACAAAATAATCAGCTCCTGTACGAGTCAGTCAGTATCCGCTTGGCTGGAGCCTATCCCGGCAGACACAGGGCACAAGGCGGGGCTACACCCTGGATGTGACGCCAGTGCATCGAAGGGGGGGGTAGAATTTGCTCGGCAGGCCAATTAAGCGAGACAGCAGCATGTCTCTGAAGGGTGGCAGGAAAACGCAGTTCGCCACGAACGAAACCCACGCGGATACGGGGAGAGAACACGCGAACTTCTTCACACAGAAAGGCACCCGAGCCAGAAATCGAACCTAGGTGCTTCTTGCCGTGAGGCAGCGGCTCTACCCAACCGCGGCGCTCTCCTGTCAGGGCGTGACTCAAAAACGTATCCCTGCAGGAACCAGCTGTGGCGGCTTAAATAACCCCGCCAGCTGTAGTTGCCGATTAATCGATAGCTCTTTGGGTTTCCTTTTTTTCCCGTCACTGATGGAGGAGGGAATATCCCAAACGATGGAATATCCCGCAGCAAAAAATATGTCCAGTACGTAGCATCTAAACATTCATACGACTAACACCCTCGCTCCATCTTAGCCATGATCCTTCTTAAAAGGCAGCACTTCCTTGAGTAGAGAGACTTGCTGGGCAAATAATCTGAATAATCCTATGCCGCAGCCTGAGCACCTTTGCAGACTCTCACAAGCGATGGGAATGGGGGCTGTATTCAATTCGTGCATTTCCTCACGTACAAACCACACAACAGGTCCATCGATGCGTCGGTCAGTATAGACTATCAATAATATTATTATTACGATTACGTTCGCTGTACGTGCATCGGATCGCACAGGCAGATAATCGATGCGTTTTAAATTCGCGTGGCTTGCGTGTCATCCCTTGCTGACGCTGGATGCACCGAGAGTCACAAAGATAATTCAATGCTGTGACTTAAACGATTCTTAAATCGAACGGGGAATCCCGGCTGCTGACGATTGATTACCTGTTGTCCTTTTGGTAATTATACAAATGCAGCAGAGGCAAAGGTGCAGTCCTGCAAGTCCTTGCTCACGCCGCTGCTGGCACAAGGTGCTTCATTAGACGAGGCTCCGGAGAATTCCTGTTAAAACTCTTTGTGTTTTAACCCTTTACGCGACGTGCAGACTCCCTCTCTACGGCGTGCACATACTGTTGGGCCACAGACTGAAACACCAACAGAGGAAATTAACGAAGTGTGAATGTGTCCACGTGTACCGTTATTAATGGTTCTGCACGGTGACCAATGTGGTCGTTAAACAACGTAATTTCGACATTTATACCCCGTGTGTTGCTTATGAAATGTATTTAAACAACGTAAGTTTGACATTTATACCTCGTGTGTTGCTTATGAAATGTACTTATGAAGCCCATGCGATTTTAATTGCGATTTTAAGATCCCAATAAGTGATATGGGAAGAGGTTCATTTGGCAGTCCTGTGGGAATCGGAATGACTCTAACCGCAGCTATCCCGTGATCCACTGACAATGTACACGAGAGAGAACGAAAACAAACCTTTAAAAGTTGCAAATGAGACTATGTCACGGGAGCTCGCGGTAGAAATCGATGCCAACTGTGTCTTATCACGAACGCTTGCCACAACTCCCTCACGACAGCCGCCATCCATCCACTCCCACGGACCCCCGCAAAGCACTAACTCAGTACCGCCGCCCCCTCCCTGCACTTCCCTGCTTTCACATAAAGCAAATACCGACAGGGCGAGCAGATGATAAATAAACAAGGGAGAGAAAAAAAATCATGCCTACCCATGGGCCCAACAACGCCCAATGACCCCCCAACACGTGTTTGTACTCCGAAGTACTTGTTAGCAGTACTGGAAGACAATGGATGAGCTGTCAAAGCGACATAAGTTTGCATATTTACAAAATGTTCCCGCAAAACTGGTTTGTATGTCCACGTTTTGAGTTGTGCTTTCAAACAATTTCGAACAGCAACAAAGCTCTTAGCCAAAGATTTGATTCACACCGGATCAGATTTACAAGCGCGTTCGTGACAACAGCCTCCACAGGCAGGAGAGACGGGGGCAGCGAATGCACGAACACTTGCAACCTGAGTTGTAAAGTTCTAATAAAAAAAAACCCCGTGGGCCCGGGGCTCTTGAAAACCGCTGTCGTTTGAGATGCCTCCGGCAGGCTTGCGGTCTGATGAGGGTGGCTCAAGTGGTAATGAAGGAAGAAAATACGTGCACGTATCATCGCCCCGTTACAAAGGGGCGCGAGATTGCGTCTCCAGACCTCGTAACGCGCGCCTCTTGATGGTGCGCGCCGGCACCACCGCCGCCGGCACCGCCGCCGCCGCGCCGCGCTAGAGAATGGCACCGAAGCGAAGGCTCGTGTAGGAAATTTAAGTGGAATTTACACCCGCGTGCCGTTCACTTACCGGCGTTAAAGATCCCATTGCGGGCTTTTCACCAGCAAGCCATTGTACGTCAACAACATGGCCAAATCACCACTTGCAATAAGTAATACGTCCTCGAGTGCTGTATAGGGTGTACTTAACAGCGTGTGCCGAGCACTGCCATTCTAAAGTGTCCAGCGCTGAAATACAAGCTGGGAAAACAAGTCCCATAACTGAGCCTCCCGTAATTTGTAAGGTAACTTTTCATTTACGCTCAACCGTGTGGCGAAATGATATAATTTTATATTGTTACTGGATGCTTGCCGTGCTGTGATTGTTAGCTCACTGGACTTACAAATCACAGATTGCCCATACGGTTTAATCTCCCGGCGTGGCAATTAATGCAGGTTTCTTGAATCACCCCACCACCTCCTCCCCTTCACCCATCAGTACCCTGCAGTGAGTCAATGTATGATAGGGTAAACTGGGTAATACCACCACTTATAAGCCATCTTGCCAGCATACAGGCCCTCTCCAGAGCTTCCTTTAGGGCCTCAATTCTCAACCATCAGGGGCCGTGAGTGCCACCTAGTGGTCTGTGGAAACTGGATCCAAGTGGGCCCTTGAGATGCAGAAGGTTGAGAACCCCCGTTCTCGGGAACGCCTTCTGCCAGCAGCGGCGTTGTCGAGATATTTCAGGGCTGCACCTTTACCTCCTTATACAGACAAACATCTCCCGCACAGGGTTAACGAACTGTAGGGTTAAGGTGCTGTTAACGAGCACCGATGAAGGTTGGCGAAGCACACGAGGGCGTGGGTGGCCAGCACCAGACCCGGCCACCTTTCATACACACGACTGTCTAAAGACACGGTACTGCCAAGATTAAATGTCTCGACGACATTTCTACTGACGACGCCCTTAGATGTTGTAACTTACTTACCCCTCCTTGCTGTACAACTGCATAACACAGGTACACGGCTCAACGGTGCCTGCCAAGCTTAGATAAAAACTCACCGTCTCACACGCGCTTTATGTATACATATGACGAGATATTACAACGCGTACACGGTACACACTGCATGCATTGTATTGTAACCTGACAATCATGTGTGTTCAGTCGTTAAGCTGATAAACATTTTTCTCCGCACTTGCAAAGTGTTTTAATGGTAAAACTAGACGATGGACTCAAGACGACGAGGTACTAAAACGTTGATAAGTTTGACAAAAGATACGGCCTTTTGAAAGCTTATCGGGGTCTGCTGTGTGTCAACATCGCCTCACCTGAAAACTTTTTGGCGCTCGAGATTTAATCGCGACCCTCAGTTATCGCTAAAATAAGCAAAACTCCCGCGAGGCTGAGAGAAAATAATCGCTCGCACAGCTCACTTGGCTCCCAGTGTCGGTGGGTAAGCGGGTGTGCGTTCATACTACGGAGGGCATTTAAAGAACAGCACTGCCTCATGCCTACTCAGAGAGAGGGCTCGAGTAGGTTTGTTGCCTTATGAAGGACAGTCGTAAGGAATGGACATAGTTTGACGATATACTCGTCCAACTGCCTCCAGCCAAGGCACAGATACTAATCTTACCTCGCTGTGTCAGATCACTGAGCCGGGCACTGTTTTGTCAATCCCAGTCGAAAACATTGCTGGGTTGTATTCAACCACTCAAACACAACGGTGTTCCCTTTACCTTGGGCACAATTTGCGCTCAGAAAATCCGAGCGAAACACGGAGCAGGTGGCAACCCCAGCCGCTTATGAACCGTTAATAAATGTTATGGCGTGGCAATTGTCAAGACGCTGTGGCGAAATGATGTTAGTAAGAGACACAGCTGTATCTTGAGGAAACGCTTTTCCAAACACACTCACAAAAGATCCCCTGGTTTAAAAAAATACCGACAGAGCAGAGCTTTAAGTAACTGAGAAAAATGTACGTGTGTATGTGTGTGTATTAAGATATACACACACACTATATACTACTCACGGTGATGTATGCATTTATAAGCTCCCTGCCTTCCCCAACGCGCAATGACCAGCGCGGTGAAGTATGGTCTAATTGCCTCAACATCCCGCACGGGGTGGGGTAGGCTCTCATCCAGCAGTGGATTGACAAAATCCGCCAACACGTACGTGCGCACGGTGACCTAGATATCTTGTGACCCCACACCCATTGGTAGAGGAAACAGATGACGTGTTAGAGTATCAATGGAGAGTCACAAGACATTTGGACCACCCTGTATAATATTTTGTGCGTAGACACAAGCGCAATTGTGCAGTCTTACGCGTGACGTCACCACCTATGGCAGACAAATGTCAACACACAGGCGGCCAAACAACAGGCGGTGACGTCACCAGGGCGCTTGTGCCAGGCCAGGTGCAGCTTTGAGGCCGCGTGCAGTTTCGAAGTTCTCTCTGACAAATACGTGTCGACAGCAGCGGTGGTTTTCAAAAACGTTTCCTTGCGACCCGGTAAGAAATAAATAACTGTTCAACAAAGTCTTTCGACTCGACCACCGCACGGTGCGCTTACAACGCGGACTAACCACAGCCACTGCCATTGATTGTCACTGACTACAATGATAAAGATCCCCCTGTAGCCTCTTCGGGCTGTTGTGGCAAGTGCTGCAAGCAAACACAAGGGTGCTCGCTGCGTGATGTGGCAAGCGCTACGCCAGACCTCCTTTGTCTCCCTAGTGGAAATTTTTGCAAACCGCTATACGTACTCATTTGAGGCTGAGTCGACCTAAGGGAGGCCCAGGACGGTTTCTGAAAATCGTCACTGGTGTCGGCCGTGAGCGAGATTCGAACTCGGGTGACCAGGTTTGCAGCCCATCCGCGCTAACCGCTGAGCCACCGCTCCCCTTCCACGCACACACGCACAGACACGCGAACACACGTGCACACAAACACGTGTGCACACACGCGCGACTACCACTGCGTAAAGGGCGCTCTCACCACGCACGCACGCCCCACGCACACGCGGGTGCACAGCACCGACACACGCATTACACACGCGCGCACACATGACCGCGCAGACGCGCCCGCGCACACAAACAAATCGCCTGTGGGAGACGCGTTTAACATCCCAGGGCGCTCTTTGTTACCAGACTTGCTGGGAGTGCGTGCCCGTGCCCGTGGATTTCCACCGGGTACTCCGGTTTCCTCCCACAGCCCGAAGACATTCTGCTGCTACCTAGATTAATTAGCCTGCTACCCAAATTTCCTTACGATACGCCATCATAGGAGTAGCCCTGCCTACCGGTCTTGTGTCTGCCAGGTTAGGATCCGGCTTTGCCGCGATCCTCCAGACAATGGAATCGGCTACTGATAATGAAAACCCACGCCGAAAACCCAGCGTCAGCGTGCCACGCATCATTTGTGTCTTGTCACCGTCTGTGTTCAAGATGATACACGTGTACACACGATACAATAATAAAGCACGTGTGCACGCATGCAAGTGCCTACGTGTTCCTTCCGTGTGCACGACGGCAAGAATGAGGAGGACAGCTTCTACCCCAGGGAAACATTGAGCCTCTTAGCAGCATTGCTCGAGTCACCGGGGCCTCAGTGCAGTATTTATCATATTTCTAAACCAGTTTGAAAGGCACACGATGCAGATTTCAGTGTCAGTCGGCACGTGTATAATTTCATAGCAACGACCTTGTCATGACGTCATACTCCTCTGATGTGATTTCCAATTCTGCTGAACATTCACAGCGCAGAGTAGGACAAGTGTTCCATACATATGACTCATAATAATTGACAGTCCTTTGTCAGACCCGCTGCTGGATGAAGGCTTCCTCATGACACCTCCTGGGTTCATGGGAGTGGTTCAACTTAACATCGCACTGATCCCTTCTGATTGTTGACGGGTGGGGAGGACACGGTGAGCTAATTTCGAGATGACCTGCCAAAAATAATCCTGGCTGTGGCCAGCAATCAAACTCGCGTTGCTGGTTTCAAATGCGATCGGCTGCACTGCCGCTCCCCCATGCCTCCAGAAGACTATGATACACTGAGTCGAACGCGGTGCTCTGCAATGTACTCTAAGGTGCTGGTGTGAATATGCACACACAGGCCCATTTGTTGACGGAAAGCTATTTGTCAAGGGAGATGTGTGACATCTCTGCGATGTCACGGTTCGTATTATGAACGCAACTTAACCTTAACAGAGGAAGGCCTCTGGAGGAGAGCGGACGGCTCGTCATTAGGCCCCCGACGTGGCGTTCAAAGTTTGCGAAGCGAAGAGCTCTTGCTGACTTCGCTGCGACACCACGGCGCTTTTGAGAGATGCCATTAGCGCGGCGCGAAATGAAAAAGAGGTATCCGGTCATGGCGTCACGGTGTAACGCGAATGGGTCCCACAACAATTCATTATAAGGGTGGATCCCAGCTCCCACGTAGAGTAGACGGAGGCTACAGACAGCCCTCGTCGAGGCGGGTGTTTGGCCTACTCCTCCACAGTGGTCAGACGTCTGTGAAGTGAGGTGGGGGAAAATCCCACACACATAAAACCCCACCACACGACTCGCCGATCGACTGGCTGTGATGGTGGAACCCATCCACACTGCTCGGTGGACCGAGGGGGCCAGAGGGAGGAGGGGTGGAGGTGAAATTTGAGAAATTTCCACAATTGTTTGAACTTTTTAACTGCCACGCTGGGGGATCGCCTGGAATCGGCGCAGTTCTCTGGTGTGAAGCCTTCCACCAACGCAAGCGGCATCGCCCCGATCATCACAAATACACACTTTCACCTATTTCCATCTCAACTACAAAACAAGTTCGTGGGTCACCAACCGGGGCAAGGGGATTTGGGGAATGTTTGCGGTCGGCGGGGGGGGGGACAAGAGGGACCATGGGTTCTAGATTGGCGAAACGAACCCACGATGTAAAGAAAAAAAACACAAAACAACAAAAAAAATGATGGGAAAGAGAAAAAAAACATTGTGGAGGTTATTTTTATTATCCGTTGACTCTGCTGCCAGGCCTCAACCTGGCCCCAGCGGAGATCATTACTATAGGAAATCGCTGAGTCGGCAGGCGACGTTCTATAAGCACACGCTGGGGCTCTTGCGCGCGATCATTTTTTTGGCGCACACTTGCGTTTGCTTGCGACAGACCTCTTGGCCCAGATGGGGGCCTGTGGGACCCGAGGCTCGTGGGCCACGGAGTGAGAGAAGAGAAGGGGGGGAAAAAAAAGGCGAATGTTGGCAGCACCAAACAAAAACTGTTATGCTATTATGGGAGCCAAATAAAACTGCCACTGACGCAGAAAAGTACGTGTGCTTGGGTTTTTTGTTCTCTCCCTTAATTTAAACAGTCTCGCCGCTTTAGAATTACGGCTTGAAGGTGGCACACCGAGCTGGAGTTTGACCACCGTCTGAAATTAATTTGGATGGATGTCGCCAATTTTAGCTCGGGCAACGATTTTAAGCAGCACTGCAAGAGAGTGTGCGGAAAGGTTAGAAAGCATTACAGAGACGATGTGTCTACAACCACATTGGCATTTTGCGCAGGGTATGTCTGAGTGTTTGAATTATATTACGTTGAGCCGTCATTTTTCTACTATAAACAGCTCAATATTACAAAAAATATTATTTTTATAATTCCGCTAGTTCACAACCCTTTGCTAATCTACTGCTGGATTAAGGCCTGCGCATTCCCTACTCATCATGGAGGTCGTTTGGCCATGCTTCATAATGCGGGTGGTTGGATGGGGACCTCAGGAGTGGTTAAGTCCTCACTCACCACCGATATTAGCCCCAGCAAGCAATCAAACTCCAGTCGCCAAGTGCCACCGCTGTGCAGCTCACAACACTCCGCTTCTTGCCGTTGCATCTTCCGTTACAATCGCCTGCCATCGCCTATTTTCCCCAGGCCCTTATAATAGCCTTGCTCAAATCAAGGACCACGTTATCGATCTAAATTGCTACAGTGTTGATCGTTGCCCACTGTTTGACGTATTAGGCTTCAGGGCCTGTGCTCAGGAATTGTGCAAATAAATATATGAGCACAGCCCACAGAAAAAAAAATTATCGTGCAAATTAACATGTCATTAAATCAATAAGCTCGCATTAGTATGTCATTTCCATACATCCTGTTCTCAATGAATACTTTTGTGACAGGCCGTGTACCAAATTTACAAATCCCGCACGCTGCTGTTGTTCTTGTTCCGCGGCCTGTCTGTAGTGGAGGCTGTGGGTAAGGTGGGCACGGTACTGGCTCACGGGATGCTGCCTGCGGCGCTCCTCACAGTCGATGCGTTTGTTCCTCCACGATTGCTCAAATCGCCCTCCCCGCCGCCGCCGCCAGTCGCCCGGCAGCCAAACGGCACGGAATCTACAACGCGGGAGGTGCGGCGGGCGTGGTGTGGTGGTCACCGTTACGCGCTTGCCTGCGCCGCGGCGAGCTGGCCGTGCGCCCGCAGAATGTCCAAATATACATCGGTGGCCAAGGGTAAGAGAGAGAGAGAGAGCGCCGCCGCCGCCGCCGCCAACCGGCACAGGTGCCACTTCTTAACAAAGAAGTGGCGACGGGGGAAGGAAGGGGGGGGGGAGCCTAGTTGTGTGAGTGTGTGTGTGTGGGTTTTAACGTCTTCTGGCCCACGGGCGCGATCCCCCCGCACAGCATGCCTACCCAAACAGCTGCCGGCCGGGTTAGAGAAATGACCCTGACAGGACCACTCCACTGCAGGGGCCGAGCTGAAGAGGGTGCGCGCGCGCGCGCGCACAGAGCGTGGCCTCGTGTCACCGGGTTGTACACGCATGGGGTGAAATTCGAGGGGTCAGTGCGCGCCCCGTCGTCCGGAGCCGCCGGGGGTAGGAAGGGTAAGAGAGCAACCATCCGGGCACACCAGCACCCCCCCCACCACCACCAATGCGCAATCCCTCTCAGCCGTCCACCCACCCCACGGCGCAGCGCGGTGCCTACTTCCCCCGAAACGTGACTGATGGTACGGCAGGGAGCGGAGGAAGCGAGAGTGATGGTAGACATAGAAGCAGCCCCTGTACAACTGCAGCAGCGGCGGCAACTGCAGCAGCGGCGGCGGCGGCAACTGCAGTTGCGCCACCGTCACCACTTGCTGATGAGTTCGCGACCACGTATGTAAATTTGCTCTCCATAGCTGCTCTTCCGGGAGAGTCGTGTCGATTGTCCCTTGTTGTATCTTATTCGCGACGTTTAGCCTCCCGTTGTGGAGGGGGCATCGTCAGGCGTGCGAGGCGAAACGTCGATAAGGAGAGAGAAGGAATACTCGACGCGATTTTCTGAGCCGGGTCAGGGCCTCCCCTAGATCGACTCGGCCTCAAATGA
>JAZEWT010000013.1:997430-1008684 GCA_036362905.1 Mordacia mordax
TTCAAAGTCGCACTTGTGCGCTCATACCATCAAGTCTCTTTCCCTCTGTCGTGACGTCAGAAGAATGTGTTACACGCTTGGAACGAGATCGCCTTCGGGGCGAGTACTCTGCTCGCAGTGAACTCGGGGTACATTTGCATAGCGCTGAAGAAGGCGCACGTCTCGAACTGGTGTAAGAACTCACAACCCCCGGCGATTCGATTCCGGAATCGTCGCTCCCCCCCTCACCCCCCAATTGCCGTTCGTGGTGCAGCGGCCACTAGTGGCTGCAGGAGTCATGTAAACCCATTGCAAACGACGTGTATGCATTGCACCGGCGTCGATCCTCACACAATGGCAGTGCTCGCAAAGTACCGTCTCGTGCGTCGAGCAGTTCCCATCGTACCGACGGTCACCGCGATGTCTTTGCGCTCACAATCAGCCGGCAGAGACACATTTGCGTGAAGACGCGAGTTTGAAAACACCTACGGCAGTGGCATAGCTATCGAGTGTGCAGGCGGTACAACTGCACCGGGACCCATGGCCTATTGCCAATTTATACGCCCGGCACACGACGTCCTGTATACCTCTTGGCGCTGGAATGTAGGCAGTGAGACATTAATCTCAGTTCTGATGTAGGATTTACATCGGTACTGAGGTTAATGTCTCACTCTTAAGAGCTGCTCTTACGAGATAGCCGCGTCGAGCGTTCCTCCTCTCTCCTAACGCGAGTCTCTAATTAATCTCTGGCTATGCCACTGCCCAAGGGGTTAACCGAACACTGGGGAAGGTGTAGGGGGGGGGATGTGTATGAGTGGGGGGGTAACTGGGGGGTCACGTTTGTCATCAGGTAGGGTTGCCACCTGTCTCGGTTTCACCAGGGACGTCCTTATAGAGACAGGTGTCTGGGCAAGATGCGCAAAGCTTGCGTCACTCCATAACGCAGCTACACAACTTTCTATAATTGTCAGATAGTCTTGTTGTTATTCCCAAACATACATATTATTTTTGGGTTGTTTTCCTAAGAGGTGGCAACTCTACTACAGTGAACGATGGGGATGGTGGGACAGGGGATGGTGAGGGGGGATGGTGAGGAGGGGATGCGAGCGATGTTGATGAGAGCGCGCACAGAAGTGATGGTGAGGAGGATAGCGATGCGTTGATGGTAATGGCTGATGCCGAGTGTGAGGAGTAACGAGGAGGTTAACGAGGAGGTTAGCGAAGGAGAAGGCCAAGGTAGTAGGATGGGTTTGGAGGGGGGGGGGTAGCGGAGTGCGTGGCGAGGAACAACACCGATAAGTAACGATGGCGTTGGGGTGACGGCGGTGGGAGACGTGGGCGGTGGGGATGGCGAGGGGGGTTAAAGTGACACCTGGCTCACTGCAGTTGTCGCCGCTCTGGGAGGCATGTCCCCCGCTGGAAGGACCGGGAGTCCCTCCCGTGGAGTGTGTCGTCCCCGTGTCCTCGTGCTCCCGTGACCAGGATACTGGGTTCTGTGGCAAACACAGGGCGGCACGGGTCGGCGAGCAGCGAGAACGGGGAAACCGGAAAAACGAGCTCCTGAATCCTCCCAGCAACACCCCTCCTCCTCCTCCCCCTCCCACAGACAAAGATGCCCCGTATAGCCTAAACAGACTGTAGGGTCAAGTGGCGTTTGCGAGCAACTGTGAAGGTCGATACGGCACAAGAGGAGGTGGGTGACCAGCATCACGCCCGGCTACCTTTGTTTGCCTATTGACAATGTTTACACACACACACACACACCCCGCAAAATGTACTAATTTCAGGCTGAGTCGGCCTAGGGGAGGCCCTAGACTGGTTCAGAAAATCGTTGCTGGTGTTGGCCGTGAGCGGGATTCGAACTCGGGTCACCAGGTTTGTAACCCAGCGCACGAATCACTGAGCCACCAACAACAATACAAACTACCGTCATTTGCCACTCAATGGTGGTGACGTCACCACGGCGCCTGTGCCAGGCCAGATGCACTTTGAGGCCACGTGAGTGTCAAAGGCTCGCCGACAGGAGGTCACGGCACAGACCCAGGTGTTATGAATCGCCCCACTGAGATGACTGGCAGATGCACCACCTGTGCTTCCTGCTCTGATAACTTGCTGTGTTTTAGCGCCCGGCGCTCTGCTCGTTGTTGTGAGCGTCGCTCCTCTGCCCTCAATTGTTGTTGGAGGGCTACTGTCTCCAACTGCGCCGGAGTATCCTTCACAATTCTCCTCCATAGAAGCTGATCTTGACACCGCTGGTACCAGTATTTAGCGAGTCCATTCAGATCCAGGTCCTCATGAGCCACATCAGTCCATCTCTTCTCTAGCCCGTGCTACGCCCGTTGAGCCCCCCCTCTATCCGGACAAACAACAACTGCTTGGGCATGCGGTGGCTGGGCATGCGGACTACTTGACCCAGCCACCGGAGCCCCACCTGCTGTAGGAGCTCACCAATGGCACTTTGTATCTGTGGTAACTTGCTTGCCCCTCCACAGTGTAGAACTGTTAATACAGAGCTGCATCGCTCAACGGTTCCTTCGAGCTTGAATAAAGACCGAGAAGTTACAAGCGCTTAGGGGACAGTGAGCAATTTAGTTGGCACAGTGAAGCCAGGCAGTGTCTCTGGGAGGAAACCGGAGTACCTGGCGAAAACATAGAGAACATGCAAACGCCACACTTAGAAGCACCGAGCTAGGAAGCGAACCCAGCAGCTTCTAGGTGTGAGGCAGCAGCGCCACTCTGGGCCCTCCTCGGTGAATGTCACCGCACACGAACTATATTGGCTGTAAGCCTGCGGCCTACCGGCCTAGGCTCGAGCACGCGGTGCCATTGTGACGCCGCAGCCAGGTGTGACGTCACGACGCCTGTGCGACGTCAGTCTGCGTACTGCGCGGGGACCGCTGTGGGAGTCACGTGCTGAGATGATGACAAATGCGAGAGGTTGAAGAACTCGCACAGGTGCTGTTCATTTGCTCAAACGCCAAATGGAGACTTTCTTATTTTTCAATAGGTATCACGTCTGCAAGGACCACACGTGCGTGTGCTACAGGATTGAAACAGGATGCCTCCAACGGGGGAAGCGAATGGTCGTCAAGGACAGAGGAGGAGCGCTCGATACGGCTCTCCCGAAGAAGCAACTCTTGCAAGCAATCATCATGCATCGAGCCGTGGAAATCTACGTCAGTACAATGATATGTATTGTCCTATAAAATAATTGTCCCACACCACAGACAGCCTTCTTTGTGACCTAGTCTCACCAGTATGCGACCATTATCAGATATTATTCCTATTTGTTATTGCGAGTTTGCTTTTGTTACTGTGTGGTATTCATATTGTGTTCATTATATAAGAGATAAGCAGGCACTGCATATTTGCATAGAACAGTAACATTCACAACCCCTTTATTAATCCACTCCGTTAATGAAACAACACAGATTCCCATCTTTATTACGATAAAGGGATAAAGATGGAAATCTGTTCTTTGCCTATACTTCACCACGCTGGTCAGTGCTGATTGATACAAGGGGGCCTTGTCCCAGCAAAGGTCTAAATACCCTTCGCCATTCATGTTCGCCGTGTATGGGAATTGAACCCAGCGTGCAGTGTGTGAATCATAATACACAACATACACAGGGGCACAGCGTCTCCATGACACTCAAAAACATGTCTTTTGGTTAATTAAAACATTCCTCAGTATTGGACATTATGCAAAACCACCACAAATTCCTGAAGTACGACATTGTTCTCATATCGCCCTTCAGCTTGTGTCTTGTCCTTGAGAAACCCGCTGGTGGTTTTGATCAACGTTTAGAATCGAGAGCGTGCTTTTGGGAAGCGCAGTGCACGGATGCATTGCACGGGGTCCGATTATTGTTTGGTGGCAACGGATGTTTTCACGAACCGCAGATTTGAGCGATTGCTGCTCTGAGACGAGGTGATGGGTCCACGTAGTGTGGAAGTGGGGTCTACATTCACGAGGTTCCCATTTGGCATCAGTTAACATTGGTGACTGTACTGATCAGTCGTAATAATGGTGAAACCACTCCAGAGTTGCTCTCTCACTGCTGCCTCTAGGCTCTTCACATTCACTCAATGTAGTGTTGCTGACTTAAGACAAAGATGTCTAGAATGTAGTCCTTCAAGTTAGTGGTTTTTGCATCGTGCTTATACTCGAGAGTGTTGTGTTATTCTTTTCTACGCTTATGACATGTTTGTTCGTGTCCTCGAAATATCGTCCAGTCTGTAATCATTTGTCCCAATAATAAGCTGGGTTTTCTTAGGGTGTGTAGATTTGAATAGCGCACATACATCCCAGACTAAACCGCCTGCAAGACTTTCATAGAGAAAAAAAACCCGGATCGAAGGATTCGGAGTCAAACAACCCCGTAATTAAGGGAACCTGGGTTACACGGTCAGTGTACAATCGCGCAACAGCAGCACTGATGGACATTGAAAGTTAAATAAAATTGCTTGAGACAAACACAGTCAGACCAAAACATTTGTCAATAACAATGCGGCTTTAAACAATATATAAGGCAACGTTTCGGGCAATGAGCCTTCTCCATAACATCTAATAATGCTTTATACATAGACCCAAAGCGCTTCATAGGAATAGCTTTGTAAATTAAAACAGGGGTTCTCAACTTTTTGCACCTCAAGACCAACTAGTCCCACTTGTGTGTGATCTCCACGGACTACGTGGTGGCGCTCGCGACCCGCTGATGGGTCGCGACCCGCTGATGGGTCGCGACCTGTCGGTGGAGAATGGCGACGCTAAAACACCGAGTATTTTTATAAGAAATTCAACGTGAGCATCTGAAATTTTCAAAGTCAGCGTCGCGAGCGGCAAAACCACGAAAGACCATTGAGAATGTCAACATAATTGCGTAAGAATGTGAAATGATTGGTGTCATTTTTAATGACCCAGTCAAACAATGAGGTTACCTGTTCAGCAAGTAATTAATTTCTCATTGGCAAGCGCACGAAATGATGAAAGCATTGTTTCTTGTGGAGGCCCAGAGCCTAGTTTTGATGACAACTGTGAATGCGAAGTCCCATTCTTAACACAAATACTGCACATTATTACGAGCCAGCAATTGCATCTTAACTGAGACTTGCTCTCAAGCGCTGCACTATCTGGACAGCTGTGTCGAGCGCTCCTCTTTCTCTTACCAGGCTAACGATGCCTCCAAGGTAGGAGGAAAAACGGCGGCGTGAAGGAGGGAGGAGGAGGAAAGCTCGACACGGCTATCCTGAAATCGCAACTCTGGAGAGCAATTATGCATAGAGATATAAAATCAAACCTCCTTGCATTATTGCTATTGTTTAGCACCGCATTCCCTGTACAGTATACATTGTCAATCCACTGCTGGATGATGGCTCACACCACGTGGATGGTGGAAATAATTTCACCATTGCTTCACCACGCCGGTCAGTGTGGCTGACGGAAGTTGGGGGACATGGATTTGGGAGCATAATCGGGTACAACCACAGTTGTACACGAACTGCCCGATTGTACAATCGCATCCTCAAAGCAGCCTTGCAAACCTCCCTTAGGCACATGGCAGTCACCACACACAACGCTCTGCTCGGGTGCTGAGAGCGCACACACTCGTCATGAGCTGTTGGTCGTGAGTCTTGTCCACTACCTGTCAACAGAACTGTGCAAAGTGTATTCATGTAAACGGATATTGTGTCTCAACAGTCTATAAATGCTACGTGGATATATATATATATGTACACGCTTGTCCTTTAATACACCTGTATTATTGATTGCATAATAATCTGCTGTACTTTTAATCATGACTGAGGAAGCTCATGCTTTTATTTGGAATTGTGTGTGGGTTTTTTTTCTTTTTGGCTGGCTTATGAACAAAGCACGTTATTATTAATAATATTATATATTATTGAATGCATTGCCCATACCTAGGGTGTTGAGAGTAACTGCTTACGGGGCACTATTAGCAAAGCTCTAATTACACTATTCCCTGCTGCACTGAAAGTGCAAGCACAGTGCTAACACTCACAGCCGAACAGAATGCGCTACATAAATTACACACGCGTGTACACACGTGACAAACAATACTCATCTCATCTCATCGTCAGAAACCGCTTAATCCTGTACAGGGTCGCGGTGAGCCGGAGCCTATCCCGGCAGACACAGGGCGCAAGGCAGGGATATACCAACAATGGGACGCCAGGCCATCACCGGGCACTGAGGGCAATTTAGTCTGCAAGCAAATTAACCTATACAGCAGCATGTTTTTTGGACTGTGGTAGGAGACCGGAGTGCCTGGCGAAAACACACGCGGACACGGGGAGAGAACATGCAAACTCCACACAGAAAGGCACCCGAGCCGAGATTCGAACCCGGGACCTGCTTGCTGTGAGGCGACAGCGCTACCCACTGGGCACCGTGCCGCCCACAAACAATAATACAACCGAAAAAATAATGTTAACACACACACAAAACGGACAGGCAGACACACAATACAATAGACACACAATACAATACACACACAGCTGACACAAGGCCGATATAAACCCATACATATGCATATATGCAATGGACACACAAACGGATGTTAGCTTTAAAAATGCACTCAAACATAAATACACACAAACACACATTGCAGATGGAGGCAAGACTGAAATTGACACAAAGTTTCTCGAAAGCCTCTAAGAGACTGCTGGGGCTAGTGCTGTTTGCGAGCACCTATGAAGATGCCAGAACGACACACAACGGGGTGGGTGGTCAGCACCACACACGGCCGTGTTTGTGCCCCCAAGTGGCTACTTGGCCGCACCAGATACCAAGTGGCAACACAGACGGGATGGGCAGCGAGCGAAATACATAACAACACAGGCGCCCTGCGCGCAGACACACGGCCCTGCAGAGGCGGAGATAGCGAGCTGTTGGGGGAGAGGGGAGATGTAGAGAGCGAGGGAAGAGGGGAGAGAGAGTTGTAAGCGAGGCGCATAGAGACGTTGAGAGCGGAGGATCTAAATAAACCGCAGCGCACACTGAAGCACTGGAGCGTGCATAACAGCCGAAAAAAAGGTGTTCAGTCAAGTGGAGAGTGATTGTTTCAAAGCGTTTAGCGCACAAAGGGGCCTGATCAAGGAGGCAGCAATGCGCTGGCAGAGAAATGATAACAATCCCCGACCGCCTTCACAAAAGGCGTAAACAGCTGTAAGTTCCACGCCACGCCACGAAAGCAGCAAAATCGCACGGAGATCTTAGGGGGCAAGCGGTAGCAGCAGCAGCAGCGCAAGCGGCTCGATGCGGGCGAAGGGCAAAGCTCCGGCTATCGCTCTGCCCCCCCCCCTCGTTAACGATGCGAGTCCTGTTCACGCGCTCCGGTCGGCGTTTATTTTGTGTTCACGAATAAAATAACGACGCGATTTAGACCGCGCGCCGCGCAAATGCCGCGGATTGTCACGGATGGTCCACGGATGGTCGGCGATGGACCGGCGTCCCGTCGTCGGGTGTATTCCTGCCTTACGCCCTATGTTTCTGGGATAGGCTCCGGCTTCACCGTGACCCTGTATAGGATTAAGCGGTTTCAGAGAATGAGATGAGATGAGAGATTGTCACGGATGGTCCACGGATGGTCACGGACGACACGCGGATGCGGAGGCGTAGCGATTAAACCGCGGGGAGGTGAGGGGAAGGTGGGCAATCAGCTGGCCGGCGCCAACATTTGCCGGGCGTCCTGTGTATTATCAGGAAACCGGACAACTGGGAGGAAACCATGGCAGAACAAGGGGGAGAACACACAAACTGCACACAGAAAGCGCCCTAGGTGGGAATCGAACCACCTCGGGCAGTACATTCTTTCTGTGAGGCGCAGATGTTAATAATGCGCCACCCTGCCGCCGCCGCTCGGTACTGGGGGACACAGTTGGGCGGACATATGGCCGGCACACCCCCTTGTGTGCCGTGCCGACCTTCATAGGTGCTCGCTAACAGCCTGTGTGGGATACTCGGGGAATATTTGTCTTTGTGCCTTGTGTACGCACGTTCGCTTGTTCATACAAATAATATATCGGTGCGATGTTTGTGATGAACTCATGGAAAGTCAAATAAAAGACTCAAGGCCCTCTTGGGTCTGGTCTCCACGGACCGCTAGCTGGCGCTTACCGCCAACCGATTGAGAAAGGAGTGACTCCCAGTGTTGAATTTCTTGGGGATTTTGTGACATTACTTAAATAATAACATTACTTTAATGACACTTAATTTCAACTGTATTGCGCAAGGAGCTGGTAATGCCATCCCCACCAGTGTTGCTGGAATGCTGAATTTTCATTTATAAATGTAAGTGTAACTTTTTAAAACCTTATTAAACGTTGCCGGCACAGCAGCTGTTAGCAGCAATTGTGGCCCATGCTGCGTAATAATGATCAAATTGACAACTCTATTTCACGCGCATGAGAACGAACGGGAGCTTATTAACGTTTAAAGTTTAGGATTCTTCAAGGTTCCGTAGCAGACAACACTTCACATTCGTATGAAGATTTGGTTCTCGTGCTTCATGAGGTCTGCATGTGTGCACATCGATGGGAAGGAAAGCAAAGGCTATGCCATGATGTGTGATATTTACGATGTATGATACCACGGCTAAATATTTCTCTGCCCAAATAAGTCCGAGCTCTTGTGACTGATGTGATGATATTGACCAGTCACTCCTACATGTGTTTTCACTAATTCTATCTTTTACAGTGCTTACCGTTTTGAATACTGAGGATTTTTCATTATACACTTCTGTAAAAAAAACACACATTGTCCCCGTAATATTACGTTTTGCCCCCTGTTTGCTATTTTTTCCCCACTTTAGTTGGGCTCATCTTAAGGCTGTTGTCATTTCAAAAGTTTGCATCGGACTTGTGGCCCTTGAGTGATGAGCGATCTAGAAATGCTATTATTATTATACGACAAATGTTAAATTAAATCATTTCCCAATATATGTATTATATACACGGATGATTTTACATTTTAAAATTAGAGTTGAAAGTCTTATTATTTTATCAGTTGTTCTGCAACGATGTGTATAGCTAAAAAAATGTTATCGCTGCTGATGTTCCGTGCCGTTGTTGTTGGCGTGACATTCTCTCCACAGCTCTGTGAATCGCTTTGTGACCCTCGGGTGAAAAACGCTCTATAAATGCAATAATCATTATTATTAGGAGGCAAGTGGATGGCAAGCCGAAATGTGTTTCATACTCGATTATGCGCCATAAACAATGACGAGTGACATTTCATATCCTTCATAAAGGTTCAATATGTCCCACGCATATTACCTGGATTTGTTTACAATCCGCTACATTTATTCCGAACCCTAATAAAAAAGAAACTGACCCGATTGAAGGTTAGAAATTTGAAACTTCTCTAACCTTACAAGATTATCATTGGCGAAACAACTGCATTAACGTTTCCGTTTTTTTTTTACACAGGTCCAGAGTTATCGGTCAAACACTGTCATACATCAACACCATAGGTGCCTCGTTCTTTTCCGTCAGGGTGAGCAATTACTGAATTCATTCATTCATTCATTATCCTTACGATGAAAATCACTTGAGTAACTGCTGCGACTGACTCCCATACGGACCAACAAAGTTTCTTACAAATGCAGATATCAGGAACGACAAGAAGGCTAGAGGGCATTGTATGGAGTGGCCTGCACGTGGCTCTCAATGAGAACGGCAAAATGGCAATTAAACCAGATGCAAAGCGAAGACGCGGTAGTAGCTTAAAGGCACTTTCCATGGAAATGCGACACTCAAAAATAAAAGAAGCGTAAGCCAACAAAAGCCTGAAGAGTGCGAACTGTCAGCTGTTTACCGGCTGGCTTGGTTTTTTTCTCTCTCCAAGGGCAGGAGAGGGATGTGGAGGAGGAGGAGGAGGAAGAGAGCGTGTGTTTGCGCTAAGCGAGGAGCGCTGCGCGGAGAATCTGGCGATGTTTGAGACGCAGTAAGAGGTGGCGGCTGCTGCGTTTCGTGGTTCGCAGATCTTACGGACCCCGTGCGGTCACTGGAGTCCTCGTGTGCCCGTGACCACCGCCGTTAATCGCCCAACTGAAGCAGATGCTGAGTAGAAATGTCCTTTCTTGTCGAACGTTGCGACGCGGGTAGAAACGAAAATCAATTCGCCAGTTCCGTGCATCAAACGACAACAATTGGTGGACAATTGAACGTCTGCGCGTGCGCTGAGAGTTCACTCCCGATGGGAGGTTGCTGAGCGATACCTGCTGACCGTCTGCGCTGCTCGGACAAGAAACCCGGATTAGCGGGGCATTAAACGCGGAGCGTGATTACCCCAAGGAGAGTGGGAAGGTGACCCGAAGGCCACGACACCGCCATAAAATGTGTTATTCCGTCGCTGCAAAGCCGCCGCGTTTGTGACACCGCAGCGTGATTCAAGCTCCATGATTCCATCTCGCAAAGCGCGCGCGATTTGTTTAGATATTTAGCAACTAGCGCACTCGGTGTTGTTTGGTCATCGTGTTTATTTTGCCCAACTTACTGCCCGGTGGTGGGGTAGTGGGAGGTGAAGGAGATTAATTAAATTCCCTGCCCTATGTTTTACAGCGAGCGAATAAATATAAACAAGCAGCACGTTTGTTGTGTTTGCTAAAACTAAAATCCCTGGCACGTGTGTTTTTACATCAAGCCGCCCGTGGCCTATTCGAGCTGCTTTTTTTTTGGGGTGGGGGAGGAGGGAAGCTATTATGTCTGCTCAAAGAAGTGCAGGATTAAGGAGCATGTGGAACAGATGTATGAGAAATGTGATTTAAAAGCCGGGTTTTAAAAGATAAAGATCTACATTAAGCATAGTAGGTTTAGAAGACAACGCCGCGACCAATTGTACAGTAAAGCTCTGGCAAAAGCAGCTAGCAGCGGCGAAAAACAACGTTTAGACTTTCGTATTCGCTTGGAACATGATAGCAAGAGCCACCGGCAGCATTGTCGGGACCTTGTGCGCCGCGTTGGTGATTACTGTCATTATGGTCGCGTACACGACGCTCACGCGTAGGCAACCCGCACATGTACGGCGGATGTACTGAGCGCCGTTTGGTGTCGATGAGAGAGCGCGTTTAACAACGCGCACGGGACATTGGCCTCTGAACAATTGTCATCTTCCATTACCACCTAGACGGGGTGTGGAGGCTCTCAGTCGCGTGATCGGGGATTCCGGGCGAACGATCGACTCCCCATCTGGCGGAGCCTGGGGGACTGCTCACGACCCGAGCGAGCAGCGCTCTCTGTAATTAATCCACCA
>JAZEWT010000013.1:1010402-1024276 GCA_036362905.1 Mordacia mordax
TGTCCCCGTCGCAGTTCGCACGCTGTTTAACTCTGCAAGGGCAGCCGAGCGCTGGAACGATCTCGAGCCTCAAGAGCCCCCCTCCTCTCGCTGCTCCCGTGACAGTAATTGAGAGCATTGTGCCGTTGACCTTTGCTCCGTTCAATCCCGGTTGGAGTTGTGTCCACACCGACCGGCTCTGAGCATCGCAACCCAAGAGTGGAGAAGAGACGCCCTCCCCCCCCCCTCCTCAATGATATGTCGGCAACAAGGACACTTACAGGAAATTGTTTCTTTTAAAATGTATGCGACTAAGGGGGCGGCACGGTGGCGTGGTGAGAGGCGCTGCCGCCGCACAGCGAGAAGGGCCTCGGGGTTAGGTTCGATTCCCAGCTCGTGTGCATTGCGTCGTTCTCCCGGTGTCCGCGTGGATTTTCGCTCGGCACTTTGCAGGGTGGTTCCGTGCCACCGTTCAAAGACGCGCCGCTGTTGAGGTTAATTGGCGACCCTGAGCGCCCTGAAATAGACTGACTTCCCGTCCTTATAATGTGTCGCCTTGTACCCTTTATCTGCTGGGATAGGCTCCGCCACCCAGCAACACGGAACAGAAATTAAGCGGGTGCTGAGAAAGATCGTGTATAAATATATTAGGACTGTGAATGCGGCTCAATGTTGTCGTGCCGGGATTATGGCTCTGCCGACCTGCGCCTGCTCGGGAACATTTACGTCTTGCTTGTTTGTTGAACAATTCTTTTTTATCGCTTATTTTATGTCCTTCTGTAAATTATAGCTATTATTTGACTTTCAGTTGAACTGTTCTGATGTTGTTGTTGTTGTCGTGCCGTTCTCTCCACAGCTCAGATTTGTAACAAAAAAACGTTGTTGTTGCTGATTTTCCGTTCTTATGTAGTTGTTGTTGCTGACATGCCATTCTCTCCACAGCTCTGTGCAGCGCAATGTGACCCTCGGGTGAGAGCGCTGTAGAAGTGCAATAATTATTATTATCGTTATATAAAATAAAATTCACTTTCCTTTCAACTGTGTGACGCAAGAGAGGGTGAATATCGCTTGTGAAACAAGCGAACCTGACCCGTAAAAACAAATGTCATTAATGTAGCTCAAACGGTTCTACTGATGCGAGTGATCACCACTCGATTCTTCATTGTTTCCTAAAGCTACTCCTTCGGCAGTGAGAGCAAGAGCGCTGGGCACGTCTATCCCGAAAGAGCAGCTTTTGGAAGCAATCACCCTGACAGTTGTTAATATGTTATGGACACGAGTTGTCACATCTAACGATGACGGGGCACAGTGGCTAATTACCCTAAGTAACCAATCTGAATCGTGATCAATTAACCCACACACCTTCTGTAGAAACGTCCTCTGCAGGACAAATACAATTAAACACAGTCGGGCTAAGCAGTGGTGCAGGGCAATTCGCATGACGGATGCACTCTCCCCTGAGTTCGATTCCCGACTACGGCTTAAATTGGTTGGGAGCGATATCTTAACCTGGGTCACCCCACCACGCCTTTGACCAGTATGGTGAAGTATGGCTAAACAACCACCATGGCAAATATCCTTTTATCCACCAGTTGGCTGACAAACGCCTACGTTTGTTGCATAGCAGGAATATCGCATCCAGGGCTTAAAAGCTTACTGAACATTTTGTGCTGCAATAATAAACATCTATCTCCACGCCGCTGCTGTCATTGTGAATATTATTATCACATTCATCATTCATTCTCAGTATCCGCTTGATCGTGTAGAGTGTCACAGTGAGGTCGGAGCCTATCCTGGCAAACACAGGACGCTGGACAAGGATATACCCAGGATAGGACGCCAGTCCACTGCAGGGCACCGGGGACAATTTAGTCAGCAGGCCAATAAACCTAGACAGCAACAAGTCTTCGGAGAGTGGGAGGAAACCGGAGTACCCAGTGAAAAACCCCACGCAGACATCAAGCAAACTCCACAGAGAAAAGTCTCGCGAGCTCGCAATGAAACCCTTTGACCTTCCAGGTGCGAGGCGGCAGCGCTAACCACTACGCCACCGTGCCCCCCACCGTTAGCATTACGAGTATCACAGTAAATAGTAGAGGCCGGCGAGACGAGACGCGGCTGAGAAAGGATGCAGAACGCGGGGTCCGCTTTAGAAGCCGCAGAGCCTCGCAAGGCGACCGAGTCAGCGGTAACAGCTGGCCGGTAGGAAACACCGCGGCGTACAATCGGGGTGGGTGGAGGTGGGGGGTGGTGGCAAGGATTTTAAAAAAATCCACACAGAGGAGGAGGAGTAAAGAAAGCGCTGATCCTTCGTGGAGTAAGAAGAGGGCAGCAGATGCCATCTGAGCCGCGACGGGGGTGGAACGCTTTCCTCGTCTTTGCCGAGTGGCGATCCTTGGTGGGGTTTTTATTCTCTCTCTGTCTCTCCCCCGTCTTGCACCCCCGGAGGAGAGCGACACTCAGCAAGGGGGGGGGGGCGGCGGCGGCATTTAACCCTTAATTTACTGTGAAAAGGATTTACCCGCTGACGTGTGTGATGCCGGGAGCGTGTGTGCCGTACGGTGCCCTGGCCCAGCTCCGTCCCTGTGTTCCGGCCGGGCTCCCCCTTTACTTATTTATTTACTGGCTTGGCGGCGGCGAGGTGGCGCAGTGAGTCGCGCTGTCGTCTCGCAGCAACAACAGCCGGGTTCGATTCCTGTCGCGGGTGCCCCTCTGCGTCAAGTTTGCATGTTCTCCGCGTGTGTTTTCTCCCGGTACTCCGGTTTCTTCCCACCGCCCAAAGACACGCTGCTGCCTAGGTTAATTCCCCCAGTGCCCTATAATAGGCTGGCGTCATATCATGGGTATAGCACCGCGTTGCGCCCTCTGCCTGCCGGGATAGGCTCCCCCCCACCGCCCCCCACCCCGTCCGTCCGTCACAGGGCCGCGACTTTGTTTGGAAGCGAGATCGAGACAAACGCACGGTCGAAAAAAACCACGACGACCTCGACCTTCAAACAGAGCAACAACAAAAAAATACTCAAAAAATAAAACTGCTGCACTGGTCTGAGATCCGCTCCTCGGTGCCCGTGTCTCCTCCGTGACCACGCGTGGAAGTATTCCCGACGATTTATTATTATTATTATAATAATGAACGCAAGACCGAAGAGCCAGTCAATGTCGGGGATGTTGGCATCAGAAGTGTCTGCTATCGTTTAGTCACCGGAGACGCCGCTGTACGATCGTTGTAGCAGTCGCAGCGACGAACTCGCAACTCTGAACTCTGAGGTCAAAAGGTTGGGACTCAACCCCTCCCCCCCATCCCCCGCGGTTCCACCACCGCTGTCCACCCAGCAGTGTGTAAATGAATTGCGGCGCGGCTGACCAATCAGCAGGTCGCGTGGGGTCGGGGCAATAGCATGCTGCCGTATAGCGTTAACAGACCGTAGGCTCAAGTGCTGTCAGCGAGCAGCTATGAAGCCGAACAGGGAACCACGCCCGGCCGTCTTTGTATTCCTAGTGCCGATAGATACACGTGGTACGACGTAGTCACTGTAGGCTGACTCGACCTTGGGTAGACCCAGGACCAGTTCAAAAACTCGTCACTGGTGTTGGTGGCCCAGAGCAGGCATCATACTCGGGTCGCCGTGTTCACAGCGCAAGCGCACTGACTGCAGCACTACCGCGACCCGCAGTGTGTCGGTACTCCCAGTTACTCGCACACATCCGGCCAGTGAGGAAGAGTAGACCAAACACCAGTCGAATGGCTCTCTGGATCTCCGTCCAGTGCAGGTAATTGCAGGGCTGCCCCTATGCCCTCTCGCACTCACACACCGCACTCTTATAAAAGCTACAATGGGTAGAAATAATTTGATTTAAAAAAAATAACTTTCGAGTTTTCAATTCATTTGCCGACATGGTGCTATTGAGCTTATGAAACCACTCTCTCTCCTCCCCCACTAGTTCATGTCGACGGAGGAGTAGGACAGATTTGTACTTTCTGCGAAATTGTGGGTTATCTTTAAATCACATGTTATTTATGTGAAACCACATTTGCCTAGCAACTGCCATTGAGGCCCCCTTTTAATGCATTAAATAGGCAACATTTAAAGAGGTTCGGGGAAAAAAAACACGCGATTAAGTCTTTCAAAGCATCACAAAGCAAAGGGCGGACGAAAAGAACAGACGGACACTCACCGCAGCGTCATCAACTCTTTCGAACCTTATCGCTGCTATCAGTCAATTTGTAAACACGCATCTGAGCAGGGGCACCACATTTTTTTTTGCACAATTAATTCAAATCCATTTCGGCATCGCGATATATACACACACACACGCGCATCGTTCAAAGTCTGGTGGTGACTTCCAGACTGGAATACTGAAACGCCCCGGTAAAAAAAAAACGGGGTCTTTTTTTTTTACAAAAAAGGGGCAACAAAAAGAAGTTTTAAAGGAAGAGGGAGGGGGTAAAAAAGAATTCAAAATAAAGAAATTGATGAACAAAGCGGAGCGAGATGGGGCTGAAGTAAAACTCTGCGCGCACACACTTGTCAGGACTGATTATGCAGCACAAAGGGGCAACGGGAGATGGTTACAGAGGCACCTCCTAATACCCGGCATCAAGCGTCACTTTGGCTTAGCCCAGACGAGTGCTTTCCTTCCGCGACTTGCCTGCGCACAGCTCCCTTTAGGATAGGGCGCAGGCTCGCTCCTCTCCCCTCGCTCTCTCTCTGCACGGCTTCAGATGAACACGCGCTCGCGCACACCCGACACCGACGGTACGTGCGCGTAGGCGCGCTCAAGGTTTCGTGCCATTGCGATGCACGGTCGGTAGGTACGGCGTGCGAGCGCTAAAACGCCGGACTGACACGGCAAGGCGGCCCGTTGGGTAGCGCGCGGAGCGGCGTGGCCAAGTTCGACTCCCGACCAAGGGTAGTGCGAGTTAATCCCACTACTCTGTGCAGCGCTTTGTGACCCTCGGGTGAAAAGCGCTCCAGAAGTGCAATTATTATTATATCTCAACCGGTAACTGATGTTAGGATTGTCCTTTCAGAAACATGCACTGAACAGGGTGGTGAAGTATGGTCAAACGACGCGGATAACTGGCACGGTTTTGGGAGGACTTCATGCAGCAGTGGATTGGTTCAGTAACAGAAGGTTTATTATTAATATTATTATTGACCCACTTTCCTTCATTGGCACAACAAAGTTGCGTTCAATTCTAACATTATCTAAAGTAAGCCTTGTTTGTGTCATAATCGCTAGAGATGTCCACACCAATGTTGTTTCAGGTGAATATTTGTTTTCCAACAGTTAGTAGAAATGAACATCACTGCTCGTCATAAGGGCACTCCAGGTGCTGTGCACATTTCTCTGGGAGAAATATTCCGCTCCTAAAACATGCCTCAAATTAATTTCGAGCAAATTCCTTGCACGTCAAAAGATTTGATTCAAAGTCTTAACCCCCCCACCCTCTCGTTCGGTATGCGCTCCAAGTCTACCTACACACAATGCACGAGTGATTTTAGCGGTGAGAAAAGGCAACATTTAATGGTAAGAGGCGTAATTGAAAAGCCACATCAAACTTGGCAATATATTTCAGAAAAAAAAACGGGACAGAAGTGGATAGTGCAAAGTCAAGCCACCTCGTTAGAATTTGACTTATTTACACAGGAGAAAGCCACACTCGGTCCGAAGGCTCTCTTTTTTTTCAAGAGGGCACTGCATTGGTAATGTTTGAACAATGGCAATGTATGACAACATCGTAGGTTTTCAACTTTGCGAGCAAACAGGAGAGCCCGAAGGAAAACCAAACAGAGAAGGAGGCTGTTGGGTAGACAGTATACAATGCTCCGTAGAGATAGGCACCAGAGGCAGGAAGGAAACCCAGACCCTCCTTGCTGTGATGCACCAGCGTTACTATGACGGTACTTTGACACGACATACCGAGTAAACTTAAGACACCACCCATAAGACTCGCCACAACATTATTGTTTAAATTCGTTGCAGATAAACACATCTGGACCATAACTTAGATAAGCAGTGCTAAAAAAAAACTTGGCAGGTCATTTAAAAACAAAAACAAATCCAACACACTGTTGACAGTAAGCAAGAGATAAGGGGGTGATCAAAGCACATTTGTCTATTTAATCTTGAGGTGTTTAAAAAATATCTCGAGCGAAAAATAAAAAGTATTGCTGAAAAAAGAATCGGTGTTATGTAACGTTTTATGTTTCTGCTGAATAACGCCATTTGAAAGCGGCACGGGAAAATAAAAACAATAGTCATATCTACAAACGATGCAATGTTAAGGAACACCAAACATATATTTTAATCTCAATGTCTCGTTGTTGACGCGCCGTTCTCTCCGCAGCTCTGTGCAGCGCTTTGTGACCCTCGGGTGAAAGGCGCTATAAAAAATGCAATCATTATTATTATTAAGTAAACTTCCCCGTTTCAGTCCACCGGCGTTTTTAGGGAGATTGATATAACGCGTAGGAAATTGTCTTAAATCATCGCAAGTCGTGACCTATCCACTGCTAGATGAGAGCATCCCAATCTTCACATCATGGGTAAAGCTCTGCCGTGTGCCCTGTGTCTGCGGGATAGGCTCCAGCTCACCACGACCCTTTGCAGGGTTAAGCGGGTAGTGATAATCAGTGAATGGTGCCTAAAACGTGCGTGTGTTCTCTCATCCGTGTGTTCCTCTTTCTTTCTCAATCAACAAAAAGTCAGAAACCCCAAGTCAGTTGTTCACAGCTTACACGAGTAATGAATGAAGTATTCATCGGCATTAAGCCAATAGCGGTAATTCCACATTTCCATGGTGGGTGCCATCCTATTTGCGGTATGCTCACTTCACAGAGCAGTACCAGTTTTATTTGGTCCAGAAAGATTATAGCCTGGGTCGCCTCCACAGGACAATTTTGAACTCACTGGCGGTATCGAATGGCATCGGTGCCAGTTCTTTAAACCACAACTCAGGCAGATGTGTGGGGCACATGGTAATAGCTGGCACGCCATGCTGTGTTCCCAGGGAGCTGGGTTTGAGCCCAAATCCTGGCTATGATTGGCATGCGTCCGAACTGGTGCTAAGCCACTACCACCTTCACCAGCCTACCAGAGCGGTGAAGTATGGTTATATAGCCTCCGTGATTAACATGGCATGGGGGATCCTTCACTCGTCATTGGATCGATAAAGGGTTGTGAATACAGACTAAAAAATAGCTTGCACGGTCAGATACTCAAGTTGGTAAAATATCTGAAATATTACGATCACTTGTTTGCGGTCAAATACTCGATGCCACTTCAAAGAATACCGGACACCACAACTTCCTGCCTTGTGAATGTTGGGAAACCCCCCCCCCCACAAGATATATAAATGTGTATTCAGTAATAGAGCTGAATATACCTGGATGCGTACTCCTGTGATGCAACACACGTTCAAACTAACCAACAGAAACATTAACTAAATCACTAAGTTGATCAAATAAATTTACAGCAATAATTTGTGCGTAAATGAAACCGTCACTCTGACTCTCGAAGCCTCAATCCAGTCATTATGTCACCAGTCCTTGCCCATTACCTCCCGCCCAGCGGCACACGTGGCACAAGAGATTATGCTCGTGAGACACAACTGTTTTCATGTCGTCAGATTCATTAAACAATCGAATTCGCGACCGAGAGTAAGAAGGAGCGATTCGTAAAATACCCCCAGAGCTCAGCTCTGTATAAATATTATTATAAAAAAAAGTGGTGGGGACATTTGAAACACAAGTAAAGTTGGAGATGTATTGATGGATTAGTATAAACATATATGGTTCGGTTATTAAAATCAGGCGTGCAGCTGCCGATCAAAAGTGTTCCGAGTTCAATACCAGGTTGGGGTTTAAGTCCTCCCGTCACCCCTTCGGGTTCGATAACCTGAGCGTCACTCTCCAGAAAAGTCAGCAGTGACAGTCCTATGAATAGAACCACCCCTGTCATAGGAACGTGGAATTTCCACCACTGGCTGGGGGGGGGGTATAAACGAGAGACGAGAACTGCCTCCGACACGCATTCAAACAATGACGCAACAATCCAGCTCTTGATGATTGCTTCGAAAAGCTGCTCTCTCGGGACAGCCGCGTCGTTCGCTTCCTCTCCCCATCATTACAATCCAGTTGTGTTTTTTTTTTGAAACCAACATTATTTATCGAGGTCGCTCCAAACAACGACCAAATCAGTGACGCGCTCGTTAGCGCTCAGCATAACGCACGTACAATTATTGAGGCGCCCCGGCTCACAGAGCAGGGCCTGCTGTGCAGGATCTGAAGGATGCTGCATAAGAGCGGTGGCCCGCTGATGATGGGTGTGCGGCATGTCAGAGTGTGTCGCAGAAGAAAGGAGGCATTGAGAGGCAGCAGTTTTGATATCGGCGCTCGTCACCGTTACTATCCCGAGGATCTCAAAACCGAGCTGTCATCGCTCACGGCTTCTGTCATCGGTGGGCGACATCCAACAAGAGGCCGGAGCAGCCCTTATCTGGCAAGGCCATCGTTTTTGATTCTCTTCTTCTGCCTGCTGGTTGCGGAGCGCGGCGTAGCCTGCGCGCTCCTGCGCGCTCCTGCGCGCCGGTGCGGGTTCGCTCGCGGGGGAGCGGTGGCGCAGCGGTGGCGCAGCGGTCAGCGCGAGCCGCGCCATCTGTCCGGCGACCAGAGTTTGACTGCCACTCGCGGTCCGCACCACCGGCGATTTGTCTGAGCCGGTCCTGGGTCCTCTCCTTAGGTCGACTCGGCTGACAATGAGTCGCTGGCGTGCTTTGTCAAAACATCGTGAAACGTGGTGCTGGCCACCCACCCCTCCCGTGCGCTGCTGCACTTGACCCTACAGTCTGCTGAATGCTACACACGGACCTTTCCCTTTGCAGTTCACTTGGGCGGTAGTTTATTATTATTATTATTGTGAGAGGGGAGGAAAAAAAACGAGCAGCGGTGCAACTGAAATACAACTAAATTTGGAAATGTATTAAGGCATGCGAATAAATATATACCGTTCGGTTATTAAAATGTTTCCATATAACCAACGCGAGTTCAAAATGCCAGTGCGATTTCACGTGCGCGTGTTTGAGGGATCGGGGTGGGGGGACGGGGGGGCGGTGCAACTCTGGCGATTGTTGTGGTGAGATTCGTGGGGTTTTTTTATTCCGTAGCGAATGCGCCTTTGATTTCGTGATTTTGTGGGTAAAATATATTTATATTTTTTTTTTATATAAAATACGCGCGGGGTTTTGGTAGCGTCCTGTGCACCACATGGTAGCGTAAGATTGCCACAACCGACGCTAATCATTATTTTGAGATATGTATTATATAATTTCGCGTGGAACTAGAACCCGCCTCGTAAAGAGAGACAGTCATTACCAGTAGAGCAGCAATTCCGCAGCATTAATCCAAGCAAGCCTGACTATTAATGAGACCCTGTGTCTCAAAACCGGTCCGATGTTTTGCTTGTCTCAAAACAATACTGCTGAAATTTAAGAACGCTGCATGGCTGGTTTATGGGATGTGTAAAACAAATCATTTTATTTGTAATGCGCAAAAACAGATGCGCCTGAGACCTCGTGACTGCATTTCCTTTTACATTAATCGTGAAAACAGTCTGGCATTTCGATGCAAGGCATTCCAGGCTCTGCTGAGCAACTTGCTTAAAGTCGTCGGGGCGAACCATTTAAAGATACCCCACTGATGTCTGATGACCCTCCTGCTAAAACAACAATATCCACAGCTTACGCATCATTTAGTGCTGTAAGGAAATCTCGCCAGCTATGCCGGACAGCGTTGTTTCAGGAAAACTGTTGAAAGACGTAAAACGTCCAGTGATATTGGTGGGAGCCACACAGAAGCTTTGAAATGGAATACCGTCTTCTCGAGGATTAATCCCGATTATTATTTGCGTGCGTATATGCAAATCGATCACGCTGCGTGTTATTTCGCGAGACTAATATGTTTTGCACACTTCGATTTCACGTTCGCGCACCTTACGCATTGCACGGCACGCGATTCTCCTCCTTAGAGCGATTGCATTTGCCATCGCAATGGATTTTCGCCCTGTTTACATAAGCTGTCATTTTTAACTGACGGGTGAACGGACGGACGGCCGCGTGGATTGAGTAACAGCGAGACTGCGATTCCGAGGGTCTGCTTTCTCCAGGCAATACGACGGCACCACGCGCGTGCGTTCTTGTCAAACCGGTTCCAAAACTAACCGAAAGCCCTGTCCCACACCGGCGCAGGAGGGCAAATCGTACCTCCGAAGCAAAGAGAGCCACACGAACCTTCTTCAATCTCACAAAAAAACAACAACACACGCACACACTCGCGCACTGCACGCCATACAACACAAAGCTCTATTTTGTTTTCAGCTCAACCTTTCGGAGGTCTGTCGATGCCTCCAACGTGGAAGGCGAAACTTTGCGAAGGACAGAGCGGAAAGGACGCTCGACACTGCCGCCCCGAAAGAACTGTCGCGGAGAGCAATTCCCATCACACATCGAGCCGCGCAAAGCTACACCAAGACTTCTTGAGCTGTCACATCGTGCCTCTCTATAACCCTACCCGTCTAGGGCGGCGCACTCGATGTGTAAACCGTGTTAAAGGAATGGGGAGCGGAATTTGTTACGTGACTGCGATGAGAGAGAGAGAAAAAACATTTTTCCACGATGACACGTGATATCGGAGCGGTTAGCCGGTGGTTTGTCCGCGGCGCGATGAACCTCGGCCGCTAGAGTTCGATTCCAGGACACGGTGGATAGCTTGCGGCTAGTGGGTGAACCGGTTCTTGGCAGTGGCGACGGCCAGCGTTGCGAAGTAGGGTTAAACAATCTCTCCCTTTCTCCCCTCCCCGTGTAACTTACACGAGACCGCGCGTCGAAATTACCGATGGAATTAATTGATAAATTAGGATAATGATGATGAGCCGATTCCACTCAAATGCCGAACTGAGAGTCGAGCGGAAATAATTAAACTAATATATTTTTTATGCTGTTGCGCCAATGTGATAGCGAGCGCTCACGTCCCCCCGCACGTCACTCTGGAGCAAGTGCGTGCTTGCTGCAACACTGCTGCCTCCTCTCTGCCCCGAGGGCTGTTATTAGAGGGTCCTTTAACCTTTGGTGAATGTTGTCGAGTGCATTGTGGGCGACGCAGCCTGGTTGGATTCTGAATGCCAAATCCATTTACCGGCCGCGCCGTAAACGCAAAATATCACTTTGAGTAGAGTGGCTATTATTTCCCACGCGAATTGGAGCTTTACAAACGGTAAGTATTTTCTTCTTGACTTTTAATATAATCTGAAAAGCAGGTGTATAATAAAACATAGTACTTTTTTTTTCTCTACATAAAGGCAGATTTGTCTTTTATCTGACAAAGGTCGGGGATATTTTTTTTCCCCCCGCAACTTTGAAAAAAAAAAATATTACGTACAAAGGTCAACTCTTTGGCGAACATTTTAAGCACTTTAAAAATACTCATAAAACTTGTCATGCCGTGCATTGTAAAAGGTACATTTCCATAAAAGCTGCACAATTTATGTTTTTACTATACGTGGTTGGCGTTTCGAATCCTCTTAAGAGATGCGTTAAATGTATAAGTGCCAACCACGCGGCATGCTGGCCCCACACTCTGATCTGTTCGTTTATGCATCCCTAATAGCAGCCATGTAAACAAAACTGGGATTAAATACCTCTTAACATTGACTCACTCTCGGCAGGCGATGACCGTTGTGTGTGTTTTTATTTTGGGGAGATCATTGTATGCGTTCGATAATAATAATAATAATAATTGCACTTGTAGGACGCTTCTCACCCGAGGGTCACAAAGCGCTGCGCAGAGCTGTTGAGAGAACGCATGGGTCCACGCTTCGCCAATCGACTGCTGGATGAAGGTTTCCGGTCTCCACACGCCAGCTCGGTCAGTCAGGTTTAAAAAATATATTAATTTAAGCTGAGTAACTCTTTCTCCATAGTTGTCGAGCAGGGAAGGGTAAGCAAGTTATAACATCTCAGAACACTGGGGGCATTTTTTCCAGGATAATTAACCTAGGCAGCAGCATGCCTCTGACGTCAAAGTCCCGCGAGGCTTATGTAAGCATACTTCACCACGGTGCATGGTGCGCGTTAGAAAAGGAATGGGAGCATAGACGTATGTGCGTAGTATAGTACAACAATGCTTTTTTTTTACACCGCCTCCTGCTGATAACAATGGTGGGTTTTATCGATGCGGTCACCCATGCAGGCTCCGTCCAAAGTCAAACCTGCTTGGCTTCGGAGAAATGACTGAGGATGATCGCATTGTGAGTGATGTGGTCATAGGAACATATTTGCTTACATCTCATGCCTCGATCTGTATTGCTATCGTTTTCTCATAGACGCATTATCTGCAAATACGAGGGTTTTTTTTTAAATCAAATAAAAGATCGTGACCTCTGCTTGTGACTTGCGGAAATTGAACCCGCACACGATTTTACTTTTTGAAGTTGTGATTTGGTAATCTCCCATTTTTCACACAGGCAAGGAAGAGGGGAATCTGCAAGCGTGGACAGCACCGCAGATAAATAACAAAACAACCGCTGACAATAAAAATGACAAGACTAAGACTGAGTAAACGCATTGCAGTAATGTGTTTTTTATGGCTCGATGTTCGAGAACTGCGCTGCATAGCTCTTATTGCGCGACAGCTGTGTCGAGTGTTCCTTCTCGTTCCTTAGCGACATTTCACCTTGCGTTTCCTCTCAACCGGTGTGTTTGGGAAAGTGGAACACTATGAGTACGGTACAACTCAGTCTAAATACCTGACGCACCAACAACCAAACTCGAGAATCTGAAAGCGAATCCTACAGAATAGCGAATGGATCCTCCCAAGCTGTCCTGCCTGGCTGTCTTCAGTTCATTATCAATAACTGCTTCATCCTGTACAGAGCCTATCTCGGCAGACACAAGGCGCAAGGCGGGGTTACACCCAGGATGTGACGCTTTCCTTAGGTTACATGTATGAGTTTCTTTTTTTATTTTAGTACATGATAAAAAAATACAATTATGCAGACATTTCTCAAATAAAGTTTGCTTTGCGGTTAGATTAATTAGCAAACACTGCCCACAGTAGCTGTCGCCGCTGGAATGAGCACAACCACAGTGGACTCCTCGGTGAAGTTTAAGGAAAGGACGAAATCTGGGGGTAGGGATGGAATTCCGACCGGGCTGACCGATGATGTGTCATCGCTCTCCTCCTGCGCTACCGCTCCACCGCACATGACACACGCGTCGCCACAAACATAGCCCTAAGCGGCCTCTGGTGCAATCAGCAACAAAAAACTCTTTTAAAAAAAACTTTCAAATAAGACTGACAAGACGTTCTTATGAAACAGATATCTATTGTGCCGGCCACGGGGTGGCAGTGGTTAAGGGAAGGGGTGGTGGGGGGGGGCTTGCAGGGGGTGGGGGTGGAGGGAATGGGAGAGAGCGGAAGGTCAGGGAGTGGGGGGAGAGGGCGAGAGAGAGAGAGCGGGAGAGGTAGCGGGGGGGGTGAAGAGGAGGGAGACGGGGCGGTAGTGGTTGCCTCTGCTCGCTCCGGATTTGTCCGTAAAAAAAGTGACTTGCATTGCCGGATGATATAAAGGGTTTCCAGTTACTGTCACTTCTTCTTAAACAAACAAGCCGAGCGCTATCCCTCCCCTCGCCGTACAGAAATCCCCTTGATGGAAAGGTCCTTTCTGCAGCGTCCAACAAAGCGGGCATTCTCCATCGCTCGGCGGTGGATGGCAAAAGTGAGCGGACGGTGCCAGGCTGATGGACCGTGCCCTGTACCCACGTGCCAGTGCCATGCGGCGTCGCGCACCCGTGAAATGATTTATCGCCGAAGCTGTACGGCGGTTGTTGCTCGTTG
>JAZEWT010000013.1:1024288-1037448 GCA_036362905.1 Mordacia mordax
GCCATCTCGTCCCCCCCCCCCGCCGCCGTGAACAAAATTTGAGCGCGGAAATGTATTTTAGCAATGGCTCGCAGACGCAAACATTCATTCTGAAGTTTAACCAGGGGTCCTACAGTGTCGCCATAAATTATACCGACGCAGTGGCGCGCGTCGTAAACGTTTGAGAACGGGAACACGGAGATCGGCAGAGGAGGAACACGAACGCTCGCAAAGCGACCGGGACGGGAGGACGTGGCAGGGAGACAGGGAGCGCACAGGGCGTCACTAAATTATTGAACAGTGCTTGAGTGCAAAGTTTAGGTGGGTCAGCTCCGGCACACTGATTTAGCCTCAAGTGAAATATTAAAAATACATTCGGAGCGGGCGAGTCTGCCGTGAGACCCGGCCGAGGCACGCTCAGCAACAGCCCCGGCGCGTCACCGACATCGCTACGCAAATGAACTGAGATGAACGCCGTGACGCGGCGGGCACTTGCGGGGAACCACGGGACCTCGCGACCGACTCGCGGATCGCAAGCTTGCGGTTCTATTCTCGACGCGCGTCGCTTTGACAACCGATTAAAACTAGCAGGCAGAGATCCCATTTGCTTCGCAATGCCTTGTGTCTGCCGGGATAGGCTCCGGCGGCTCACCGTGACACGGTTAAGTGAGATCTGAAGATGACGATGATGATGAAGACGCACCGTGTAATCGTACCGACAGCGAGTGCCGTCATCGGGAAACTACGCTGACGGCCCAGCAGCCGTCATCTCCCCGGAGCCGATGTTGACTTGTCATCTCACCATGCGCTCGGTTAAAACTCGCTCGACCTAACAGAGGCCCCAGGGCCCGGCTCAGATGACCCTCGCTGATGTGGGCCCTGGCCCAGAGTGGAACTCTGGCGCCGGGTTTGCTGTGCCGTGCGTTAAGCGCTGCCTCGCCGATTTATTTACACTAATATACACGCAAAGGCATTAATCCATAGCGTAACTGACCCTTAAACTTAAGAACCTGGTCTCTGGTTTGTGTAAATATTCTTTCGTGGGACGCAGAGAAAATACTGCGTGTGTTTCTCACGGAGAGTCTCTGTTTATATATGGCCACAAATTCTGGAGATGGTGAGTATGCCATTTCACTTTTCAATTTTATTTTTCCCATTATTATTGATTGCATTTTGGCTCATTTTAAAACTCTTTGTGCTTCGAGAATTAATCTCGCAGGAAGAAAAAAACCCGTATCAATGGTCCGGGTGGGGTTTTTTTATTTTCTTGTATTATTGCAAACTATTGTGTTAAGGTAGCTAATTCAAGCAGAGAAACAGCCCCACAATGCGAAATGTGAACGGGCTCTGCATGAATAGCCGCGCAATGATCTCAGTGTTATTTGACAACGAAGAAAAATCGTACACACGCATCGATGCCGTAGCAAGTTCCGACGCGAGTCCCAGGTGTGCTCGTGCCAGGCGCGCAGGAAACAGCGTCTCATTAGGACAACTCGGCTCGGATAGGATCTACGCTGAGACCGGTACGGGCAGCCGTAAAAGTAACACTAATTTATTACTCGCGTGGATGTATCGCGACCTTCCCACTGATACGCCCTATCGGACCGTACCGGCTTACTTTTCATGGCTGGGCACGGGCACCTGAAGATCAATTTGAACGATTTGTTCCACGGTAAGTGTCGAGTTACAACGCGACTCTGCGGCGCTAAAGTTTAGTTTATATAGCCTCGTCTTTACGACAGAGAGAGAGAGAGAACGCTATCATAGCCTCCCTCCGCTGTTTAAACACTGACAGATGGACAGACAGACGGATGGAACAAATGCGTACATTCTTTCAACGTTAGTTGGGCGGCTTTAGTGAAATGCCTCGAGACTTATTTGGCTTCTTGAGAAGCTGCTTCAAACGGGCATCAGCTGTAGAGTAAGGAAATATGTAAAGTATGTTCTTCATTGCATTTGAAACACAAAGCCGAAATTCTTCATCAAAAGCTGAGATTTTTGCCATTCCAGACGAATAACAAAAAAATTCCTCCTTTTAAAAAAGAATGCTGTTGCTGCGTCACCTAGCACCCCTTGTGTGAATGCATCTCGAGCATGCGCAGAATGTTATCCCAAAATTGGGCAGTGACCAAACGCCACGCATCGCGAGTTGCTGCCAAACGAGCAACAACTTTTGTCACAGCACTTTGAAAAAGATATCTACATACGTAGAAAATGTACGTGCGTTTACAAGCAATGCGGCGCTACATAAAACAACGACAAAATCATATACCTCTTCCAATCTCATTGTCAGAACCGCTTAATCATGCACAGGGTCGCCGTGAGCCAGAGCCCATCTTGGCAGACACAGGGCGCAAGGCAGGGATATACTCACGATGGGACACCTGTCCATCACCGGGCACTGAGGGCAATTTAGTCTGCAAGCCAATTAACCCGGCAGCAGCATGTTTTTGTGTATTGTGGGAGGAAACCGGAGTGCCCGGCGAAAACCCACGCGGACACGGGGAGAGAACATGCAAACTCCACACAGAAAGGCACCCGAGCCGAGATTCGAACCCGGGACCTTCTTGCTGTGAGGAGGCGATAGCGCTACCCGCTGGGCCACCGTCCCGCCGAAAAACCATACGCACGAGAGCACAGCCGGCGATTAAAACAAATCTGACCGATGTCCGTCTCCGGCCAGGGCGGGCTGTTGTGACTGCGCGTGGCTCGGGAATTATAAACTTGCAGCGCAGCGCATCGCGGCTCGTAGTAGCGATTGCCATCATTAGTGCCACGGCTTACCCGCTATTCGTGAGCCGTTCGCTCTGCAGAGTTGATTTGAACGTGCACGTGTACACTGGTCAGGACGAGGATCGCAAGTGAATCTTCAATCCACCGATTTTAACCCAGTCCTTCGTTGCCTCCCCATGAGAAATCTCCCCACTCTGGGGGGACCCAGTGCCTGAAGAGAGCATCGCGGCCCGTTATCATTCACGGTATTTGTCAGCCAGTCAGTTTGTATTTAAGCTGGAAGGAACCGTTAAGCTATGTAGCTCTTTTTAACAGTTGTCCAGCGGCGAGGGGTAAGCAACTTACAGCATCACAAGGGACCGGAGGCAATTTATTCAGGACGATGAACCTATGCAACATGTCTTTGGACTGCGGGAGGAAACCGAAGTATCCACGAAAACCCACACGTACGCGAGGAGAACGTGAAACCTCTGCACAGAAAGGCACCCGAACCGGGAATCGAACCCGGAACGTTCTGGCTGAGAAGCGGCAGCGATAGTGAGCCACTCGCCCGGCCTCCTGAGTCTTCGTACTCAACACATGGGAACCTCTAACAACGGTGCACGCTCACCTCGTGGCATTACAATAACGCTGCTCGTGGGGAAGCAGATCCAGGCGGATGATGGCACGCGTGCTGAGACGCTCTCCCTACCACGATCCCGTGTACACGAGCGTGAGTAGGGCCGGGCCGGTGGTACAGAGGAGCCCAATCGCTGTGTTGCCTTGCACGGAATGCCTGTGCAATGGTAACCGGCGTTGACGTGGCCCTATTAAAATATTGAACGTCAAGTAAATTGCCGTGCATCATAGTACGATTATTATATGATTGTGATTGGTATCATTATATTATGTAAATTATTATTTAAAATCGTGCCACACTTAAATAGGTACGTTCAGAAATGTCAGCCGGCTGTGACTGACGGGAGCGGTGGTGCAATGGTTAGCACACTGCGTCGCGAACCCAATTTCCCAAGGTGGATTCCCGACCACGGCTAGCATCAGTGGCGAGTGATATTTGAACCGATCCTGCTACCTCCGCCCCTTCCCCCACCCCCCACTAAACCTTTCACCAACGCACTCTGACCATTGCGGTGAACTATTGTCAAACAAGCTGCACAACTGACACATTGAGATGGAAGTCAGTCTTTATCCAGAGGTGAGCTGACAGTGGAGGCAGTCTCAGTATGCCTGAGTATGTCTCCAACGTGGAGGTGGAACGTCGCGGAGGAGAGAGGAGGAGCGCTCGAGACGGCTATCCTGAAAGAGCAGTTTTGGAAAGCAATCATGCATCGAGCCATGAAAACATACGTCAGTAAGATAGATTGACCCACGAATCGTTATCGCATTTTTTTTCTTACAAATGTTCAGAAACTATAAGTGCAGCAAAAACAAACGCCCTAACAATGCCACTGATTAGATGCTCCTGGCAGCACTGTGCATTATTCGGCGCGTGTAACGAAACGTCGGACAACGTCGAGACCGCAAGGGACTTTAGTCGCTGGAAAAGCTCCCAACACATGCGGCGAAACGTCGAACATCGTGCCGAAACATCACGTGGTGGGTGCCAGCCGGAAGCCCCATGCAGGAAGTCTGACAGAGGCAGTCGCAATGTCTGAGGATTTGCTGAAAATCCTGAACAGTCAACGAGACTACAGCCTTGTATTGACGGAACACGATGACAGAGCCCGGCTAGAGAACGGAACGTGTGCGAGGCGTCACGTCTGCAGAGGAGATGGAGCGATGAAATAGATTTCTACGCAGGTGCCAAGTGGATCGTCACATCAAGCGATCATCAGAGAGGCTGGCGGCTGGGGCGGCGGGGGGGGGGGCGATTCATCGCGAAGGAAAGAACAGGAACGCTCGACACGGTTACGCCGCGAGCACGGCTACGCAGAGCAACAACTATATATGCACCTTTGACATGCCGTTCTCTCCACGACTCTGTGCAGCGTTTTATGACCCTCGGGTGAAAGTCACTTTAGAATGGCAAATATTATTATTATTTATCCAAACTTAGCAGCCACACAGAGAGCCTAGCTGGCTGTAACAGCAGCTGTCTGACCCCGCTAACTCTTGGTGCCGTTGTAAAGCATTCCAGAGTGGACCACTGCACACAACTCTCGCCCGCTACATATTTGTACCAGTTGTTTTTTTTCTATCGCTAAGGAGAGAGTACATTCGACTGAAAAATAATGACTGCACACGTTCACTCTTGCGAGTTTTCAGCAGCCTGGCACGGATTGGTGATCTCTCAAACAACGCACGCGTGTCACCACCTCCTACGTTGAGTCCTCCGTCCGCACTCCGTGAGTCTCTCGCTTTGGGGAGGTTCTTTGTAATTCCGTCACCGTACAATGCGGTCACAAACCTGCGTTGACTGCAGTGGTGAAGTATGTTCAAACCGTTGGAAAACGCGTGGAGAAAGCCTTGATTGATAACTATAATTGCATGTATAGAGCGCTTTCCTCCAGCAACAGGCTGATTAAGCATTGTAAAGAATACACATTATTTGTTATAGTATTATTCGTGGAACAACTATACATCGCTGACATATTTAGATTGTGGAATGGCTAACGCGTTAATTCGTGATACGTGCTCAGTCGTGAAACGTTTTGATAACGATGATTGACGCGGGCGCGTGGGGAGGCCTTCATCCAGCAGTGGATAGACCAACACAATATTACTCTCTGAGCGGTATTTGGGCAACTGTTCCGCTCGACTCTGCGTGCAGTCAATACAAGGGGACTTCTACATGCGGCAATGTGAATGGGAGGAGGAGGAGGAGGGTGGGCTTGAAGATCGACACAATACGCCTCTCCTGCTTTCCAAACAACACCCCAGCGTGGTGTCCAACTGGCACGGATTTAGTTCAGGCCGAACAGGCCGGTACGCTGCTCCCTAAATTATTTTGACACCCCCAAATGCGTCTCACTATAGTCCGTCTTCCCATTAATGTTGTTGTTATATTTATGTTATTGCCGCGAAATCACCCTCTCCGCAAGATGTTTAATGTACGGTGCAATAAATATAGAGTTATCACGGATACCCTGTACTCTCGTGGTAGTGCCTTACGCCGACGATCAGCAGCGATTCCAGGGCATGCCCTAGCTACTTTACGTGGAATACAGAGTGGGAGAGCCTTGCGATTATTAGAGGATAACAAAGCGACGCCCCTAGCAGCATATGGTTAAACACACGACACACTTCAACCAAATGAGAACCGCGGATCTGAAGACGCGACTGCGATATCATCTCGTGTCTATCGTGCAAGTTGCTCCGACTCGTCCAAAGCGCTACTGTTGGGGGGGGGGGCTCAGCCTTTAGCGAATGGGCAGAGCGCAGCCCCCCCTCCCGCAACCCCCTTCAAGCCTTCTCCTTCGTCTCAGAAAGTCCTTCTCCGGAGCAGCACTTAACGAGCGGGTCCGACATTTATTCACAATGTCACCCTCCTGTACTGTGCAGGCGACGTTTCAGAGCGAGATATAAACCAAAACGAGCAGCGCACTGAGTACTGTACAAGCAAGTGAATTGAGCAGTGGCCATGTCACAATAATAATGTCATCTCATTGTCAGAAACCGCTTAGTCCTGTACAGGGTCGCGGTGAGCCGGAGCCTATCCCAGCCGACGCAGGGCGCAAGGTAGGGATATACCCACGATCAGACGCCAGTCCATTACCGAGCACTGCGGGCAATTTAGTCTGCAAGCCAATTAACCTATGCGGCATAATGTTTTTGTGGACTGTGGGAGGAAACCGGAGTGCCCGGTGAAAACCCACGCAGACACGGGGAGAACATGCAAACTCCACACAGAAAGGCACCCGAGCCGAGATTCGAACCCGGGACCTTCTTGCTGTGAGGAGGCGACAGCGCTCCCCACTGGGCCACCGTGCCGCCCTGTCATAATAATAATAATGATGATGATTTAAATTGTTCCAAAGAACATTTCACCAAAAGCTCGCAAAACGCCGGCGACTACGCGAAGCCCATGATGAATGCGTTTGCTGCGTTAAGGTTTTCCAACGCCGCGTGGAGAGTGGGTCGTTTGACCATACTTCACCACATGCGGGTCGAGTTGGATTCGGGGGTGGGGGGAGATAGAATCTGTTCGGCTATCAATCGACCACAGCCGGGCATCGAACTCATGCCACCGGGTTCCAAATCGTACGACTTCACTGCGAATCATGATATGGTTTTAATAGGAAGTGTCATGGTACAAAAAAGCACACCAAGAACACCCATACAGACATACATATATTGCTGGGGCGAGTGATGTCAGCGAGCTCCCATTAAGGGCGGACCGCGGCACAGCGCAGTGAATGCTGCGAGCAGTACCATGGCGCCGAGCGTCTTTGTCTACTCAATGATGCGTTTAATCATTGACAAAAATCCCCCATATAGCCTCAACAAACTGTATTGTCAAGTGTCATTAGCGAGCACCTATTAAGGCCGACACTGCACACGAAGAGGTGGGTAACCAGCACCACGCCCGGCCCTCTTTGTCTCCCTAGTGGCAATGCTTACACACGGGGAATTGGTCTGAGGCTGAGCTGACGTAGGGGAGGCGTAGGACCGGTTCAGAAAATCGTCACTCGTGTCGGCCGTGAGCAGGAATCGAACTCCGACCACGATTTGTCTTTGTTTAATCACCACATACACTCAGACACACACACACGCACACGGCACTCCTCCGTACGTATCGATTAACGCTCATGTACAAGAGAATACATCCAGAGATGCGTGCAGAATTCACTGTTAGCGTAAACCCCAGAGATCTAATCGCAAGCCACGCTCACCAACTGCTGCGGCGTCAGCTCGGTAAAGCATATTCATTATATCATATTCATTATAGACTGCACATCCATCAATTTACACGGAGTCACTCGCGTTTCAAAACTTGCATTCAAACGTACGATTTACGTCTCCGGGTCACCCAAACATTCGTCGGCGTTTAGCGCACACATATAAAGTAGACAGTTATGCCACCTACCTCGTAAGCTCGTGTAGATCACACGCGACTGCCTATTCAGGTCATCGGTGACAGCGCAGACTCGTTTAATGCACGGACACCGTAAAGGGATATATTTTTAACAGCCGTCGTGTTTATCTGCTGCTTTGTTGCCCCTCGGGGCGTTTGCGGGGATTTTGGGACTTAGGGGAAGAAAAATCGCCGCCTTTGTTGCCCTAAATGATTATTGACAAGAGAAGGGGGCGATCCAGCCGAGTGCTGCACTCTCTAGTCCGTTCTGGCAAAACTTGTGTGGACTCTCACTGACTTCCCCCGATAGCTCCTCGGAGGCGAAGTGAGTTCATTGACTCGTTCACGCACCCAACTCGCTCGCTCACTCGTTCGCCTGCGCGCTCAATCACGATCGATTTCGTGCAATCGCGCGCGAATGAATCGACAGTCGCTCGTGCGGGAGTTCACACGTGCGTTTTCATTCATTCCTGCGCCCATGGATTTACGGACTCACTCGCGCACGAACTCACTCACTGGCTCGCGCACTCGAGCAATTAACTCAGTCACCGACTCATTCACGCCTGCGTTGATTTCAATTGCGCACTCACTAACTCAACGCGCGCACTCGCCTCGCACAGCCCTGCAGAGAGCAATATCTGCCCCAATTAAACAATCAGGTCTCGCCGCGTTAAAAATCAGGACCAATTAAGCGCGTGTGCCTTACATCGAACAATAGCCGCGCGTCTCATTGCACGTGTCGCGACTTCTATAATGAGTCTCCAGCAGGTTTCACCGGCTTCCTAGCGGCTCTAGCGTCACACTCGACGGGACGTGGCGAATGACTCGGTTCTCCGATGAAGCCGGACCGTATATGTGTGAGCATTTATCAACAAACTTGTGCGCTAACAACGCCTCCCCCCCGCGCGCCCTTCCATGAGTGAAAGGAATCCATTTCCTCGCAGTAATTTCGAAGTTGGAGGGGTGGGCGGCGGATTAGAACTTTTCCCAGCCGTAAGCATAGCGCCCCGGCTATATTTGTGGAGAATTTCAAGCTGTCTCGCTCTTGTAGAACATTGCCACTCGCCGAATTGGGTCCCGGCCGCTGCGTACGTTCGTACGTGTTATAACGCGCACGCTATTTGTGTACGCGTGCCGCCTAAGAGATTGCTTTGTGTACAGTCGCGGACCGCACTTAACACAAGCAAACATTTCCTCCACTTCGCCTTCCCACCCTTACAAACTTTTGTCAGCCCAGCTCCATAAATTCAGGCGATGTAATTTCTTTGCTCGGAGCTTTGTGAATTATAACGGCGAGGCCCGTTCGCTCGTGTAACCCATTCGCGTAGAAGAGCACAGATCGCGTGACTCACGCAAGGTTTAGTTTAAGCAGCCTGGCCGGGTTTTAATGAACGCTGTGATTCCTTTGCGTAATTATTATTATGGGAAGCAGACCGTTTTTTTTCTGACTGCGTTAAGGTATTCACGCAATCAGCACAAACAACTAGTTAATGTTACACTGGTCCAACAAAGAGTTGGAATAATTCTCAGAGCCTTAACAAAAAAAATATATAGCCATTAAATGTTTAAAGATTTGACCAATGTCAACATTAGAACTGATTTGAACGGGAATTCACTCGGTATTTTTGCATACATAGAAACCCACCAAAATGTTTTAAAAATAAATCAAATCTTTATTGGGTGGATTTTGCGTCGGAAAACTTCAAAGTGCCGAATCGGAATAATCCTCATAACCCACAAAATAATGCATTAGCGGATTTCTGCAAAATAATGCATCAGCTGTAATGTTCGCTGCTGTTCACAAACAACGCCATGCTATGGCGTTGTGTCATTTACAGGCAATGACCCGTTTTTAGATGGCAAAATACAGCATGAACAAAATCCTCTGCGGTTAAAAGTTCAAAATATTGTCAAAAAGATCGCTGCGCGCTGAGTCTAACACACGCACACACACGTACACGGTGTGCGAATCTTCCCAAAAGAGAGGAGAAAAAAAACATTGTTTGCAAGGCTCGGCCAAGCTGTTATGCGCCTAACGTAGCCACGCCAGGCCAATTCATAGGCCCGTTTATGATAATATAATTTGCTTGTTGCGCACTGCTGGGACTGAAAATCTTCTCCCATGCAGATTATAAAGAGGCGTCTTTAGGCGCATGTGGTTAAAACAGCGAGCCACGCAGCTTTGCTCGCGATTTCTTTGAGCGCAGCTTAGCAATTGCGCATTTTAAGCCCGCGCGCACACATCCATATAATTACAATTCATCATCCATTCAGCGCTGCTGCGACAGATACCAATGCGCCGCGGCTGTGCCCATGTTTCTCTGTAATTCCACAACAATACAGGGGGTTCTATATCCCCCCCCCGCCGCCGCACGTCCCCACCCGTCTCCCGAGCTACTCCCCCCCCTCCGTCCATCACCCATCCCCGGCCCTCGTGTGCATCGGGACGTTCAGTATGAAGTGCGGTGCACACACCTGTGTGGTTACAGATGGCTCCACGTGGATGGCTCCGCGCTCTGCTCTATACGGGGGCGCGTGATGTTCAGAGCGCGGAGAAATGCTGGCGGCGTAACGGGGTGGTGGTGGTGGTGGCGGCTCTGATGGTGGCTGGGTGACAGGGGACGTTGCTTGTGTGGGCAGGTGGCTTGCTGCGTGAGCGAGTCGGTGGGGCGGTGTGCCGCGCTCTGTTACCACGTGGGAGCCGCGGTGTATCAGTGAGCGCTATGCTGCGACACGAACACCGTGATGCGAGTTCAGTTCCTGCCAGCGGCTAATCTCTGCGAGTTTTTTTTTGTATTCCGAACCGGTCCTGGGCCTCTGCTAGGTTGACTCAGCCTCAAATGTGAACCTGGTGCAGTGTGCAAACATCGTCACTGGGAAGACAAAGGCGGCCGGGCGTGATGCTGACCATCCACACCCTTCGCGTGCTCTGTCGCTTTAATAGATGCTCGCTAACATCACTTGACCCTCCAGCCTCTTAAGGCTGTACGGGGGATCTTTACTGGGGGTTACAAACGCGCACCTCACTATTAATGCAGCGCCCCCCCCCACTCCACCCACACCCAACCCCCCACAAGAGCTAACATCACGCACTCACCTGGTCGGCCAGCGTGCCCGAAGATGACCCCGATAGCTCGTCATCCACTTTAGTGCTGCCGTCCCGCTCATCAATCACCAGGTCGATCGGCATCTTTCCCTTTAGGCAGCTGATGTACCGGTGACAAAAATTGTCGCACAGTTCGTGTACCTGTTGGTGGTAGGGGAGTCCCGACACGGAACCGTCACACACACACACACACAGCCCGATAACACCCGGTACGTCCATTGTGATTAGCAATATTTACAAATAAACACGTTAGCCCATGCCATATCGGCTCACGGTGAGAACTCACAAGCAGCAACATCACCGTGAGCGTGTAAGACTGTAAGGGGAACCAGTGTGGGCTTTCATTTGCTCGCTCATCGTTGCGACGCGTGGGTAACTTAAGAGTCTGTCCTCGGAATTAGCGCAAAGCTGCCGTCTTGTCCAGCCTAATCACGAAAGCTTGACGTGCGGCGCTGCGTTAGCGCAGCGCGGAAGCTTTGCGATTTCATCCACGCCATGCGACGCGTCGAGCTAGAGGCGAGACTGTGAAGCGTGGCCTCGACAGCAGACAGGAACTAACAGGCACTGACACCGGCACCAGCGACCACCCCTAGAGTGGCGTTAGTAACGTATAACAGCGACGCGCAGTAGGCGCTGCCGCGCACGCGTTTTCTGCGCCTGACGCATCCGCCGTTCAGGCGCCGCCACGCAACACAAGATACATACAGTGTGCACTGCATATAGCACACGTTGAGCAGCGATAGAGTCGCCTATGTCTATGTGCCCTGTACTGTGCCCCCCCCCTCAACCCCCCTGCACAAGGAGCCAGGACGAAGATCCACACCGCTTTCAACTGAACGCAAGGTTCTCGAGTAATGCTCCAGATGTGAGTGGATCTTGACCGGGCACTTGGCAGATGCCATCAATCTCTGACGGCTAGACTTGAAGTCAACCCTCCCCCCCCATGGCCCCACCTCGTCTTCCACCTTCTTTTCAGTCTGATACTAATTAGACGTGGCTACGGCGGAGCGTATCTCGAAACTTCAGGGCACTGAGTGAAAGTGCCGCTCGGTAATCGGCTGTGTTTGAGAGCTTCTCTTAATCGTCGCGCCATTGTTCTGGCGCGCGCGCGTGGAAGCGCCAAGTCGGATGTCCGCGATCCCCTCTCCTCCCCTCCTCTCGATCCCTCTCCCCTCTCGATCCCTCTCCACTCTCGATCCCTCTCCCCGTGTCGCCGCCGGGCTCGATATCGCCGTGCCAGCGCTCAAGGGTACCATGGTTGGGAGCTCGCAAATGCGTGGAAGTCGAACTCTCAACGAATCCAACACAACGTCTGAATTAGCGATGCTTGCGCGCTGTCGGCAAATGACGCGGCACGGGACGCAATTCGATAATTGATTAACAGCAGGCACACGATTCTAATTGGCGTTTTGACTATGGTGGTATTCGCACCGGTGTCGTAGATATACACGATGGAAAGATGAAAAAAAGCGGCGTTATTTGCAACAAGTAGGTAATGCGTTAAGAGAAGCAATTTGATGTTGAGCAGCGCGCATTACCTATTCACTGAGCTTATATCCTAATCGGTGTGTACGCGCATTAAAACCGATATGCTGTCGCGGGTAAAACAAGTAAAGTAAGTCTTTACCTTCTCCAGCTCCATTAGGTGAAATCTCAATACTTGTATGGCCAATATCATCTGCGGAGAGAGAGAATGCGCCAGTCTTTCTTAATTACACGGGTTCAGCGAGCAGTGCTGTGCTGCGCTGTGCTGTAATTCAACACAGCGCAATTATTTTAATATCAATGCGTGCAGGGTTTAAGCTATTTTTATTGTAACTAAGCGTAAGAGGATAATACGCGGCATTGTGTGTGTTTTTTTTTAAGTATATGCAGTTCACGAATGTGTACATCGATAGCGCACGTTATGAAAGCTCGGCTGAGCTCGTCATTACACCATCGCCCGGGGCTGCTGATGAGTGCCGTTAAAATCGAACCACTACTGGAGATTGGCTCATTGAAGCACACACGCTGCCGGAATTGCTCTTAACAGCGGCAGTTTTGGGATATCCTGTCGAGCGTGCCCCCCGTCTCGCCCGACACGTCGATCCCGAAATAGCATCTCTTGGGAGTAATTCTCATCCACCAAGCCGCGTGGCGCGACATCATTTACAAATACCGGCGGATAGCATCACGCTTTCAGGGCATATACCGGCTGTGTAAAGCGACACTCTCTACCCGTGCGCTCGGAGACGATGCGTGGCTATTAATGTATTGATTTACGCGTGAACACAATGCGCGAGAGTGCATCGGTCTGCCCGTTAGCGCGCAGAAGCCCCCCCCCCCCCC
>JAZEWT010000013.1:1071325-1084625 GCA_036362905.1 Mordacia mordax
CTGTCACCTTCAGAGCTCCTGCTCTCCGATCCCCGGTACCCCGAGTTCGATTCCAGTTCACGCCCCACACCAGCGACGATTTTCTGAACCGGTCCCCGTGCTCGACTCAGCCTCAAGTGAGTGTCCTGGTGTCCTCTATAAACATCGCCGCTAGTGAGACAAAGGTGGCATGGCGTGGCGCTGGCCAGCCACCATCTCGTGTGCTATGCTGGCCTTTATAGGCGCTCGCAAAAAAAAATCGGTTTAATCCTAGAGTCTTTTAAGACTATGCCGGGGAATATTTGTCTTTGTCTGTAACCTTCACCAGCAGTTTTTGCAGGTGGCTGGGATGTCACTTGACTTACCCGTGCCAAGCGCTGCTCGCTTGATCAAGAAGCTCAGAGCTGTGAGACGTCACGCCATCCGCTTTGGGGAAGGAATGCGTGCAGAGAGGTCGTTTTACTTTCGTCGTTTCTTTCATTGTTATTATTAATTGTCGGCCACAGACGGTGGAAGAAGAATGATGATGATGATGGTGGTAACAGCGGTTGACCCCTGCCAGTCTCAGGACGGCCAGTGGACGGTGCCAGACTAGGTGCATGGGCGGCAGGGTGGTGCAGTGGTGACGTTTGAACCTCAATGAAAGAAAGTCGTTCCCCGAAGCGGTTGGATCCCCACCTCGGGCGCCTGTCTGTGTAAAATGTGTATGTTCTTCCCTTGTTCTACGTGGTTTTCCTCTGGGTTGTCTGGTTTCCTCCTAAAAAAACCCCTCATTAATGAGCTGCAGCTTACGTCGTGCTGCCGAGAATTAATACCTTCGTCACTGAATTCATATTCGGATGTTATAAATAATAATTTCATATTTATTTATCACTTGGGATGCTGCCGTGGTGTAACGGTTAGCACAGTGAACCCACAAATGCGAATCACAGCGGTTCGACTCCATCTACTGGCACAGCAGCTGCAGATGTTTCTTATTACAGCAGAACATACCCAGTGAGCTTGCAAGCTCTGGATGCGGGATTCCTGCGGCACAGCAAACGTTCGAGCTGACCAACTCTCCAGCGTGGACACAATGAAGAAGGCTTCTTAAGAACATCACCGCCTTTCTTCAGTAAGAAGAACCCAGTAAGCCAATGTTAGTCGATCAGTTGCTTGTGATTGGTAGAGTAAAGTGTGGGTACTTGCACTGATATAAAGGCCTCTGGTCAGCCGGAAGAGTAGGCCAAATGATCTCCAGACGGTGCACCTTTGGAGAGTATTTGTAGTAATAATAATAATAATAATTGCATTGCCAGAGCGCTTTCACCCGAGGGTCACAAAGCGCTGCACAGAGCTGAAGAGACAATGGCATTTCAACAACGACACAAGAACGGCAAATCAGTAACAATAACGTTGTTTTGGGGTTTTTTAAAGTTACAAATTCGAGCTGCGCGAGAATGGCATGTCAACAACAACATCAGAACAGCTCAACCGAAAGCCAAATAGTATCAATGAATTATAGGACGTAAATAAGCGATTAAAATACAATTCTTCAACAAACGAGGAAGGAATAAATATTCCCGTGCAGGCGCAGGTAGACAGAGAGCCATTATCATGGCAAGACAAGTATGCCGCATCAACAGTCCTGGCCAGAGGACTTGAAAGCCTTACGGAACAAGTGAGTCTAGAGACGAGATTTCAAGATGCGCAGGGACTCAGTTGAGCGAATCTCCAATGGAAGGGGGTTCCAGAGTCTGTGAGCAGCGCGCGAGAAGGCTTTGTTACCCATCGAATGGAGGTGTGATCTGTGTACATGCAGCAAGCCCGTATTGGAGGATCGAATTTGTCGTTTTGAGGAGGGTGGCTGAATCTGGTCACGGATATATGTCGGAGCAGTGCCAGTGAGAGCCTTGTAGGTGAAGAGGAGGAGCTTGAATTTGATCCTTGTTTAGCTGGTAACCAGTGGAGAGACATCAGTACTCGGGATATGTGATCGTGGATTGGTGTGCGAGTGAAGACTCCAGCAGCCGCATTCTGCACACGTTGGAGATGATTGATCATGTAGGCATGGGTGCCAGGGAGCAGTGCATTGCAGTCATTGATGAGTGAGGAGATGAAGATGTGTATTGGCTTCTCAGCATCAGCGCGGGTGACAGGATGTTGCAGAGTCTGGCTATATTTCTGAAATGGAAATAGGCTTTCTTCGTCACCTTGTTGATGTGTGTCTCGAAGCTGAGTGAGGAAGCAAGAGACACTCTGAGACTCTGGACTGCCTTAGCAACTTGAATGGTCTGGTCGCCAATCATCATTTGGATAGGTTCAGCCTTGGACAATTGGTGCGGGGTTCCCACAAGCAAAACTTCTGTTTTGTCGCCATTTCGTTTTAGGAAATTCGAATTGAGCCAGGCCTTCACAGTTGACAGTGAGGATGACATGCAAATACCAGACGCATTGATGAATGGCTTTGCGTGGATATAGATTTGGATGTCATCAGCATAGCAATGGTAGCTGAGATTGAGGCTGCGCAGGATACGGTCAAGTGGTTGTATGCTGAAGACTGGGCCGAGAACTGAACTCTGAGGAACTGCAGACAGAACAGGACGGAACTCTGAGCTTTGTCCTCCAAGGCTGACGAACTGCTTCCGATCGGAGAGGTAGGAGCTCAGCCAATGCAAGGCGGAGCCAGAGACCCCAAAATCCTCCAGTCGCTCAAGTAATATCGGGTGGTCAATAGTTTCAAAAGGCAGCGCTCAGGTCCAGGAGGCCAAGAATACTTGGCAAACGACGAGTAGGTCATCAGCTACTTTTACCAGAACAGTTTCAGTAGTGGCCAAATCTGAGCCCAGATTGGAAGGGATCGAGAAGGTCATTGTTGAGAAGGTGTTTCTGGAGATATGTGGCTACCGCACGTTCAAGGACCTTAGAGAAGAATGGTAGATTTGAGATGAGGCGATAATTATCAGGGATGTTGCAATCGAGGCCAGGTTTTTTTTAAGCAGAGGGGTAACTGCGGCACATTTGAAAAGTGGGGGAACGATACCAGAGCGAAGTGAATTATTAAAGAGATTAGTGACGAAAATGGCAAGGGATTGGAAATTTGTCCGGATGATTTTGGATGGGAAGGTGTTCAGGAAGCAGTTTGTGGGCTGAGATCTGGTAACTAAAGAAGAGACATCAGATTCCGCTAACTCGTAAAATTCTAAGAGTTCTGAGGTCAAGGTAGGTGGAGGAACATTTATTGAGGTATTGTTGGTGGCTGAGGCTGGGTAGAGATACGGTGGGCTTCAGTTTTTTTCTGAGAAAAGCTGAATCAACTGATCCGCCTGATCTTTATTCGTGAAGGGAGGTGACGGTGAGTGACTGGACGAAGGAGCCGATTAATTAATAGAGGTGTTTTCACCAGCAGAGGTGTTTTCACCAGCAGCGGCGTGAGAAGGCAATGTCATAGCTGCACCTTTACGTCTGTAAGTCAATTTTTATTTACGCTGGAAGTAACAACTGAGCTACACAGGTCTTTTTAACGGTTGTCGAGCAGGGAGGGGTAAGCAAGTTACAACATCCCAGAGCACCTTCGGCAATTAAGTCAGGGCAATTAAGTCAGGGCAATTATCCGGACATCGGGAGACGATACGAACTCCACACAGAAAGGCAACCGAGCCAGATATTCGAATCCAGCCCCTTCTTCTTGCTGTGTGGCGGCGGAGCCACCACGTGTAGTGCACGGCGCAGCAGGCCCCATTACAATTCACGGGGTCCTCCAAAAGATAATAACAAACGATAAGCGGGGGCGCCGTGTTGGATACGGGTCGCCATCCGCTCTTGCACCGTTCAATATTCGTTATAATCCATCCAACGATTTACTGTCCACCCGCGCCTCCCCCCCAGCCCCCCCGTCAGCGTGTGTGCATCCCGGATACGTTATCTTGCAAAGATTTTCACTGTCAGCCCTCGCTATGTAGGGTCGCCGTGAAGCTGGAGCCTATCCTGGCAGACACAAGGCGCAAGGCAGTGCTTTATCCGTGATCGGACGCCAGGGGAAATTTCGCCAGCAGGTGAATCGTGCAGCGGTATGTAATTTTTGTTTGTACTGTGGGGAGTAACCAGAGTACCTGGAGGAAGTTCCACGCGGATACGGGGCGAACACGGCGAGGCAGCACTCGAGCCGAGACTCGAACCCGGGTCGTCCTTGCTCTACGGCAGCAGAGAAACCGCCTTCATCACAGTGCCACCACCTGCCCTGCAACGATAAACCACAGTGGAAGCGCCAATAATCAGACATACAGTCACAAAGATCCCCCGTATAGCCTTAACAGACTCTAGGGTCAAGTGCCGTTAGCAAGAACCTATGAAGGTCGACACGGCACACGAGCGGTTGGGTGACCAACACCACGCCTGGCCGCATTTGTCTCCCTAGTGGAAATATTTTCACATTGCACTGGGCACTCATTTGAGGCTGAGCCGACCTAGGGGAGGCCCAGGACCGGTTGAAAAAATCGTTACTGATGTTGCCCGCGAGCGGGATTTCAACTCGGGTCGCCGGGTTTGTAGCCCAGCGCGCTGACCACTGGGCCACCGCTCCCCACAATAAGCACACACACACACGCACACACTTCACCCGCAGCGTGCAAACATTGAATGTTCCGGATCGAGAAGAGGACACGGACTCCAATCCAGCTCCCCCACCCACCCACCACCCACCTCTCCACTCGGTGGCTCAGCCACCGGTCCCCGTATCTGAATGGGCGTCGAGGCTTTGCTGATCATCACGTGGCCGAGCCAATATGTGATCAGTGGAGATGCTAACAGATGGGAGATTCGAGCCACCCCCCTCTCGGCTGTCTCCGAGTGCTTGCCGACGATGGCTCTCGTTACGAGGGATTGTGTTCGCCCTCGAATGGCACTCAATCGATCGCTAATTGCTTCGCAGTCCCGTTTTGTTCCTTGAACAAACAACTCTATTAACTGTAATCTATTAACTCGAGAGCGAGATTAAGAGAGGGGGGTCGCGGGGAAAACGGACATTTGGTAAAGTTCTGAGATGTACCGCTCGAGACTAAGACCTCAAAGTCGCTCGTAGCTATGAGTGACTTCTGCAGTTACGGATGTTTGTATTGATTGACTCTGCGACGAACCCCTTTGAAAGACCCCATGGTAAAGGCATTACGCTGATGATACGCATAGCACACGGCTCAGATAGGTTTGCCACGTTTCACAGGATTGTAGTGAAACGTTCTACGATCAACTTGTCTCAATTTTCCTATCCACCACCTCAAACTGGCGCAATGGAGCGGTGGGGCAGCGGTTGGCGCTCTGCGTTATGTACTTGATTACCTAAGTTGGATTCCCGACCACAGCTGACATCAGTGATGACTGATATTTGGCACCGGCCATGGTAATATTTTTCCGTGTGAAGAGGTGGCACGGTAGCGCGGTGAGTGGCACTGCTGCCTCACAGCAACAAGGCCCTGGGTTCGAATCCTGGCTCGGTTGCCTTTCTGTGCGGAGTTTGTATGTTCTCCCTGTGTCCAGGTGGATTTTCGCCGGGCTCTCCGATTTCCTGCCACAGTGTCAAATACACGCTGCTGCCTATTTCATTTGTCCTGACTAAATTATCGCCGATGCCCTGATATATTATACTGAAAAAATATATATCAACATTTCCCACTGGTTACTTTCAGCTTGAACACCAACGGACTGAATCTCACAATGTGCGGTGTGTGTGTGTGTTTAAAATTAAAAATCGCGTGGATGTCATTGTCTCTCTGCACCATTCATCTCATGTTCTCGCCACGTCATAATGACGCGGGCAACATGATTTTCTGCCTAGGTTTGAGCAGTTTATGCTAAGAGTACTTTTTTTTTGCCAGTAAGAGTTCTAAAATAGAAGCGGCTTTACCCATCTCTTTTTCCTGGCAATAATAGTATTAAGCTCAAGAACTGCTCAACCCGAGCCATAAGGCACTGATATTGTGTTGTCCTGAGCTGACTGCCTTTTGGCAACATCTGGCTCGCATTGAGAAAAGGCTGAAAAGAAAGCCGTCTCTGATGCAGGCCAATCGGTTTCAAGGACAATGCATATATTATCAAAGCATATTGTTTGTGGTCTTTACCACCAACGTGTGTGGTTTTTGCTAACTTGACACTTTATGAAAAGTGTCTATTTGGTGTTTTTTAAGAGCTTAACACTATTATTGCCAGGAAAAAATGAATGAAGCCTCTTCTTGTTTTACAACTCTTGCTGGCAAAAAAAGTACCCATAACTAATTTACTTTTGCAAGTACCAGAGAGAGAGAGATGATGGCTCCTTGTTGAGTCTATCCTTTCAACCAGAATAACATCTGTTTCCTTACCCGCTTCATTAACGTCCACCTAATTGTTTTCAGGCAAGCTGATGCTGAGCAAGGTCTCTACAGAGCGTTGAGACCAGAAGGCTGTTCGGCAGGGTGTTGGTGAGGAAATAGCTGCGCCTCACAAAAAGAAGGTCCCTCCCCCCAAGGCAGTTTGATTTCCTCCTCAGACACCGGTGTGGAGTGTGTGCGTTCTCCACCTATTCACCATGGAGTTCTTTCGGGCTCTCCGGTTGTCCTCCCATTCATAAAACACACATTAATCACCTGGCTGATGCCCTCAAAATACATAGGACTCAATGTCTGGTGGGTTGGCGCCGGCTGACCGCATGGCTGTATCTCCCACACCTCTGTGAGATGTTCTGCAGCGCCTTGTGACCTCTGGGTGAGATGAGTTACTCTATAAATAAAAAAATAAAATACTTGTTATGGCGGCACGGTGGCCCAGTGGGTAGCGCTGTCGCCTCACAGCAAGAAGGACCCGGGTTCGAATCTCTCGGCTCGAGTGCCATTCTGTGTGGTGTCTGCATGTTCTCTCCCCGTGTCCGCGTGGGTTTTCGCCGGGCACTCCGGTTTCCTCGCACAGTCCAAAAAACATGCTGCTGCATAGGTTAATTGGCTTGCAGACTAAATTGCCCGTAGCGCCCGGTGATGGACTGGCGTCCCATCGTAGGTATATCCCTGGCCTTCCGCCCTCTGTCTGTCGGGATAGGCTCCGGCTCACCGTGACCCTGTACAGGACAAAGCGGTTTCTAACAATGAGATGATGATGAAAGTACCCGGAGAGCTTGCAAGCTCTGGATGCGGGATTCCTACGACACAAGACACGTTGGAACTGACCAATGCAAAAACGTATAAGGTATTAGAGACATGTTCCCAAAAGGCAAGCAGCTGAGGACAAAGCGGGTATCAATACATTAGTAGCTTGGGTCGATTGTGAAACTTGACATTACCGATGTTAGTTCACGGTCGGGATTTAAAACTCGGGTGGCCGCGTTCATGGTGCAGTGCTCTGGCCCCTGCCCCAACTGGATCTTCATCACTGCCACGTTAGAGGTGCCTGAGGTGCCTGAGGATGTCTCGAACGTGTGAGGAGGCGAAACGTCGCGAGGTGGAGAGAGAGGGAGCGATCGACGCGGCTGTACCGAGAAAGCAGCTTTTCGAAGCAACAATCATGCATTGAGCCGTGAAAACCTACATCGTTATATTTGTCTTATTGCCAAAAATAGTAAGGCCTCTTCCTTGTCGTAAATGGTTTTATTTGTTACTCTTTTATGAATGTCCGCACGGAGGGTTTGAGTTGTAGGTGAGTACATATTTCATCTGCACAGCACCAATATGCACTACGGCTTTGTTCAGCATCACGTGCCACGTGTTAATCACTCGTCCATAACTTCTCAGAGAGATCAGAGTCGTCCTACAAGCCTGGTGGCCCGATTTCAGAACCGATCCCTGGCCTCACTTATATCGACTCAGCCTTAAATGAGTACCCAATGCAGTGTATAAATGTTCTCACTAGGGAGACTAAAGGCGGTCGGCAGTTGTGCTGGCCACCCACCTCCTCTTGTGCCGTGTCGACCTTTATAGGTGGCCGCTAACTGCACTTTACCCTAGAGCATATTAAAGCTACACGGGTGATCTTTGTCTCTGCACGAGAAGTCAGACAACGCACGACATCTGTGCCTGACACTGCACGTGGCAGAAGCGCCGCGGTGATGTCACCGCCACTTAGTGGCGGATGGCTGTCGCTGTGACGTGGAGAGAAGACACGGGGTCAGGAACCCAGAAGGAGAGTCAATCCTCAATCCCACACCTGGAGGTGGGCAGGGAGTCCGAGACGACGGATGGTTGACTGAGTGGAATTCAAGATTATGTGTTGCACAGAGTAGGATGAGGATGATGAGAATGAGGATGATGAGGATGATGATGATGATGATGATGAGGAGGATGAGCAAGATCTTTATGACGAGGATTCTACTGCCGTGAGTTCAAGCCAGAGGCACTGTTGACGTTTATAAATGCGTGTCCTATTGCTGACCTCGATTTGGGGATCAGAGGTCACTCGAAGGGACCTCAAAAGCAGTTCTCTGACATCCGTTTCCGCGGGATGTTCTCTGACGTGAAGAGTCACAACATGACTCGAAAATCACGATCCGAGATAATGTCGAGTGGCCGAATGATGTTTCAAAGTGGGAGGTAGAACGTTGCACAACGAGAGAGGAGGAGCGCTCGACACGGCTATCCCGAAAGAGGAGGGTTTGAGAGTGATTGTCATACACTGAGCTGTGAAAAACCCTAGAGCAATACGGGAGAAAATTTACATTTAAAAATACTTGCGAAAAAGTGTAGACGCTTTATTGTCCAATGGCTGCCAGATCGAGCCTCTTCCAATCTCCCGGTGCGTGTTTCCACAGCTCGAGATTTGTGTTCCAACACCGTTCTTTCGGGATAGCAGTGAGGAGCACCACGCCTCCTTCGCGACGTTTCGCCTCCCACTTTAGAGGCATCTTGGCATCTTCGGGCGCTCCGAACGCGTGACACGCGCCCGTCCCAAAAGAGAGCAGCTTTGGGAAGCAGTCCTCTTGCAGTCTGTGCACGCATCGCGCGCCAATGTTCAAGTGTACGGAGCGGCTTGTCAAGAAGACTCCGTCTCCGACCACTGTGGCTATCAGTTGTCTGATCAACAGCAGAGCTCGCGAATCATTTGTGGTGAAGGTGGCATGGTGGGTGGCGCTGAAGCCTCACAGCAAGAAGGGCCTGGGTTCGCTACCTGCCTTGGGTACATTTCTGTGTGGAGTTTGCGTGTGTTTACCTTGTCTTTGTGGCATTTCCGCGGGTACTCCGGTTTCCTGCGGCAGTCCAAAGACATGTCGCGTAAAAAGTTATTTTTCTTGACTAAATTGCCCCCGCTGCCAAGAGATGTTGTAACTCCTCTCCCCGCTTAACAACTGTAAATCAAGAGCTATACAGCTCAACGGTTCATTCCAGCATAAATTAAAACCGACCGACTGACATGTCTGTGCTGATTATTGTCGACAATAGAGCCTTCTAATCCCGCAAAATCCACACCGCACACACACGTGACAGTGGCGGTGGAAACATTTTCATTAGATTCGACTTTTGTTGCCCGTGTTTGTTATGAAGTTTTCTCTGCCCCCCCCCAAAAAAATGCTTAATTAGACGCAATTAGATGGCGGGAGTGGTTTGCTGCGGTCTCCCGAGTTGCATCATTATGACGCGCCGTGCTCACTCCCACTTTCACGGTTACATAACGCTCCTCCAAATGTCCTGGGGGGTGGGGGGAGGGGGCTTTCAGCGATGAAGACACGCCACTGACAAGACATCTGACACAAAGACAAAGGTCCCCCGTGTAGCCTCAGGAGAGTTGCCGGGCCAAGTGCTAACAGTACTTGGCCCGGTGTAAGGTCTCACGAGTTGACACGCGGATGACGAGATGAGCGAGCCTGCAGCACGCGGCGCTAACCCAGCTGCATCGCCCCCTAGTGCCGTTAGTGGGTAGACTCTACTGAGTCTGGCGTGGATCACGATGGGATGGATGATAATAATAATGATTGCATATATAGAGCGCTTCACCCCCCCCCCCCCGAGGGTCACAAAGTGCTGCACGCAGCTGCGGAGAGAACGGCGCGTTAACAACAACACCAGGACAGTTCAACCAAAAGCCAAACAGTGGCGATAAATTACAGTACATGGGATGGCACGTCACTACGCCCGGCCGCCTTTGTATCCCTCGCAGTGATGTGTACACATCGTACTGAGTCGACTCGGCGCAGGTCACAGGACCGGTTCAGATAATCGTCACTGATGTTGGCCCTGAGCGGGAATCGAACTCGGGTCGTTGGGTTCGGAGCGCAGCGCGCTAACCGCTGCACCACCGCTCTCCTCACGCGTGTACCCACACAGCAAATGATCCGTTTGAATCGTACAACCACACAAAAACATTTGTTTTAAATGCCAAAGCCTAACATATTAACAATGCTCTTTGTTTTACCCAGGAGAGCCTCGCTGAATCCCAGGATAATTTCTTGCGAGAGCTTCCTGCATCAGAATGTTTGGCCACATTCCATTCGTGGATAACGCTGAGCGTTCCGCACAGACAGATTCAATAATCCATTACTGCAATGCCATCTGCTGGTCAGTTGACAGCATGCTTTGTTCTGCCATACCTTGGACGTGCCTATCATTTTGAAGGTGGGTGTCTCTGAAGAGCTGCTCTTTCGAGATAGCCGTGTCGAGCGATCCTCATTTCTCTCTCGCCATGTTCTCGCCTCCCACATTGGAGACACCGTGAAGGTGAGAGAAGGAGCACTCGACACGGCCGTCTCGAAAGAACAGCCCTCGACAGCAATTCTCAGACATCGATCCATGAAAACCAAAATCGCTTGCCCGATTGACTTTCATAGTGAGAGACGTAGTGGCACTTGATGAGTCGATACATACTGTGTGTGTTTGCGGCGAGGTGATTGTTCTGAACTTGCTTGGTTTTCAACGTCAGACGGAGTTGGAGTCCGCCTAATGTCCCCCAGTAGGACATCAAGATTGGGGAACGAGCTTCCGTGGATGGAGGCCCTGCCTCGTTTTTGTAACAATATTGTCGTGAGCTCGAGGCTACAGCCACTACCGATGATGAGCCACCTTAGATCTCTATTAGAATAAAAAAAATTCTTCCCAGCTGCAATTGCGAAAATTGATAGGTGGTTTGAAGGACGGCAAATGTGCTTCGTTTTATTATGCAATAATCTTCTTCAATTAATTCCCATCGCTCTGTTACACGTTTGCACTTCTTTGTTTCTTGTTAATGTTATTGCAATAGTTTGTCATGGTTTTTTTGTGGTGCGCAATACTGCGTGTTACTGTTTACTTTACGATTACGGCAAGGGTTTCGTCCGCGCACAATTTAATTCTGCGCATTCTCTGCACCACCTTGCCTCTCGTCTCATCTCATTGTCAGAAACCGCTTAGTCCGTACAGGGTCGCGGTGAGCCGGAACCTATCCCGGCAGACACGGCGCAAGGCAGGGATATACCTATGATGGGATGCCAGTCCATCACCGGGCACTGCGGGCAATTTAGTCTGCAAGCCAATTAACCTACCTATGCAGCAGCATGTTTTTTGGACTGTGGGAGGAAACCGGAGTGCCTGGCGAAAACCCACGCGGACACGGGGAGAACATGCAAACTCCACACAGAAAGCAGTACCCGAGCCGAGAGTCGAACCCGGGACCTTCTTGCTGTGAGGAGGCGACAGCGCTACCCACTGGGCCACCGTTCCGCCCTGCACTACTGTGTGATGTTATACATTGTTTGCGGTGGTTATTCGTTCGATGAGATGAGACGTTTGCCGTACCTCGGGCGTTCCGCATTCCGAACTTGCGACCTCACTGCGTATTCTCTGCGCGAATAATAACAATAATAATAGGCATCTAAAAGTCGAGTGCATGTCGGACCTCGGCCTACTGGGATTAACAGCGATGCGAGAAAATGTGGCAGGAACGCGTTGGTCGTATTAAGGTAACGTCATCAAAAACCCTGGCGTCCAAGGTTTGGTGCCTGAATATTTATCTTGAACACCAGTCGTAAACAGGGCTGCATTCAGAGCTGAAAGTAAACCGGTACGGTCCGATACGGCGTACCCACTGGAAAGAAAGTAATCAGAGCATTCAGTACGGTAGAGGTGGAAAAGAGGGAGCGATACGAGCGTACTGGTCAGAGATTTCAGATACTTTCATCTCTGGCTTTATTTTTCACTGAATATTTTCCACTAATCTTCTCCTGCCGGGATAGGCTCTGGCTCGTCGTGAGCAAGCGTCTCTTCTTCATGAATGGGTAGCGCGGTAGCGCAGTGAGTAGCGCTGTCGCGCCAGTGTGAAGAGATTCCTGTTTAAATTCCGGGCTCGGGCGCTTGTCTGTGTGCAGTTTGCGTTCTCTCTCTCTCCGTGCCCGCGTGGGTTTTCTACGGGCACTCCGGTTTCCTCCCACTGTCCAAAGGCACGCTGCTGCTGCTGCTGCTGCTGCTGTTGCCTAGCTAATTTGGAGTACTGAGTAAATTGCCTCCAGTGCCTTGCGATGGACAGGCGTCCGATCCCAGGTATACTCCTACCTTGTGCCCTGTGTCTGCTTACAACTGCCAGCTGGACACCCCTTTCAAAAGAGGTGCATAGCCCAACGGTTCCTTCCCTTCGTGAATACAAACTGACTGCTTCTGGCAGATGGGACACGGCGCGTGATTGGTCACAGCCAGAGCACCAGAGGAAGGTATACTGGACGTGGTGAGCCGGGTGTGGAATTACATTCTTGTGGGTCGGCGACCCGCGCAGACCCGGCCGAAACCGCCGCTCGATCGTCATCCCGAGACGGATGAGCGTCTCTAATCTCTCTGATGGATCACTCTGACCTGGCGAGCGGAGGAGAGATTTAGAATTTCTGCACTCTGACTGGGCGGTGGGGCGCGCGGGAGAACAAATTAAAAATTAAACTTTAATGTTAATCTCCTCCTCTCCCGCAAATGAAAACAATACGTTTCAACCAACCAGAACAACTTGGTACTGGTGCCAAATTTAAGCTGTAGAGAAAAGAAAAAAACACATCAACCCGATCGTTCATGCCACGCTGGCCACCCTTGGAATAGCGCAAATCCGTTTTTTGGGTTGGAATAAGCGGGGGAGGTGGGCTTCTCTTAGCTGGAATTCGCTGTGTTTTTAATTCCAACAGTTACACATGTGGGTAGCGTCAACGAAGACTGATGGGGGATTTCATTTCATTTCTCTTCCCTATGACAGGGGCGGTCATGGGACCGTGAGCGTGTATGCCGTTCTCAGCTCAATTTGGCATTGCCATGTCAAACAGCGACGTTGCCGTCCGCGGCAGCGGACAGCACTATCGTCCGCGGCACCAGCGCGGGACGCGTGCACGCAGAGCGCGCGTGCGAGGGCCGAAGATTATTTGTTTTCAGGCCACGTTGAGCCGGTCGCT
>JAZEWT010000013.1:1090987-1103766 GCA_036362905.1 Mordacia mordax
CGGCGTGTCTTTGTACGGTGGGAGGAGATCGGAGTATCTGGCAAAACCCCACGCAAGACAGGGCGGAGAGAGAACACGCAAACTCCACACACGACAGGCACCCGAGCTGGGACTAGAACCGGTACCCTTCTTGCTGTGAGGCAGCAGCGCTACTCGCTTCCTCTCCTGCTGTCCCTTGCGTTGTTTTGTTCACACGGAGCCGGCATCACTGATTACACTCTCCTTTGAGAAGCAATTTGCACGCGTTCACAGACGCAACTTGTGATGTTTTACGAACGCGCAGGCAAAGCCGCCCCTTGGTAGCTTCGACATTAGCTTTAGAATGCAGTTCTCTCCTCTGTAACGCGATCGACAACGATCCTGCCGCGCAGCCCCAACCGGCTGTTGGGTCGAGTGCTGTTGGCGAGCAGCTATAGAGGCGAGCGCGGCACGCGAGGGGATGGGTGGCCAGCACCACGCAAGGCTGCCTTTGTCTTCTCTCTAATGGATCGCAACCTCGACGCGATGGAGATGCTTGTGTGATCTTGAGGAGCTGAGAGAGAGAGAGAGGGAGAGCAATGCCCTCTGGAGCTTAGCTCCTGCTAGGGTCACCCGTGGCAGGTCCAGGGGAGAACCCAGACAGAACGCGGTCCAACCAAGGCCTCAACGGCAGAGCAGGCGGAACATGGTAGCAATCCGAGTCTCAGACGTTGTGGAGTTATGAGTGGAATCAGAGCAGCTGTGAGCGCTGTAGAGCAGCCGAACCAATCGTCTTGGTTTCCTTGCCACTGGATCGTGGCCTTGAGAAGGTGTCGGACTGACCTTGCTCTGCTCTCCGCGTCTGATAGAGGAAGGGCAACTGAGCGAGAAGACGGGTGGCTACACCTTCTACCGGAGGGGGAAATCATCTGATGAGCCCAGCGTCCATGGAGTAGGAGTTTCGATCAAGAACAAGCTGACCAACCACTTGTGTGAACCTCCAGCAGGCGTCAGTGAGTGCCTCATGACCCACCGCCTTGACCTCATTGATGGCCAGATGGCCACAGCTCCGAGTGTCTATACTCGAACTCGTAGGACGAAATCAAGCGGACCTTCGACGCCAATCTGGACCTCATGCTGTCGAGCATCGCCAAGCAAAACAAAATAATCCTTCTCGGAAACTTCAATGCCAGGGGTTGGCAGTGGCACCAACCTCTGAAAAGGTTCAATTGGGAAAGAGGGTCTTGGCAACATCAACACCAATGGGGTCCGTCTACTCCCCAAGTGTGCTGATCATGGCCTTGTCATAACCAATACCTTGTTTCTCCAGAGGAATAAGTTCCAAACATCTTGGATGCGTCACCGCTCCAAGCTGTGGAATCTTATTGATTACGTCACTGCTCAGGAGCAGGGATCGCGGTGATGTAAACATCACAAGAGCAATGGTCAGTGCTGACGACTGCTGGACAGATCATTGCTTTATCTGCTCCGCAATGGACATGCAATGTCCACTAGAGTCACGCAAAAGAGGAGGGGACAATATAAGCTGAGCTGCCCCAGACCTAACGAGAGCCTAGGAGGTACAAAGAACGTCCAGCGTATCTAGGCTGTCCTTGGCAAAGACTCTCCGAGCAACATCTGGAGGATGGTGAAACACACGGGATCGCGCTGAGGGCCACCAGACTGAACACCTCCGAAAACATCATTGGGTACTGGAGCAGGAAAAAAAAAGTCAAGCCTGGTTTGATGACAACGACAGCGAAGTAGAAACGCGGATTGACACTAAAATGAAATCAGCTGTATGGCAAAAAGAGATGTTCACTCGAGAGCAAAGACAAAGGTCCATTACAGAGTAAGGGAGTTAAACAACAAGTGGTGGACTGGGAAGGCTCTGGAAATCCAGCAGCTTGCTGACTCTGGCGATACCAGAGGACTCTTGAATGCCACCAAGGCAGCGTATGGCCCAGGTTACCGTGGCTTAAATCCTCTTCGCTCTAAAGCTGGAGGAAATCTACTACAAGACAACGAGTCCACCACTGCCTGATGGAGATACAATGCTGTCAGGAGCTCCTGAATCGAAACACCACTGTTGGGATGAAAGATCTCAAACAAATCTCTCAGCGAGTCACAAAGGAGGACATGTCTGAACCTCCCAGTGTAAATGGTTTATTATGTGATAGCACGCTTATAAATTAAGGTCATTGTGTGTGTCAGGGCTGCACGATGGAGTGGTGGGTTGCGCTGCCGCCTCACTGCAAGAAGATCCCGGGTTCGATTCCCAGCTGAGGTGCCGTTCTGTGTGGCGTTTCCACGGTCTCTCATTGCTTGCGTGGCTTTGCGCCTGGTACTCCGCTTTCCCTCCACCATCCAAAAACACGCCGCTGCCTAGGTTAATTAGCCTGAACTAAATTGCCCCCCTGCGAACCCTTCCTGGCATCCAATCATGGATATATCCTTGCCTTGTACTCTGTGCTTGCCAGGATAGCCTCCAGCCTCCCTGTACATTTTTAAGTGGATACGGATAATAACAATGATGCTTGTGTCACATTTACTGGTGATTCCACGGCGCTGGCAGATGTCCAGTTTTGCTGATTTTCCGTTCTCATGTTGTTGTAGTTGGCGTGCCGCTCTCTCCCTAGCTCTGTGCAACGCTTTGTGACCCTCGGGTGAAAGTCGCTCTAAAAATGCAAATATTATTATTATCTCCCGTGGCACCACCGCCACTGACAAACAACAAGCTAGTTCAGTATTTCTTGCGGGCCAATGCCACTCGATTGTTTTTTTGGTCCGGTTATTTACTCTTGCCATCAGGGCTGGGGGTGAAGGAGCATTTGCCGTTCAATAGGTAATCGCACAACACGCCTCTTCGCGTTCAGAGAAATCATCTCAACCCATCAAGGCTTTAAGACCGCGTGGCGCGCGACCCTCCCGAACGCGTGCACCCCCCGTGCCACTGTCGCGGTGGATTTTTACGAACCATCCCCCCCCCTTTTTTTTTTGACAAATGTCGCGACCAGTCTGCAAATGAACTATTCCGCATTCAATGAACCGTGATGGCATTTTTGCCCGGTTCATTTATATCCGTACAGATGGATTATTGTGGTGGCCGTGGCCTTTTAAAGGGTTAATAAGCTTGATCTCCCAGATGCGTGAACGTGATGATGATGATGATGAAAAAAAGCCAAGTGGGCTGATAGCTCTATCACGCAATGACAGCACAGCATTGTCCCAAGCGCTGTGTGCAAATTGTGTTCCCAAAGAATGGAAAGGCCATCATTCTGTCCCCCACTGAATCCCTTTAATGTCATATACCTTCTGCGTATTTTCACACAGTGCATAGAAGGAAAAAACGCTTTGCAAATGCGAAGTTAAATTGGAGATGATAACAACATGAACATAGTGTGTCTCACGTTGGGTTTTTTTATGTTAATAACGTTTTGAGATTCAAATAAGCGCCGGTAAAGCGGTTGGATCTGATACATATATATTAATATTCTCCGAAACCCCCAATTTTACATCGGTTACACTGCTTGAGAGCAATATTTGAAAACGTATTTTTCTCAGTGCATCGCCTTTATTCGCAAAAAATATATATTTTGAGCGCACTGTGTATGAAATGTAAAATGTGTTTATTTAGGGCAATTCTATATGCAATTTGCAATGATAGCTCCGTGCCTGTCATGGGGATGTATTAATATTTTACTGCTTCATTGCTACTTTTTACCAAAATTACTTTTGACTATTAACGGCGAGGAATTATTGCAGTGCTGTCCTTTGATCTTTATTCAAGGATTGAACGCTATCACGTGAGACCGCATTTTGCTATCATTTTTATTCCTTTAACATGTAATTAGCAGCTATCAATTTGCTTTAAAATAAGTTCCTTTTTGATCTAAAATTGGGGGGAATTATGCTTTCCGACAAATAAAAATTAAACGTACACCCTTGCTAGTCACAACAGGATTCTAGTCAGGCCGTGAGACAATGCAAATTAAATCTTCAACTTGAAACGCGACACGGAGGACGTAAATTGGGATACAACTAAAGGACGGGGGGGGGGGCGTAGGGTAGGGGGGGGGATTAAAACAGTCTGCATCGCAAACGCAACAATTAAACTGAAACCCAATTATGAAATTAATACTGGTTGGCAGCGTGCGGATGATGTTTTAAAATAAGAAGACAGACGGTTGTCACGCTAATTTCAACAAAGTGACCTATTTCTCCCACAGTATGTTGCGCAGAAACGGAATGAGCGGGAGTACAAAGTGCTGGATTCATGTCATGGTAGCTTTGCATCAAATAAAAGGCAAGCTCTAAATGCGTGTTCTAAAGCACGCGTCCGCGAGCATGAAAATGGCAAGCACATACCCATGACCGCAGAACATTAGTCTGAATGGAAAGACACAAGTTAAAACTCAGCCACGTCGCCATTTCATTAGTGTCTTTAAATGTTGGCCTTTGCGGCTGGCTGGCTGGCGCGGTGGCCTTTGTCCGGAGCGGTGTGCGTTTCCTCTCTCTGACAATGACCAAGTCGAGAGACTGGCAACAACAGAGGAATGTTCCCGGGGAAATATCGTAACATCAAAAGGAGGCCACTTGAAATAGCGCTCTGGCGGAACACGGCTGATTGGAAATGTTTCCAACGCTAATGAAAAACCTGCGCCGTAATTTGAGAAATTGGGAACGGATTGGAGAAGCGAGTGCAGGCTGCAGCGTTTGATTTTTTTAAAAAAATATTATTTTTGCTGTTATTTAAAAAAAATATAGATGGAGATGAAGCGATGCAATTGGCTGCTGCTGACGATGATGTTGATTATGATGATGATATTATGAAAAATAGCCGGCGTGAGATGAAGAATTTCAAACCAGCTGTTTCTTGAAAAACATGCCAATGATCAATGGGCCAGCCCCGTAGCAATTGAAGTGTGCGGGCGGTGCAGCTGCAACGCGTCCCATTGGCTTTAGTGGTCTGGGTGTCAGGCGATGGACAGAGGTCCCATTTTAATCTTTGTACCAAGGACCATGCCAGCCACGCTCCTGGCACCGCATGGGAGTACAAGCGTATGAGCAGCCCTTGGTCTGCCCAAGACGGATGTTTACACACACCGCCAGCTACCCATGCAAGGTTGGCTCAAAGGGAGGCAGAGGACCAGTTCAAATATTCGTCATCAGTATTGTTCATGAGCAAGAATCGAAGTCTGGCCACAGAGTGTGTAGCGCAGAGCACTCAGCACTACACTGACGCATTCCCTTCCTATAGACGCACACAAGACTAAGGTGCCCTGTACAGCCGTAACAAACTGAAGGTCAGGTGCTGTAAGCAAGCACCTATGAAGGGCAGCACAGCACATGAGAGCGGTTGAGTTGCCAGCACCAAGCCCGGCCTCCTGTGTCTCGCGAGTGGTAATGTTGACGCATCGCTCCAGGTACTCATTCGAGGATGGCTTGACCTAGGGGACGAATTCAGAAAATCGTCACTGGTGTTAACTCTGAATCGGGTCACCGGGTGCGTAGCAGAGCAGTGCTGATCGCTACACTACGGCTCCCCATAAACACAAACACACGTGCGTGTACGCATTCATCTTTATTTACTCATTAGCTTCATCAAAGCGTGAATGCGGTGCACACGGAACGTGCAACTTAACAACGAGTAAGATCAAAAAGCGCACCGTCCTTCAAAGGTCCTGTATTCATTGTATTCTTAAAGTTTAATGGCGAGACGATGTATCAAATAATGAGCTCGATCATGAATCAAAGCAGACACCACTTAGTGTAATAGATCAGAAGCAACTACTTTGCCAAGTGTTTCACATCTCCGCTACGCTGCACGCAATGATCTCGTGTTCAGCTCCGGTGTTGGCCCTGCGTGGTAATTATTATTATTATTACTGCCCCCCCCCATTGCGAGATGACTCAAGGGAGATGCGGATGGGACAGGGATGTGGACAAAGGGGTCGAGATGGGGTTCGATGAGAGAAGGTTCACGTAGGATGCGGATTGGAGAGATTAATTGCTTTGTTTATGATAATTATCTTTTTGTGTTTGATACGGTTCGTCATTTTGTTCAGCCCGATTTTGTTCAGCATCAGTCTGGGGCTTCTTGAGCTGCTAGAGGCCCTAGGCGTTGCCTGAGTTTGCCAACACATAGTGGCCCCCACGGACGTGTTTCCAAAACTCTTGAGTGACGTAAAATATGGGGGGGGGGGGCATCGCGCTGCAGCTGGAGTGCTGCTCCATATAAGCTCCGGGCCACCGATTGCTCTGTATGAGTCTGTATGCGTGTTTAGAGAAAGTCGACTCGGTCAAAAGCGTTGACGATTTACCAAAACCCGTTCTGGGCCTCCCCTAGGTCGACTCAGCTTCAAATGAGTACGTGATGCATTGTGTCAACAACGGCGCTATGGAGACAAAGGCGGCCAGGTGTTGTGCCGGCCACTAACACGCTCTCGTGTGCCATATTGGTCGTTAAAGGTGCTCGCTAACTTGACCCTAAATGCTACCGGCGCTTTGTGACCCTCGGGTGAAAAGTGCTCTTTAAATGCAATTATTATTGTTATTATTACCAGCGGGAGATGTCGGGAGGAGAGGGAATATCTGTGAATTTGTGTGTTCAGAGATCTCGGGAAAGAATTGTGAAATTAGTTTGCAGGATGTTACCGAGAGTCTGAATTGGCCAAACAGGTTTAAGTGGCCATTGCTAGCGATTCTGCTAACAATGCAGCAACGTGAGTCTGATCTCCAGCCAGAGCTATCATCAATGGCAGGAAATGTCCGGACTGCCTCTGCACATCTTTACTTCCTCCCACCCGCAGTGGTGAAGTGTGGTTCACTAACATGGTATGGGGAGGTCTTCATCCAGCAGTGGATTGACAGAGGGCCTGTATAAGAACATACTGTGGTGTGTACGGGTATGGGCCATAAATGGCCTCCTGTCAGCCGGAGCTTTCGACACGTCACATGACCTCAAAGTGCATGTACCTGGCAGAAGCGATGATGCATTGTCGCTCCCACTACCTATTGGCGACTGCTCTTGTTTCACGGTACTTAAATACATGTGTTTGTTTTCAAGATAACTCGACTGACAACGTCTTAATGCACACGATTTTCAACAAAAGGCAGAGACGATCGCTTTCGGAGAGCTGCTCTTTCGGGAAAGCCGCGTCCGTGGCTCCCCCTCTCTCCGTCCCGAAAGAGCGGCTTTTCGAAGCGATCGTCACGCATCGAGCCGTGAAACATTTATTTTTTTCAAGGCAACCTTGCGCGGACGAAACCCACGCTCGCCGCCAGTCACAGCAATCGCTTCTGACTAAACACGCAACGGCAATTATCTGGGCGTATGCGAGCGCGGCGCAGAGGAAGGCCCGGCAGAATCAGAGGAAGGCCCTGCAAAAGTTGCATGCATCTGTGCGGCTCTCGCTTTGCACCCTCACCGTACAGCGGACAAACGTCACCGTTAATAACGTCACGCCTCAAATTAATAAACGAGTGCGCCGTTGCTTCATGCCCGGCCTTTAAATCGAAGCGCGCGGATTAAAAAAAAAGAGAGAGATATACTTCATAGATCTAATTTTATAATTCATTATTATTGTTATTTTAGCTTCTTAAAAAGTATTTTATTCCTTCTCACAAAGCCATTACCGTTAATATTTCATACAATTTACTGCGCCGGTGGAACACTCGTGCTGTCAGGCTCTGGAAATTTGGAATTCGTAGAGGCCACGTGTTTGCGCAAAACGTCACGATAATTTGACAGATTTTTTTTCCGTATTTGTTATTCAAACACGGCGTTAATAATTAAAGGGGCGGATTTGAATTATGGATAACCGCCGTAGTACGGCTGAGGACGCGAGTTCAGACAACGCCGTAGGCACTATTCCCCCATTAGTACCTAATGTGGCAATAATGCCACTGCTGTCTATGTGGGACGCTGTCAGTACAAACTGCCTGCTCGCTCGTCTCCCGATCACTCTTATCTTCGTGGGGCACAAAGGAGATACCAAATGAAAAAAATAAACATCTTTTTTTTTCCATATGTATAATGTACACAAAAAAAAACCTTTCAAGTAAGGCTCGTGGTTGGCACAAGCACCCCCAGCAGACACACACACACACACATTCTGCCAAAAATGTCCATTAATAATTTAACCAGCAATAATTTATTGCTGTCACCAACTCTGAGGTCTGAGAGGCCCTCAGAGGATCATTACCACACGAGGACTGCTCACAGTGAGTAAATCCACGTAGATTTGTCACCTCGATGTGTCGACTGCCCGGGCTCAATGCGTTGCTTTGTATATTTTTTTTTTTTAAACATATATGTACACTATTTCGCAAAAAATAAAACCACTGCGCCGATATCATAGCCGGAATTGGGGATAAAATTAATATTTGAATGCTCACGTGGGAAGTCAAATATGTCACATTCTGCACTTTAAGGATCGCGCTAGAAGAGTAAGAGGAGTGCTTTGAAATCCCACCCCCCCAAAAAAAAAAACCAGATCGAAAACATTTAAAATTTCCCACGATGCGGAACGCCTAATTGTTAATAATAAATATTTGTTTGGTGAGAACGGAGCGTGAGCTCCCTTGGAGATTCATCTTCACATTTTACACGGCCTGGCATTTTTAACAAACGTCCGGCTGCTAATCAGGCCTCACACCACAACCAGCGGAGTTTCCTCTGGGACGAGATGTGGCAGCTACTGTCGGAGTGACATCCGTTAAGGGACTTGTCTCCTGAAGTCTGGACTAAGTCGGAGCATAGGGACTGTAAGGTGACACTGCTGTGCATTTACATTCATGCCTTCAACCAATTAGTACACCATGTAAGCACGTTTAATGGAAAGAAATCGGCAGCTTTGGTAAATAATTACTTCTTTCCCGTCGTCTCATTAAGCCTCAGATTAATGTTATAATTACTCCACGATGGCTGAGGTTTTAAATGTGCCGCTATGCTGGAGTGCCAGTTGCTTCCGTTTAATGGTACGTTGACGGAATTCAAGTTGAGCTGTCGTGGGTCAATTGTATGTGATCTGGTCACTTGAACTTTGTGGAGGTCATCTGCCAATCGCTTGGCATTCAGAGTTTGCGAGCGGAGGACAAATCTCGTCCGTATTAGCGGTAAAACCTCGCATTATTGCTGTCAAGTCACACGTTCGTCTGAATGTAGCACGCCGATTGCTGTTGTTTAATATTAATATCATACCGATAGGACAAAAAAGTAATTTACAGATAGCGCGCGATAGTTTAATTTGTAGCACTCGCGAAACGGCTCAATAAAGAGCGGAAGCAATGTTTTTGACATCGAAATTACGCCATGGGATGAATCGCCACAAACGGGTCAATCCTGGCCCAAGAAATCTTCACGCACACGTAGGTGCGGCATTATTTATTTATCGTGATGTCGCGAGTACAATTACGGTCGCAAACGCGCTTATATTTATACATGCACGGCGACGTCTAAGGCGAACGCGTAAACGAAATTGCAAATATTGGGAAACAAGAAAATATTTACGGTTATTTCTCACCGCGAAATGCACCTCCATGTTTAGGCGACGGTGCTCGATTATAAACGCAATGCTCGTTTTAATATCCACACGCAAGCGGTAGGCGAGGGGGGGCGGAGGCTATCATGCAAATTTTTTTTTCTTTTTGCATTTACGGCATGTGTGAAAATGATCCTGTGGAGGCAGAGATCTTTAACGATGTCGTCCGTTATCCCAAGCCGGCAGTGAGGGCAATTAAATTGTCGCAATTTCCCAAGAAATTAATGCGCTAATGGAACATGGTTGACTTGCAAATTGCCTGCGCATGAGTAATGTGAGGAGCAGTCATTGTAAGTACAAGTTTCCTTAAATTAGAAATACGATGAAAGTTGGGAGGCTTGTGCTTTGCTCGCTCGATGCTCGCGGAGTGACGGGGGATGCTGATGTTACATTACGGGGCTGTTAAGGGCAAAATAGTTCATTAAAAATGGGGTGGGGGGGGGAAGAAATAATATTATCCCAAACACGCCGAGCAATTGTACGAGGCTCTGGTGCACGAGAAAATGATTTTGCACACCGGGGTTCTAGGCACTGGCCCGGCCTACAAACCACTGTGCCCCATCAAACGCCCCCCACCCCCCTCGCAGCAATTACATTAATTTCAAACCGCGCTATTAAATTGAATCAATCGCTTTCATTAATAACAATTGAAATCGGCAAAAAAAAAATGAATTTGCCGTTTACGTTCGGGGGGAGGGGTGAACGAGGGCCGCGTGTCTCGCGTCACCCGCGCGGACCGCTGCCTCTGAGTTAATGGTAAATCTTGTGCCGCGTGAACTTTGGAGATCGCTCCTCTTTATTATCGTCGCCACGGTTTGCTGGCTCTGCCCTCCTGTTCGCGGAATGGATTCAATCCCCAGTTTAATGAAGCCGCTGATTGGGCACTGTAAACCTTTAACAACACATATGGTCCAGCACGGTTCGCTCTCGCCGTGGCACCTGCCAGCGTTTGCCCGACATCTTCCAGGCCCCCCCCGCCCCCCCCCCTTACAAATGCTGCTGCCCGTTTAATTAATTGAAATGCTGCTGCCCGTTTAATTAATTCAAATGTTGCTGCCCGTTTAATTAATTCAAAGCGTTCATTATCGCCGCGCGCGTCAATGGAAGGATCGTTGACAATATCGCCGCCGTGATACAACAATGGTCGGTCGCTCAATAGTGATCGCAGTGCGCGTCCTCGAACGCGTGCAAGCGAGGTTCTTTAGTTATTTATTATCGCGGTCATAATACTAATAATGAAGATAAACAAGAGATGAATGCTGCCGAGACAAATCTCTGGTACCAATATTAAATATACTGCATTTGGATGAATTACGGGCGGGCAAATCTGCATTTGTTGTGGCTATTGCACCCTATGATTGAGTGCAATATGACCAGGATATACAGAGACATGCGTACAGATTGTCGGTTTAAATATCTGTCGGCCACGTGAATAATGAAGGTTCGCGTGCGAATTTACGAGAGCGAAGCTCAATAATTGCACTGGGCCCTCTTGTTTTTCGCGGTATCAGAAAATAAAACACTGCTCGCACGATATATATACATCGCGCGCTGGAATTATTTCGTTCGCGATACGCGCAATGATGAGCGACCAGAGGGCTGTTTATAATTCAAGTGGCGAGTTCGGATAATGGAAAACTTATTTTCTGATCGACAGTGGCCCATTGCACATAAAACAGAGAAAGAAATGCAAATTGTGATACATTCTTCATTATTAATAAAGGCTGCAAGTGTGGAAAGCACTCATTTCAGCGACGTTTGGAAAGGGAGTCCAGACATCAGAACCTTTGAACGCCCACCTTTATCGGTGCATATTTATGGTGAGCACCGCCGATTGCCTTTTTTGCCTTCCATTCATCTTAATTGTTGTTTTATTTGATCTGTCACTTTGGGCTATCTGCTTCTTTTAATCATTCAGCCTGCCCGTGTGTGCGTGTGTGCGTGCGTGTGTGCGTGCGTACGTGCGTGCGTGCGTGTGTGCGTGCGTGCGTGCGCGCGAGGAAGCGAGGAGGAGTGGTTCGGGATAAATAAATAAAAATAACCGCGCTGAAATAAAAACGTGTCAGCTTCTAAAGAGAACCAGCCTTGGGAAGGAGAAAAAAAAGTTTTCACCGCAGCCGTCGCTGCCGCAGCAGTAGTAATTTCGGGGCAATTTAAAAAATTCACGCGCTCCCTCTGCTCCCAAGACACACTGGCTGCCCGTCGCATTTTAATCCGTAGATTTTTTTTTTAAATCGTGATTATTATTTCACAATTGCCGCAGTTTTGGTCGGATTCCCTTCCTTCTTATTTTGCTCTTTCTTTTGAATACCTTCTTCGCTGCTTACCTTACGAGAGAAATGCTCGGCGACGCTTATTTTGTTTCTTTACGTAAGAATATGTGCGCGTGTACGTATCTGCACCTGCGCTCAGTTGCCACGTGCATTGCCCTCTCCGTTTAAAGTTATTACCGCAAAACCCTGAAGAGAGATTTATAAACAAACATATGAAATAAATAATTCATACGCACGCTTATATATTCCCATTCCAAAACTTTTCACGTGTGTGTGCGTGGGCGCGTTGATATGCTGGTATACGTGTGTGAGAGAGAGAGAGAAAAAACATATGACAAAAAGACAAAAAAAACATTATAATTTCAAAAAAAAGGCAATTCTTTTTTGTCGGTACTGATGTGAAACTGTTCCTTTTAAAGCGCAAATGACAAAGGAATGCTTGGGGCTGGGCACACCCGCTGGGCTGCGAAATGTGCATTTATTTATTTCTTTATCTTAGTTTGCATCCTGATGCTGCTGCGCTGCCGCCGCTAAGAGCGTTTAAATTGTAATAATGCCCAGGGACACTGGAATCGCCGTGCGTGCGGAGGCGAAATGCGCAACGCGGGTCACGCCGCACGCTAAACTCACGCTGGGCAACCCGTTAACCGGGGTAACCGGGGCATCGTCCGGCCTCTCTCGGCCGTGCTGTGCGGCGGGGTGTCGAGCGCGCAGGCGGCGCAACTGCACCAAGGCACCCTGGCGACGAAGGGATGGGATGCGGAAACACGCGGCGACGGGGCCGTCGTGTGTGCGAGCAGCGTACTGGGTGGAATCATTGAAGGGCAGCGCTGCAAGTGGGTTTTCAGGTTGTCCGTAATGGGGCGCGCGGCGAGCGGAGGAGAACACCGAAGTGGATTCCACTGCTGTACTGCACTCCTATGTTCCCAAGATTATGCTCCAAAACTTCTTTGCCAATTCGGATTATGGTTGGGAATTACGGTCAAACCATCCACTTGACCTG